>OU898284.1:52188804-52552477 GCA_918026665.1 Diabrotica balteata | reverse complement strand
TTTAACTCTGTGTCTTTTATTTTAGGTCCTAGGCAATATAAGAAACAAAAAATAAACTCTAAAAGTGAGGCTATAAGTTATTTAGAAAAAAAGGCCCAAAATGAGGAAAATAGAAAATTAAGAGAACTAGATCTAGAAGAAAGAAAAATTGCCTTAGAAGAGAAAAAAGTGGATCTGGAAGAAAGAAAAGTAACACTGAAAGAAAAAATGTGGGAAAAACAGGAAAAGAAATTCGAAATTGAAATTTGTGAACATAAACAAATTTTGAGTCTTGTTGAGAACCAACAAAAGTTATTTACAATGTTATTAGAACGACCAAACTGTAGCAGCTTCAAATGAGTTTTTTATTTTTTTTTTATATTTATAGTAGATTCGTTTAAAAATAATTTCAAGTAAATAAATAAGTCTTTTAATTAGGTTTATGAGTTTTTAATTCACCATTCCATTAAAAAAACATGTTTACAATCTCACTATATCCTAAAAAAGTTATATTTATAATACAAAACATTTAGTCAATGATTAACAGCAAATTAATTTTAATTGATATTTCAATACAGATATCCATTTTACTTAAATAATAAACTGTTAAAAAATTGAATTCCGTTTGGAATAACATGAATAACAAAAAAAATGTTATTCAGGTTACATTTACACAAGTATAGCAATTAATGGGTTAATACAATAATTATTTGAAAAGAAATAACCACTTAGTAAAAAAGGTGTTTACAATCTCACTAAATGCTAAAATTCATAAAATTATATAATACAAAACAAATCAACATTAAAAAAGTGAAAATCAACTAACAATAGAGTAAAATTAGTGCTCTAAATATGTGTCTAAATTTGGAGGAATTACATTAAAATATGTAGAACATTGGTTTCCATACAAACATGTATGACAGTTTATCAGCAATACTGCACATTTGTACATTTTACCTAGATCTTGCAATAATAGTTTTTGATTTTTGTGAAAATCTAAAAAAGCAAATTCCCTTACAATTTTTGCAAATCCCCACTCAACAGCTAATCTAGCTTGGCACATGCTGTTATTAAAATTTTCCTGTCTCAACCTTTGTTCTCCATTAGGTAATCTTGCTGGGTTTGGAAAAGGGCATAGCAAAAGATTGGACAATGGATAAGCCTGATCTCCATACAGAACAAAATTGACATTGTAGCATTTTTTTTTATTTATTGTGTATATAAAATATTTCTATGGTACGTCCCTGTTGTTTCTACCAAGAAATCGATCAATAAAGTTAAATGTAGGTACGTTGTAAATATTTCAAGTTTTTTTGACGAGATTTTTAAATGCGTATTAACGCTGGAAATATGTTTTTATCTCTGTGTTGCAATGTTAGGTAAAATAACAAGTTTTTTGTCGCCAAAGAGGTATTATGTTAAAAACGCAATAAACCATGAATTCCCCTAATATTAAAGTTGTTTTTCGTTATTAGAATGAGAGTCAAAAAGAATATTTGTTTGTTTAGGCAATAAAGGAATATTTAAAAGGTTTTTTTTGTCGATACAAGCGAGGGGATATTGTTTTGGTTCTTGAGTTTGTGGGGACAGGTTAGCTGCAAGACGGAAGGGAAATTTTTGGCGAGATTCTGGTAAAATGTAACGAAGCGAGGAGTCGAGATTTGAGTTCCAAACGGGGCAGACATGGACAATTGAGACCAAGATTTGATTTGAAAAGAAGTCGAGATTTGAGTTCCAAACGGGGCAGACATGGACAATTGAGACCAAGATTTGATTTGAAAAGGAGTCGAGATTTAGATTCCAAGCGGGGCAGACATGTGATAACGAAGTCGAGATTTAAGTTCCAAGCGGGGCAGACATGTGGGAATGGAGTAAAAGATTTGAGAGGAAGTGATGAAGAACTTCTCGAAGAAAAAAGTCGTTTAATTGTGATGTTGTAAGCCGGCATTCATTCGCCAAAATGGTGGAATTTTCACTCTAAGTAATATGTCGTTTCTGAAAGAGTGACCAGTAACCACTGTTTTTATTTTGGCTGAAGATTTATGATGTTTGAGCAGTGAACAAGTTTAGTTCCTGTTTGTTTTTCGTTTTTTTGAGAGATCCAGTTCCTTCCCGAGATGCCCTTTTCACCTCATGTAGAATAATATTGGAGCAGTTTTGATTTGGATGTGCCAGTTTCAGCTTCCAATAAAGCTTTCCGTTGATGTGCAGTTAGATACCCCGCAGAAGTTAGCCAGTTGTTCAAAAGTTTAAGTTAAGATGTGTGAACTGAGGTAACATTTACGTTATTAATTTTTAAAGTAAAAATAGACATTTTCTTTTAAAAAGACAACATTTGCTTTCTTTTATAAATTATTTTTTAAATTATTTACTAAGAACCGTTTCGAAGAGTTTTGTAAACCTTTTGTAAACAGATATGTAAGTTTTTTTCATTTGTATTTGACAGCTAATTTTATTTAATATGCCTTTGTATAAGCTGTATTTTGAAAGCTGTTTGGTGAGACAAAAATAAATGTTTAATTTGTTTCTCTGATCTATTTTGAGTTTTATTTGAAAAAGATATTTTTTTTCTATATTTTTGATGTTATACAATTATTTCCCTAGTTACAACTAGTGGTTGTAATAGGTATAATTGGGCACCTCAAGTGGCGCCCTATATTAAATTTCTTGAGGTGTTTCCGTTAATTTTCATTCTGTTTGTCCCAAGAGATTTGTATAAGTACCCCTTTATTTCTTTTTTTTGTAGTTGCCCCAATCTAACCCCCAATATCTTCAACTTATCCACGACCCAGCTCTCCAACAACCAACTGAGTGTCCGTATGCACTTGTTTCGATTATTTTGTTTGCCCAATCTTGTCCCCCATATTCTTACCCTGTGGTAAGCAAAATAGTTGTTACAACTTTGGCGCCCAACGCGAGTGGCATGAATTAGGTTGGCGCTAATTGTATCTATCGTTACAATTTTAGCGCCCAACGTGTGTGGCTTGTCTTAGATTTGCGCCAATTGTACCTGTTGTTACAATTTTGGCGCCCCCAACGTGTGGCATTCTTTTAGTTTTGCTCCAAATTGTACTTTCGTTACAATTTTGGTGCCCAACCTAGGGGCTTTTGAGTATTTCCATTTCTTTTAGGTTTTGATTCCTTTTTCCCAAGCCATTTAGATGAAACTTTTTTCCTTTTGAATAGTGCCCCAAAGTGTCTCACAAACAGTAGAGTATTTGTATTACAATGTATGTATTTTGTACCAACATTATGTATTGTTGTTTTTTCAGGTAATGTACTTATAGTGACATATGTGTATTGTTCTTCATATGTAATGGTAAATGAAAGCAAATATTTGAGTTGAATATTTAAATATGAATTTTGATTGAACTATTGATATTGAAAAGAATTTAAAAACGGTAACAAATATTTCAGTTATTGTTACATTTATTTATAATTGATTCAACAAATTTTACATAATAATCGGTTTTTGTAATTTTTTATTTGTTCGGTCATTTTGAGTAAATGTTTGTATTCGTTTGAAGGACTTTGAGCTATGTAGTTGAGAAGTAGTATTATGCAATTTGTCTTCTAATTAACCGTCTCTGAAGGTGTATTTAAATGCCAAGGGTTAATTAATGTTGTTGTACGAGGGGTAGTCATTGTGAGTCGTAGAGAAGATTCGACAAGTTTAGTCTCAGTAGTAGACTGTTTGTTTATTGCGTATCCTTTCTTGTATCTGAATGACCACAGGTGTAATATTTGTGATCAGGAGATGCTGTTTTAGTTTTGACTAGGAGCAGTCTCTTTTAGTTTTCGGAACAAGAGTTGGTTTATTTTGGTGTTATTTAGTATAGCTCACTCAAACGTCAAGTTTTCAATATTATTAGTATTTTGTCTTTCCCTGTATGTACGGTTTAATTTGTTTGTTAGTGTCCATGTTGTCCCATGTTGTTTGAAACCATTTTTTTAGTCCTTGTTAGTGGAAGTGTGAAATTTTAGGAGACAGGTTATAGACCTCATTTTTATTTACCAACTGATTACTAAGTCAAGAGCAGAAGTTGCAGCAAACTGATTGAGTTTTGGATTTCAGTACGCGGGAGTGCAAGTGAGACTTACTATCAGGTGATAAATGGAAACGGTTGTTTCTTAAATTTATCATATTTTCTACTAGCTGATGAGGTTGATTTCAGTTATTTTGTGTGTTTGCTTTCAACCAATTTTTGAAAAATGAAGTCTACCCAGGTTAATCATTTGAAATCAGGAGAGTTATCTTATGAGCTTTTCATAAGAGGTAAAAATGTCCCAAATAAGACAGTTGATGATAAGAGAAAGATGTTAAGAGCTTTGTTGGCCATGGAGGCCACTTCGTCTTCAAGTTTAGTCGATTTGGTTAGTAATGTAGTAGATCCTGAGAAAGAGTTGTGTGAGATTAAGTCGATTGTAGAAGATTTATATAGTTGTGCTCAATCAATAAATGTAGAATCAACCAAAGCTGATTTTGCTAGATTTGAGACAAGGTCTTCACATTTAGATACCAGATTAGAAAATTTCCCTATGAATGATGTTGAGGAAGATGTATTAAAGTTTGTCAATGAGTGTAAAGATGATTTGTTGTTGTTACAGGGTGATGTGTTAGAAAAACTAGAAATGTTTGATGATTTGGTAAAACCATCCACTAGTAGCCCAGTTCCAGTCCCTGTAGTTCCCAGTTGTACAGTCCCAGCCCCAATAATACAGGTTTCAACTCCTGTCATTATTTCTGATTTACATATCAAGTTTAATGGTGAGAGTAAAGCTCTTCCCACATTTTTAGAGAAAGTTAGAGATTCTGCTAGGTCTAGGAATATTTCCAAAGACATCCTGTTTCGCTCAGCCATTGAGTTATTTGAAGGTAATGCTGCTATTTGGTATAGGAGTGTTAGAGATAGAATTAATAGTTGGGATGAGTTGGTAGCCCTACTCAAATCTGCTTTTTTGCATCCAGATTATAATGATAATCTCTTTGATGAAATTAAAAATATAAAGCAAAAAAGGAATGAATCCATAACCATTTATTCAGCAGTGATGGAAAACCTCTTTAAACGTTTGGAAACTTATCCTAGTGAAGCCCAAAAAGTGAAAATAATCAGGAAAAATATTTTAGTGGACTACATTCCACTGATAGCCCTTCAAGATTTTGCTACAGTAGAAACGTTAGTAGCAACTATAAAACGTTTAGAGCAGAATGTCCTGCCCTTGTTGCAGACTACTAAAGGTCTTGCAGGTATTTCGATTGATGATTCAGAAAAGCCCAAAGAACAAGTTCATGTGGTGAATAATCAAACCAAGCAAGATAGAAGTGGAGTAGGTGACAGACAGGACAGAGAAAATTCTTCTAGGAGACCCAATCCCAAATATAAGTATGAGAATAATAGGCCCAGTCCTCCAAAGAATACTGAAATAAGAAATCAGTCTTTTTCGTCCCCACCTCCAATGATGCAATCTTTTTCGTCCCCACCTCCATTAATGCAGTCAGTCCCTTATCAAGCTCCAAGAAATCCGAAAAAGATTATTTGTTTCAATTGTAATAGACCAGGTCATATTTCCCGTGACTGTAGGAGTAAGTCAGTATCTTGTTGGCGTTGTGGTCATAAAGGTGTGATCACATCTTCTTGTCCTAAGTGTTTTATTTCGAATAGGTCTAAGTCCAATAAACCTTACAGGTCATCAGTGAACCCAACTTTTGAAAAGAAACATTTTGATAGTCGTCCCCATGTTAATTGTTTAGAAGTTGATGTAGATAGAATAGACCCTTGGTTTGATAATTTGAGATCAAAGATAGTCCGATCCCCCCTTGATTTTCCACAGTGGAAGGTGGAGAATGATTTTGTTTATAAGTTTGCCCCTACCAAAAATTCTTTTAAGACTAATGATGTAGAATGGAAAATTGTTGTGCCTAAACCACAAAGGTTTGAAGTTATGAAGTCTTGTCATGAGCCACCTACGTGTGCTCACTTTGGATTTTCCAAAACTTTGTCCCGTATTCAGGAAAGATATTATTGGCCCCAGATGCGTGTTGATGTGCTTAAGTTTGTCAGGTCATGTAAAGTTTGTGGTGCTCAGAAGACACCAAATTATGCTCCATTAGGTAAAATGGGTAAGCAGAGAGAGGCCAAGTTTCCTTGGCAAATAGTTGCAATAGATCTGATAGGTCCCTTTGTTCGTTCAAAGAAAGGTTATACGTGGTTATTAGTAGTTGCTGATTGGTTTAGTAAATATACTTTAGTCCAACCTTTGAGAAAGGCCACGGCTAAGAATATTGTTGAGTTTTTGGAAAATGATGTTTTCCTAATGTTTGGTGTTCCTCAATATGTGATTTGTGATAATGCCTCAAATCTGAACAATCCTCTCTTAATTGAGCTCTGTAATAGGTATAACGTTCAGAAAGTATGGTTTAGCCCAGTATATGCACCTCAGTGTAATTTTGTGGAGAGGAACAATAGAACCATTGGTACAGCAATACGTACGTATGTTAAAGACCACGTAGATTGGGATAAGAATTTAGCAAAGATCAGACAAGCTATTAACACTGCAAAGCACGAAGTGACTGGATATACTCCAGCTTTCCTGAATTATGGCCGTCATGTTCCTTTAAGTGGAAACTATTATGGTGTTTGATTTGATTATAGAGGGCAAAATAAAAGGTAAAAGAGATGTAGGAAGAAGACGAACCTCCTGGCTACGAAATCTAAGGGAATGGTTTAGTCTGAGCTCTAGCCAACTATTTAGAGCTGCTGTAAGTAAAGTAAGAATTGCCATGTTGATATCCAACCTTCGTTAGAAGATGGAACCTTAAGAAGAAGATTATGGTGTTGATCATAAGGATCAACAGAATCAAGATATCGAGATAATTCCAGGTGACCGTAACATGTATGCTTCAGAAGTCAAAGGTTTAGATAAAGTTTTTGAAAAGGTTAAGGCTAATCTTCGAAAAGGATATGAACGTAACGCTAGGAGTTACAACTTACGTAGAAGAGAAGTCCAATTTCAAGTGGGTGATAGAGTTTGGAAAAGAAATAAGGTTTTGTCTTGTGCTGTCAACAAGTTTATGTCCAAACTAGCACCAAAGTATATTGAAGCAACTATCAAGGAAAAATTGTCACCAACGGTTTATCGTTTGTCAGATTTAAATGGTTCGGATCTTGGTAAGTGGCACATTAAAGATTTAAAGCCTTTTGTGTTAGATGAGGACAATATGTCATCTTTAAGTAATTAGTTCATCATATCCCATGTCTGTATATTTGAGTTTGTATGTTGATTTGATTTCATCCCTTCGGAATATTGTTTCACTTTTGATAATTTTAATTCAGGTAACCCATTTGGGAGACACATGTGAGAATCACATTTTGTGATATGTAGGTATATAGATTTAGGGTCTATATCCTAATTTTTTGTGGAACCGTTGCCGAATTCCCTCTCTCGCTAGGCGTATAGTGGAGATAGTAACGCCTACCTGTTAAGTGTAGAGCAATTTATTTTGGATTTATGTATAGCACCTGATTTAGGCAACGAGGTGTCATGGCTATGCCTGCCCGACAAATCACTTGTGTTACTGCTGTGAATGTCAGTGAGGTTCACTGCAGGGCATAAGGTTAGCTTCCCCCAAGGCATAGAAACTCATGTCACCTACAGTTCATTTTAGAGTCAAACATTTCAGTCTACTCGACTTTAAAGAGTCTGGCGATCGATGGCACACTAGCCCATTCTTTGTAACTAACTTTGTTTTTGTTGTTTAATCCCATGCTAGCCATCATCTAAAAGATATTATTAAGAAGTTTCGACTCAGTTAAGAGGTCATCTTCTGATTTGGTTTTTGTTGTTTTGCCTTTATCAAAAACTGGATAAGAATTATCCGAGTTTTTTCTTTTAAGAAGGGGCATTGTAGCATTTTTTTTTTATTTATTGTGTATATAAAATATTTCTATGGTACGTCCCTGTTGTTTCTACCAAGAAATCGATCAATAAAGTTAAATGTAGGTACGTTGTAAATATTTCAAGTTTTTTGGACGAGATTTTTAAATGCGTATTAACGCTGGAAATATGTTTTTATCTCTGTGTTGCAATGTTAGGTAAAATAACAAGTTTTTTGTCGCCAAAGAGGTATTATGTTAAAACGCAATAAACCATGAATTCCCCTAATATTAAAGTTGTTTTTCGTTATTAGAATGAGAGTCAAAAAGAATATTTGTTTGTTTAGGCAATAAAGGAATATTTAAAAGGTTTTTTTGTCGATACAAGCGAGGGGATATTGTTTTGGTTCTTGAGTTTGTGGGGACAGGTTAGCTGCAAGACGGAAGGGAAATTTTTGGCGAGATTCTGGTAAAATGTAACGAAGCGAGGAGTCGAGATTTGAGTTCCAAACGGGGCAGACATGGACAATTGAGACCAAGATTTGATTTGAAAAGAAGTCGAGATTTGAGTTCCAAACGGGGCAGACATGGACAATTGAGACTAAGATTTGATTTGAAAAGGAGTCGAGATTTAGATTCCAAGCGGGGCAGACATGTGATAACGAAGTCGAGATTTAAGTTCCAAGCGGGGCAGACATGTGGGAATGGAGTAAAAGATTTGAGAGGAAGTGATGAAGAACTTCTCGAAGAAAAAAGTCGTTTAATTGTGATGTTGTAAGCCGGCATTCATTCGCCAAAATGGTGGAATTTTCACTCTAAGTAATATGTCGTTTCTGAAAGAGTGACCAGTAACCACTGTTTTTATTTTGGCTGAAGATTTATGATGTTTGAGCAGTGAACAAGTTTAGTTCCTGTTTGTTTTTCGTTTTTTTGAGAGATCCAGTTCCTTCCCGAGATGCCCTTTTCACCTCATGTAGAATAATATTGGAGCAGTTTTGATTTGGATGTGCCAGTTTCAGCTTCCAATAAAGCTTTCCGTTGATGTGCAGTTAGATACCCCGCAGAAGTTAGCCAGTTGTTCAAAAGTTTAAGTTAAGATGTGTGAACTGAGGTAACATTTACGTTATTAATTTTTAAAGTAAAAATAGACATTTTCTTTTAAAAAGACAACATTTGCTTTCTTTTATAAATTATTTTTTAAATTATTTACTAAGAACCGTTTCGAAGAGTTTTGTAACCTTTTGTAAACAGATATGTAAGTTTTTTTCATTTGTATTTGACAGCTAATTTTATTTAATATGCCTTTGTATAAGCTGTATTTTGAAAGCTGTTTGGTGAGACAAAAATAAATGTTTAATTTGTTTCTCTGATCTATTTTGAGTTTTATTTGAAAAAGATATTTTTTTTCTATATTTTTGATGTTATACAATTATTTCCCTAGTTACAACTAGTGGTTGTAATAGGTATAATTGGGCACCTCAAGTGGCGCCCTATATTAAATTTCTTGAGGTGTTTCCGTTAATTTTCATTCTGTTTGTCCCAAGAGATTTGTATAAGTACCCCTTTATTTCTTTTTTTTTGTAGTTGCCCCAATCTAACCCCCAATATCTTCAACTTATCCACGACCCAGCTCTCCAACAACCAACTGAGTGTCCGTATGCACTTGTTTCGATTATTTTGTTTGCCCAATCTTGTCCCCCATATTCTTACCCTGTGGTAAGCAAAATAGTTGTTACAACATTCCCAAAAGTACATTTCCTTTCTAATTCCATATACATATTACTGTCTTCAAAAATCCCAGCATCATGGCGCCTCCCTAAATAAGGTCCTTTTAGACTAACTATGATACCATCAGGGCATACAATGGATTGGTATTTAAGACAGTGCCACCTCTTATGTCCAGAATAGTATTCTTCTTGGTTTATAGATGGTCGACAAATACGCCTTGCAGTTCCATCTATAAAACCCCAACAATTCTGAACTGCTGCCCCTTTTGCAGCTACTGCCTGTAGCAACAATAAAAACAATTACTTATTTTATATTATAACTAAGAATAGGAAATAAAAATATAATCTCTATAAGTACCTACCTGTGAATAGTACTCCAATTTTTCTCGTGTTAACCATGACACATCATCCAAATCTTCTAGAAGTGACCTGTGACGTTCTAAAATCAAGTTTATTGTTTTATTGATAACTTGTGACAAGGACTGAACGGATAGTCCAAATATAGTTTTTAAATCACTAAGTATATTAGGGTATGCTAGACGACGCAATAAAATGCACAGTCCGTCGAGTCCTACAATATGCAATATGTTAGTTATTTAACCCTGCTGTACCGTTCGAGTAAACTACACAAATGTACTGTTCGGGTCAATATGACCCAACTATGATTTACGCTTTCTAATAGAAATAAAATAAGCTAATGGTGCTAAACAAAACTGTATTAATAAAAAATTATAGTTAATTAAACAATAATTATATTGTTACTGTAAATTAAACCTTATTAACAAAAATAAAAAGCATTTTTTCTTTCCCAGAAAACCCTAAGAACAAATATCTACAAAATTTAATTCAGTTTACAACTGGGACAGTAATAGAAAGAATGGGATTTACAAATATGTTTATAACATATACAACATAAAATATTAGTCTTGTTATCCCTTTTAGAGCAAAATTTACAGCGTGCTCGTTTAGCAGGCGGAGTTGGATGGTCCATAGACGGTTCACTAGAATTTCCATCTTCTCTACTCGCTTCTGCTCGTGTTCTTTTTACCAGTTCTTGTGAGTCTTTAGTTCTCGGTAAATTTTTCCTGGAAAGGATAGGTGGTTTCACCAGTGTTTTTCCCAACTCCTCAAGAAAAATTCGTCGTTTTGTAAGTTTATTGGTATACCATTGGGGATTTATCGATGTCCATAAAACGAACGCGTTGTAGGCAGAAATGTCCAGCATATTGTAAAAAACAATCATGGGCCAGCGATTTGTCTTCCTCTTACATGTATATGTACCAACAAGCTGATCTAGAGTATCCACTGCCCCCTTACTGGAATTGTAATCTAAAATAATTTGGGGCTTCTTGTCATTTCTGTCACTAATAGCCTTTTCATGATGCAAAATACTCATAAGAATAACATTTTTATTCTTTTTAGGAATATAGTTAACAACAGTGGTATCTTGTGTGAAGTAAAAAGACGAACTATGAACTTCTTTATTCGCAATTTGTGCTGGAAGCTCTCGTTTATTTTTTCTTATAGTCCCCAGCATTGTATTTTTTCTTTTTAGAAGAAGTTGTCCTAAATTGTACGATGTAAAAAAGTTATCACATGTAATATTGTGGCCTTTCAAATCACTACTCAAGTCGCACACCACACGCATTCCCTGATTTCGTTCTGGCGCGGCACCTGCTTCCTTTCCTGTATAGATCTGCAATTTTAGAGCATAAGAACTTTTACTGTCACATAAGGCCCAAATTTTTATGCCATATTTCGCTGGCTTGCTTGGAATGTACTGTTTGAATGGACAGCGGCCTCTAAAGGCAACTAATTGCTCGTCGACGGTAACATTTTCATCAGGGTTAAAAAATTTTGGTAGATTTTCAACCCATTTTTCCCAAATTTCACATATTGCAGCAAGTTTATCAGTACGTCTCCTATCCTGTCTAGTAGTCTTGTTATCAAAACATATTACTTGCGAAATTTTTGTAAATACTTCAAGGGACATTGTTGCTCGAAATATACTACGACCCGTTTCTTCATTCCACAAACTTTTAGTTGATTCACCATGGGACTTAAAAACTCCAGCTAACAATAACAGACCAATGTATGCTTGAAAACCAATTTTATCTAAGTCTTTCCAGTTGTTTCCAAAAACACGCTGTCCTTCCATGTTGGTCATATTTATAATTTGGTTTGCAACTATGTCAGAAAAGAGTGCGTCAAATAAATTTTTAATATCGAAAATTCGTGCACATGCGTACTTTGTAACTCCTGGAGCATTATTTATAACATTGGCCGTAGAAAAACGACCGCGTTGATAAGGAGGATCGAGCGACCATTGGATAGTATCGTCTTTTGAAGGAACCATTACAGAAGGTTCTACAGGATGTTGTACGTAGAATGGAACACCAAAGGATTCATCACTACTTTCTTCCTCACTCTCACTACTTGTATTGTTTTCTGTTTCTGATATGCACTCATCACTCTCTGACACGTTCGCGAGCTCGCGATGCTCATCTTCGGTTAGCGCTCTACGATGCGACATTATCAACATGCAAACATAGACTGAAATTTGAAATATAAACGAATAAATGAATGCGCTTGGCCTTGGAATATTAGTGTTTTACCACTTGTCTATCACCCCCATTTCCTTTTACGTGACATGCCATTCTACCTGACATCGTCCAGCTACACTACACATATTTTACAAGTTCTAGCTTGTAGAAACTTGTTTTTATTTATAGACGTACCTGACTGACAAACACTATTAGAAAATATAAAATACTACCAACTAAACATACCTATACAGGTAATTTTTAACGGTTTAAATAAGTGGGTCATATTGACCCGAGCGTACCATAGGTAACAATTTAATTTTTATCAAAAAAATGAGCAAGTTGATTTTTTATCTTTTATGCAATTGAAAGACCTCATATTAAGTAATAAAGTCACGAAACACCAAAACGTTACGCCGCGTAATAATTTGTAAAATAAGAAATAATTTTTTTTTTGGGTCAAATAGACCCGAACAGGACAGCAGGGTTAAAATTGTAGTTCCTTTCAGTATTACTTACCAGTACAGGTGTGGCCAGTTTCTGTTACAATTGTATCTGGTATCCCTAATAATTGAGCAAGCCTTGGAATGTCCTGTTTTTTAAACCGAAAATACCGTTTGGCTTGCTCAGGCTCTAAGCTATCAAAATTGAACACAGAATGTACATTTTGTACGTTATCATTTAAAATATGATTTAGTATTAAATCTTCTACAACTTCGTCATTTGCTTCAACTAATATTGCTTGTTCTAAAATGTGCTCCATATTTCTGTAGAAAAAATTTGAATCTCAAAACGTAGAAAACCAGTCAAAATATATACCTTGGGTGAAAGCTGAAAGAAAACAAAAAAAATTTAATTATTTGCTGTCACATTTGACTGACAGCTGCCAATTATTAACGTGAAGCACCAATTCGACCATTTGATAACATTAAAATTACATATCCGTTAAAAATTATACCGTAAAAAATAGCGTTTACGTGTCAAAATAACGAAAGGATAAAATTTTACTTGATAACTCTCTAATAACTGGACCTTAAAGTCTTAAACTCCTTAACTTTCCTCTCCCTCCTCTGCCTGGGCCTCATGCACAAAATTCATTAATTTGCTACGAAGCAACTTAGCTCTCTTGGAATTTTTAATTTGCCGTATTTCTGCGCTTAAATGTCTGTAACAATATATGAGATTATTTCAAGTTATGTACATGAATTATTGCAACAAAACTGTTTAAACATTAAAACCATACAAATATTTACAAAATAAGTACTAAATTTTTTTACTTACACCAAGAAATTATCAACAAGATCTGCTTCAGATTTAGAATCTGTTTCATATTTTTCTAAAAATCTTGTAGCTGCCTTCATAATTTTTACAGCATGCACATCCTTACTATTATCTGCCTTTGGGACAAGTTTCCTCCTTTTGGGTTTAATTTAAGGTGTCTCCAAATTAGTTTCTGATGATATTAAAGGAGTCTGAAGCATATCAGATTGTACGGAAAATTCTGGCTCTGATTCTACGAAAGTCTTGTGGACGGCGAATCAAGTAAAACATCTGAGGACTCTAATATTCTTTTTTGTAATTTCCTGGATGGCTCTGGTCCTTCAGATAAAGCTTGCCCATTTCAGTTTAGCTGAAATAAATGACTCGAAGACCCATCAACAGTACAACTGTTAATTTCATTAACAGGGTCTCTAAACTCACTTACTTGTTCCATTAGATTGGACGCACTTGAACGTACAGGATTACTGCCATCCAGGAATTTTAGATTGTCAAAACACCATAAGGAGGGACAATAAACTTGGTCTGTTCCACTACCACTGGTCGTGCTGCTCCTTATTTTGTTTTTTTTTTCGGCAAAATACTGAGTCCTCAGACTGTTTATCTTTTTTCTGATATCATCCGCCCCCACGTTGGCCGATGGGTATTTATGGTTAAAATTTTCGGCTATGGATTTTTGTGAAAATAATCCTTTTTTTCCTAAAAAAATACATATATTATCTTCTGTCGTATTAATTATATACGATAATAAGCTTACCTCTTTTCCACAACTCATTTTTTAATTTTAAAATTAAAAATGTTTATAAAATAAACTGCTCCACGTGACTTGCTGCCAAGATGTCAACAGATGCCAACAAACAATAATAAAAGCTTGCGAACGCGTTTACTTGATAAAAGCCCTACTTTTTTTGCCAAATCCACACAGGTTGGTGACACTGAATTTACGTCCAATAAATGAGAAAAATAGAACATGTGCATAGAGGAAAATCCATGTAAGTATAAAACAAAACGTAGATATCGACTAGAATACTTTATAATAACATTTCAGCTGTTGAAGAACACAGCAGAAACAGTCAACCAGAAATGTATGTTGCAAAAAATAAAACAGAGTGGTTATCACAACCTTTTCCGACTGGACGAACACGAATTCAGAATATGGTAAAAGGACCATTGCACAGAGTTTAACTTCCACCTGGAACACTCATTAAAGAACCAATAGATACATTTCGGTTATATTTCACTGAAAATATTGTGGATGACATTGTCCGTTACACCAATCTAGAGGCTCATCGTGTATTGCAAAATAAACCACGGAAGTCCTGTGATAGAATTGAAATGTATGCTTTCTTCTTTGGTCTCCTGTTCACCGCCGGGAATCTAAAATCAAACTATGCAAGTTATGAAGCTTTGTGGAATTTACTTTATGGACCACAGATTTTTCGAGCCACTATGGGTATAAAGCGGTTCAAAGAGCTTTTGGGTTTTATTCGTTTCGACGACAAAGCGACAAGATCCGAGAGACGCAACAAAGATAAACTGGCTGCTATACGGGATATATGGGATAAAATATTGGGAAATTTGAAAAAGCATTATTTGCCAGGACGGAATATAACAATCGACGCAATCGACAAGGAGCAATTGTCTTCTATATTTGAATTCACAAAAAAGGCGACATTGGTATCATACATGCCTAAGCCTAAGAAAAGTGTGAACCATAAACCAGAGATTTTTCTCTACTAAAATAAAACAAAAGGTGGAGTTGACTCGCTTGACCAGATGGTGCATCAATATATGTGCAAATGTAGAACAAACCGTTGGACTTTCGCATATTTTTGAATATGTTGGATGTGTGCTGTCTAGCATCTTATGTTATTTGGACCAACCTGCATCCAAAATGGAACATAAAAAGACACGAAAAATGACGTCTATTAAATAGTTATAGAATAAAATAGTTCCTACAAACATAGAAATACATATAAAGGATTAGTTTGAGTGGCTTCCAATAGAGTAGTTATATTTGTGTCATGCCTATATCCAGGATCAACATCTGACAAAAAAAATTGTTAAAGATTCTGGAATTATAGATCACTTAGAAGCAGGGAATTTAATTTTAGAAGACAAAGGATTTTAAATTAAAGATATAGTACCTTCTAGAGTCCAAATTACCATTTCACCCTTTCTAACAACTGTACAGTTTACCCCTGAGCAAGTTAGACAGACTGAGTGCATTGCTAGGGCTTCGATGCCGTCTTGCAGGTAATTGCGGCTTTAACAAATATGTAATATCTCCCAATTAAAGAAGCAGAGCAGTTTTATCCTGAAGGTGTCTCAAAATTAAAGGCGTGGGTAAAAATTACAAATGTCATAAAAACTAAGATAGTTATTATTGATGCTGCTAATATTTACTTACATTAAACTATTCTGATATATTTTAAGTTTTATGCTGTAATTTTATCTTGGAAATATAATGAATTAGAATATCACTCTTTTTATCGTTGAACTGTAAACCACTATTAAAAAATGCATCTTTGTACTACTTAAAATTGCAAATGTGAAATACAACTAACAATAAAAAGTAAATATTTTTGTGGTGATGAGAACCACTTCCCAGTCTAAAGTACATTATTTGTCACGATACCTATTTTGTTTAGTACAAAATAAGGGTTTAAAGGATAAAAACACATTTTTAACAACTAGCTTTTATTTTTTTAAACTAACTAGTAACAAACTTAATAAAGTGATTTAAGTAAAATGTTTGTAAAACATTTAAATTATTTTGTCAATCATCATCTTTTGAAATTCTAACTATTAAATGATCATTGGGGACCCAAATAATTAAATAACACATATCTCTGTTGGTTATGTGTAACTCTCCTTGTATTTGGTAGTAGTATACATGATCCTCATTGACTACTAAATTTCCATTTTAATAAAAAACTATGTATTTTTTCTCATTATTTAGAGCTTCTTTAAACCTTGGTTTCTTCCTATATTTAAAAGAACATTTTGCTTCAATAATGCACCTCTAGCTGACATCTGGGCTTGTTCCCAAAAATCCATTTTCATGAAGGCAAAATCCTGCTGGTTCAATGTCTAAACCAGTGACCTCAGAGAATTTAGTTAGGCGCATCTTTTGTTTTCCCTGCCCAACTGGATAGCTTGAACACCATTTAGGTCATACCCCTCGAGTAAATTTGTAAAGATATACTTTGGATATTTGCCTCTATTATATGCAGCAATGACTGGACCAAATTTGCTGCTTGTCAGTCTATATTTTCTTGCTATCAGCCAATTTTGGTTGTCTGCCTGCCCATTTGTCATATCATGAACACTGCGTCTAAGTGACTGTGTCACCCTACATTCCTTCAGGAAAAACTCTTCTTTGTCTGACACATTCATGTAGCTTTCCGAAAACAAAATAGTTTCAATGCTTGACAACAAGTTTGCTTCCGGTAAAGGTCCAGGCACTAGTAACCAAGTAAATCCAGTGGGATTTGTGTGACCCAACTCATCTCTAAAATGTTCAATTTCCTCCTGTTTTGTTTCCTGTGTACTGCCACATAATTCGATTTTTTAGGTTTATAGATGCCTCTGATTTTAGTTACAGTTTCTATGTCAACAGCTTTCCTTTTGTTCCATGCATAGGCCTTATCAGTAATACTAATATTATGGTGAGCATGTTAACATAATGCTTCCATATGATGACACACCACCTGACCTCTCGGACAATTGCATTAAGCATCTACAATGCCATCATCGTAGTCTATGGAAACCTGAAAAAAATAATTATTTAAACTGTCAATAGAATTCCACATTAAATCTTGAAAACAGATTAGTTTTTTAATAAATTCTCGAACAGAAGACAAGTGCACACAAAATTACATTCCAGGAAATTGTACTGGGATACTGTGTCAGAAACTAGGCTAACTTTGCTGACATAAGAAGCTTCAAAACAGTTTATATTAGGTTTGTTCCAGCAAAATCTTGAACTGATTCAGTATCGTACTAAGCGTGCGCTTTACATAAAACACGTTCCAGCAACGAGAAGTTGAGGATTATAAGTTCGAGGGGACTATTGGTTCAGTGTTCTAGCCCAAAGAACTTTTAATTCCGAACCAATCTAGAATCGTAAATTCGATCCTCAATTTTAAACTGGATTTTCAGTTCGCGCATGCGTAAATCTTGACGAACGAATGTCGAACATCATTGTTTATCATTTACATTTATCCCATTTATCATTTTGTTGTTATTGTTATTATATTTCTGTCAGTATTAGTTATAACTTATTATTAGTTATTATTATTAGTGTGTCGTATTATTAGTATTAAATAGTCAGTATTATTAGAGTGTCAGCTTTTTCTATATTGTGGAAATACTTACATAGTGTTTATCTAATTTGAGAGTTTTATTAAAAATGGAAGATTTTGTTTCAGACATGGACAGTTTAAGTGGTGACAAAGAATTATTATTATTATTAGAAAATCATCAAGAAACAGTCGTTAGAAACAAAACTTATATTGAAGTAATTGTTCCACAATATAGTGAGTTCCACATTTTCGAGTGTCGAGAAATGTATATCATCAGTTGGAAGAGAAATTTACAGAAAGTCCATATTTTAATGCAAGTGTCCATGTGCAAGTGCAAGTCCATGAAGCAAGTGGTTGCAATGGTAAGTTAACAGCCAGTTATTTTGTATTGGTATTTCTTTGGTTTTGTAGACATCAGACTGCTTCGTTTAGGGATGTGTCAGATTTACTATTTTTTTAAGTTCTCTCCACAGAATAATTGGAAAAATGACTTGATTTTTAAGTGAGATGGCATCAAGTGTCATAAAGTGGACAAATCTAACCGAAAAGCAGGAAATTGAATTATATTTCCGAGGTAGAGGATTTCCAGGGGTAATTGTTGCTATAGATGGAACTCACATAAAAGTTGATAAGCCTACTGAAAAAAGTAGTTTTCAATAAATTTAATCAATTTATTTGTCTATGAAAGAATTTTAATAAACATTATCTAATATTTTCATCAATATGTCTTTATAATTATATGTAGATCCTAGCTTTCCATATCTATCACCTTTCTCAACCAAACACACATTCTTGCGTTTCTATATCCTGTGTCTAAGTTACCTTACTTAAAGATGTTACTGTTCAATAGCCCCATGGGTTATCGATAAGTTGTTTTTCTTATCTGGTCAGTTCATGAGGATCCTACGAAAGAAATTATGTTTTAAAATGTTTGATATCCCGTGTTGTGCAGTTCCAGGAATCTACAATCTTCATGTTTGTTGCTTCATAAATTCCAGTCAGTATTCTTTTCAGCTACGGGAGTAGCTATTATTAAAAGCATAAAACTGCACTATGTAGATGGCCATGGATGTTCTTTGATATTTTTAAATGTTAATTGGTTGGAATAATACGCATTTTACAGACCTAGTATTTCTTGCTTGCCAGTATTTTATATCCCAAACATTTATTAACCTTTAAGGCTTATCCTCGATAATTCTAACGGTAAATTTCAGTTTGCTATCTCTATTTCAAAAATTTCTTTCTTTACGAAAACAAAATCTGTTCATGAAGTAATATTCTAAACTTCGTTTAGACCTCTTTCAAGCCCAGGTCAAAAATGCGTTTACCTTTTACTCGAGCCGACCGAGAGAACCCCTGCAGTGACAGGTTTTTTTCTTACAATAAGATCATAAATCTCTTTAGTGGTATTTTGAGTAAATATAATAACAGATCAAAGTAATATAATCTATTCATAAATTTACAATGTAACAAATGTACATACATAATTTATTTGTTATTTTTTTTACGGAAAAATTGGCTGTCTGAAGTTTAACGTAGATTAAAGTTTACGGAAAATAAAAATTATAAAAAAAGATTGTTATTATATATCATAAAAATTTGATTAGTATCACGATCATTAAAATTGATAAAATGAAACGATATAAATATAGAATTATGTCTAATGTTTCTTCAGAAGGTGTTTCAAATAAAAATTATAATAAAAATCTTATCTAATTAGTATCACGATCATTAAAATTGATAAAATGAAACTATATAAATATAGAATTATGTCTAATATTTCTTCAGAAGGTATTTCAAATAAAAATTATAATAAAAATCTTGAAATTTTTGTAGCATATTTTCCCACAGTTCCATATATTTATCAATCTTTTCGAATAAAATATTTTTTTTGGGTCCATACCGCAAACTAACAGTATTCTCTATTCGATATAAATAACAAAATAACTGTCCTTGCACTGGATAGTAATAGAAATCAGTTCTTTTTAAAATTTCTTGACTACAAGAATATACCATGACACAAGAAATAGTTTCAGAATAAGTGTGATGTGTTGTTTATTATTATTCAGTAAGAGACTAATTTACTTCTTACAGTGCTAATCTAACAGACAATTATTATTGTCAAATGAAAGAAATAAGATAATTTACTTGTGTGCTTGTGGTTAGTAAACGTCGGCCCTATGCAACTAATTGTCAACAAAGAACGGAGTACAAAAGTTTAGATTTATGAGATTTATGAGGAGCATTTATGAAACTTAGATGTATACTGAGTACTTATTTCAAAAATTTACAACTAAGGATTTAATTTGTTATATGTAAATATACTCCTAGATCTAGAGAAAATGGGAGTGCGACAATGGGAATTACTGGCACAGGACCGACAAACATGGAAGGCAATAGTAACCGCGGCAAAGACTTACGAAGAGTTGTAGCGCCATTGATGATGATGATAATGATGATGATGAAATATACTGTATAACTATTTATATGGATGTGAAATATGGATCATGAAGGATAATATGATGGACATTTTGACATTTTAGGATGTACGTTGAAAAATTAAGGCAAATATCGAGCACAAATTTAATAATCAAATCTTGCCCAAGTACTTTCGCTTTCTACAGCATCATCAGGGGAATCTGAAATAGGCCAAGAAAATTTGGTCTATCCAGCAAGCGCAGATGCCCCTGATGATGCTGTAGAAAGCGAAGTACTTGGGCAAGATTTGATTATTAAATTTGTGCTCGAAATTTGCCTTCATTTTTTAAAGTTCATTTATTCGAGCATTCAACCTTATATCAATAATTTAGGATGTGACTCAGGTATATGATAAAGTATGGCAAAGACGCCATAACTATAAACTAAGACTATATTTACCAAAACGATACTCTCAAATAATTGACTCCTCCATCTTGGAAAGATATTTCAGAATTAAACAGGAAGAAACATACATGGAATTGACAGATATTACAGCAGGGCTACCACAAAGAAGTGTCTTTACCTTTTGTATACGTGTTATATTATTGTCCTAGAAAATATACAATTGCAACATTTACCGAAGATATTGCTATCATAGCAATATGCAAAACCAGCGAGGAAGCGACAAAGAAATTACACAGATGTTAATCAAATATATACTCCAGGGAAATAAGCAAAAAATAGACCATGTTCGTGACACTTAATAATCCAGGTCGCTGACAACTTTTTTAGTTATTGTAGACCTCTAGGAAGAAAACCTACTTCTTTTTTTGCCTTGAATTTGGAGCTGTTTTTTAATTATTGCCAATTGCGACTCATGAGTCTTTAGTCCTAGAATCTTACCCCCCTTAAAACCAAAAGTCTGGTTCCACTACGTTGATGATACATTTATCATCTGGCCCCATGGTCAACATACCCTTTTTTCCTTTCTAGATCATCTTAACTCACAACATCCGAGTATAAAATTCACAATGGAAGTAGAAAATAATCGGTCTCTTCCCTTTCTCGATGTGTTAGTCACCTCCAAGCCCAATGGCCGATTGGGTCACTCTGTTTATAGAAAAAAGACTCACACGAATCGTTACCTACATGCTTCATCACACCACCATCCTGTCCAAAAGAATTCTGTGATCAACTCTCTCATACATCGGGCCATTTCGATTTCTGAACCTGACAACCTTAGAGAAGAACTTGGCCATCTGCAAAAAACCCTTGTCGCCAACGGTTACTCCAAGTCCACAATTCAAAATATTACACACCGATATCTACATCCCCCTTTACACCCTAGGACGACAAATTCAGAATCTTCGGGTAATACTCCTGTGGCTTTTCTTCCGTATATTCGAAGTGTCACTGATAGGATTGGCAAAATTCTTCGCAAAGAAGGTATCAGGACTACTTTTCGACCACCCAAGAAAATCTCACAATATCTACCCTCTCCTAAGGACCCATTACCGCCCCTATCTTCCTGTGGTGTCTATTCTATTCCTTGTTCATGTGGACATGTGTATATTGGCGAAACTGGTCGTTCCGTCAAAACTCGGATTCAAGAACATCAAAGATGCATTCGATCAGGTATTTTCTCCCATTCTGCAGTTGCAGAACACTGCCAAGAAACCGGTCATTCCATATTGTTCGAAAAAACCCATATTATTTCTAAGAGCCCCTTCTTTTATTCCAGGAAAATCCGCGAATCTCTAGAGATCCGAAAAAATCCACATAATATCACGACAGGTCACCGCGACTATAAATAGAGCGGTAGCGGAGTAAGCGGAGTAATCGTCGGATTCACTCCCCGCCTCTCGACGCGTTAGTGTTCTGAGCTGTTGGACGTGAATCCCTGTCCTGGCATTTGGTTTTCACCTCTGGCTGCGTTAAGTAGTTGAGTTACTGTGACCAAATCCCCATCTTGGTAAATAGTATTCGCCTCTGGTTGCGTTGAGTAACTGAGTTACCGTTGCTAACTACCCATCTTCCTGTCTTTTGATTTCTTTTTCTTTGTTCTCCTGAAGAAGCTACATACAATTGTAGCGAAACGTCGAGATGAACTCACTTTTGGGTCACTCACAAATGACACGGTCCAAACCCGGAAGACGAATAAACTATAATACTGCAAATTTGGTTATTACTCTGAGCTCATGTAAAGAAGAAAAGAAAATAATAATTCTGATTGAAATACAAAAAAAATGTACTGGATGATTGACCAAAACTCTACGCTGTTTCTATATAATAAATTATTATTATATAAGCAAATACTGAAACAATTGTATTATTATAAAAACAGTATAAATATTTAGAAAGAAAATGGAAAATCAACAGAAAATATTTCTATTCATATAAAAATTTAATAAAATTATAGGTACTTACTGCTTATTTATATAACATTTCCTATTTTAAATACAATAAACACACTGGTTTGTCAAAAGTCGGAATAAGCCCTAATAATGTTATTCAACTTTATTTATCCTCCTCCGAGGGTTTTACCTACCTGGCGAGAATCCAGAAGCTACCGACAAGGACACCCTGTGCTGACGGAGAGAAAATTGCGTTTAGCAAAAATTTGTAATTTTTTAAAAGTTTATATCAAATAGCTGCTTTGTGTTACACTTTATGTTAAAAATAAAAACAGATTCGGAAAGTGGGTCAAATTCTGTAGTGCTCTATTTAAAAAAAAATTTTTTTTCGTTTATTTTAACCAAAAATATTTGAAAAAAAAATATTGTTTAAACAATTTATTAATTTACAACCAAATAGTGCACTAGAACTTTTTTAGACCTTCCATATAAAAAAAGAATCATCTCAATATCTGCCATAGTTTTTGCGTTATTTGATATAAACTTTTACATTGGAATTTACCTATGCCCACAATCGCGAGGATCGGCCTTAAAGACTCCTTTCTTTGTATAAATGTTGTGAGCTGATACATGGACTATGTTGGTTAATTATCATGCACAAAGATGTCAATGTTCTGTGATTAAAAACAATTTGAACATCACTAAAAAGAAAGCATTAATTATTTCAATTCTAAAATTTTAGGATATGTATGTACTAAACCTCTACACATATGACTAATATAGTGTAGGTATAATCTTACCAAGGCAATATATTTTTTAATGTTTTGATAACAGAGACTGTAATTCTAGAATCTTTTCTAAACATTTCTTTAACTAAAATTATATATTTTGTAATCCGATATTTATACTTTTTTAAAATGTGGAGTACCTATATAAATATATTTACATAATTTTGGATATTATATTACAACACAAATCTTAGTGTGATTCTATATACAATATTCCAAAAATTGTACTACTTTGGCTTATAAAGAAGTAGTAAAATATACAATCATGTACACGGTTGTCTCAATAGTATTACAAAAACAGCAAAAGCAACTTATCTGCTATCTCCTTTAGCACAGCAGTTTGTGCATTTATTGCAGTAATCTTGTCTTGCTCGTATTTATTTCTTTGGTCATATCTCTTCCATAAAAGAAACAATTTTCGTCTCCTATAACCTCTCAGATCCTCCCTTATTCCTTTCATAGCTGTCATCTTTATACTCTTTTTGGATCCTAAGTTCTTCTTGGGTTTTGTGGCCCTTACATTTTCTACACTTATACTTGTAGATTCTGGTTGGCTAATGGCAGGTTCAGGAGGTCTAATCGTGGTTGGTCCAGGTTCGCTATTTACAGTTACTGGCACAATCTTTTGTGTAGCAGTTAATAATATTTTTGGAAATACACTCTTTTTGTTGCCATCTTTTCAAAGTACTCGAAAACTCGTCTTCCCCTTCTAGTTTTGTTTTGGTTATCCACAAATTTTTTATAATTTCTTTCGATTACTTTGAAGCGGTTTTCGCAATCCAGGCCAGAATATTAAGCCACATGCTTGTGACCTGAGATGAAATAACCTGCCACATTTTTTTAGACTTTTCATCTCTAATGTTCCCACCGACTCTCCGTATTTTTTATACAGATCGATGAGAATTTTTGTGGCGTTATTAGACCATTGTACATTAGTGTATTCACGATCATCTCTAGCCCATCTTGCAGTACTTGCAGTAGTATAATCATGATCACCAGCATTTGGTGTGGGTGGTAAAACTTTCTTCTATAAAATTACCTACAAATAGAAATAATTAATGCTTTTGATTTGAGACTTCGCTAATGTCTTACCACTATCCATTTTAAATTTTTTTTTGAAATATGATAAATCTAGATAAATCCTGATAACGTTATGGGTTTAACTAACAACTTTCAGCCAGAGATTAAACACTTGAAAATAACAGAAAATAACGATTTGACAATATCATATGTCACCCATCAAATGTTAATTTTAATTTAATAAAATGCGTTCCAGCAAGTGCCAAAACATGAACCAATTCTGAATGAACTCAGAATTGACATGCGCACTCAATAGTTCACTATCGGTTCAGAATTAGTTTTGAAAATGTCTGCTGGAACAAACCTAATAGTTTTATAAGGAGTAAGCTAGAGTATAGAGTACTGATTTGGTCACCAATCTATTGGAATGCATGCTCAGCCATTGAAGCTGTTCAGCATAAGAGATTAAAATACATGCACTATAAGGTGTATGGTTTTTATCCTGAAAGGGTCCTTCTTTTGAGCTATTTTTCGGTTGTAATCCCAAAGTAGAATGACAACGGTAATATTTTTGTTGAATCCCTGAAGTTGATGGCATGAATAAATCATCTGCTTTATTACAAGCGTTAGTTTCTGATAATGTGACATTCTCTTTATCTTCCTTATGTTGGTATGTGATAGTACTAGGAACAAACGCTATTTCTGGGATAGCTTCTGGGTTGAATGGATAAATTCCCGTTGAAGACAACCCCGATTTTATATTAGATGGTGTCATTGTTTTGTCCCAAACTGTAGAAAAAATTGCCCCAAATCTCTGTTTGGTAAGAACACGATCGCTATGAATAGAATAATATACTTCATAACTTCATCATCCCAGTAATATACAAAGGCTCTAAATACAGCTTTGTTCATTAGTTGGACCTCCTGAGTAGTATTACTAGGTAAACAGTATAGAGAAATTTCGTATCTTTCGGCAGTTTCTACAATAGTGTGATCCAAATGGCATCTTGCACCATCAAATATGATAATACATGGACCAGCAACCTTAAATTTTGAAAAGTGTTGAAGCCAAACTGAAAACGTTTCAATATTCACGCTACCTTTTGCAGTCATTTGAACAACAGCACCTGGAGGTAGTGAGTCAACCCATTCTGGCTTACTACGTTTACCCTTAAAAAGTACCATTGGAGGGATTGCTGTACCGAGAGCATTACCACAAGAAACAATGGTAACACTTTCTCCATGTTCGTTTGCAACAACATGTACTCTTCTAGCCCTTTTTTGCGCCAAAACTTTCTGCTGGTGGTGAAGTGTTAACCTGCAACCTTTCTCGTCTATATCCGTTCGGGCTTATCAATTATGTCCATTTCTCTTAAAATACCTTCCAGCTTAGTAAAATGATCTTTTACAATAAATTTATTAAGCTTTTGTGCCCTAGCCGGATTTAAGTTTTGTGCTTTCCTAGGTCTGATTTGAGGATTGCGCTTCATAAAACCACGTAGCCAATAATGACCAGCTATTCCTTTGCTTTCTTGAAAATTATTAAATTATTATTAAGTTCTGTAAACCGATATACACACTTACAAAGTACTCTTGCAGTAAGTGGATATCCAATTTGCGAAAGACGGATAATACGTTGAACTAATTCTGCTTCTTGGGCATTTGTAAGTATAGTCTTTCGCCCTAGACAAGACTTTGCTTGTTTTCCCTCTTCTAAATATCGTCAAAGTGTCCGCCTTGGGATGTGATATGTACGACTAGCTGTGTTAAGTGCGGTCCCATTTTCCACCGCTCTTAAAGCTGCTGACAAATTTTCTTCCGTCCAGTTGCCTCGTAGGCCCCTGCGCTGATACTGGGGCATTTCTTATTTTTGTAATAAAAGAAATAATATCAATACAGCAAACAAAATATGCATTGTAGATTAACCCATTAATGGCCAAGCATTGAAATAATAAGATTTTTTGCAATTTAAGTTTATATACTTTATAAATAAAGGCAAAATAACAATATTTTACCTAAAATTATAAACAACAATAATTGCAATAAACAAAAAAATAATGTTTCGTTAACGAAACTTTGGCATAATATATGTAGTAAATTGAAAGTTATACGTTTTATAGTGTGTAAATGAAATTTCTTGGTTTTATCAATTAAAAACTAAAGATATTGCTACAATAGTTAATTATATAAGATAAAGTGATTACTTGGCAGTATGGTATTATAGCACTAGCGTCATTATGGGATCTCATTTTTTATGAAAAGCACTAAAACAGTCAGCGTGCAAGTAAACCTTGCATTTTCCGCATATATAAACAGAGTTAGTTTTGCACAGTTTGCACCGCCGTCTACGTCCCTCCTCTTCGCGAACGATAGTATGACCATTCTGGTCATATTGAATATCAGAAGGTAAACTTCCTTTAGAAGGACGACCCCATGCAGATGTGGATGGCGCTGGCTCTGGGTCTGATTTGGGGTCACCTTCTTCAGCAGCTGTTTTTACTGTAAATCTTTTTCGTTCTGTATTAGTGACAAAATCAACGAAGAACGAAATTGCAATTGGGAGATTAGAGAGTCATTTGCAATGTTGTAAATTGTCCATGAATTTACAACTGTGCAATCCCCAAGGTTCATAAACAAGGGCTACCACCACTTTTTACTTCCTACTCGGATCCTGTAATTTGATACCCAATTATCTAGCAGATCAACACCTCCCATATGTCGGTTATATTCGTTAATCATATTGGGCTGAGGTATTGAATCTTCCTTTCGTAGCTTCCGATGATATCTTTTCACTGTAATAATTGGATAAACCGCTCCATTATTGCTGGCTACAGTCACAACGGAATTATCGTTCCACATTGCAACTGATATTTCTGCCTTTTTGTCGAAAGCATGATCAAACTCGCCCCTGTTCTTCTTTCCAAGCACTTTTCTACTTTGTAGAGGACATCCTGGTAACCTATTCTCTCTCACGGTGCTAGTAAAGAAAATTCCTTTTTCACCTAGAATGTGGAATAGTGCATAACTCGAAAAGAAGTTGTCGAAAAAAACTCTACGTTCTGAAGGGTTTTAATTACACGTAGCAGATCCAAAACTACTTGCGTCCCTAATCTGTATTGAATCTTCTGCCTTTCTGGATTTGCGCCACCATAAGGAATGGATTGGTATAAATATTCCTCTGAGCTACACAAGCACCAGACTTTGAAGCCAAATCGCACTGGTTTAACCTACATAAACATTTTTGCAGAATGTCGGCCGAAATAAGGAACCATTTGTTCATCTATAGACATATCATGGGCAAATAGTCCGAACTACAAATATCGTTCGTTCATCAGCAAAAATAATGGACGTATCTTGGTAAATTTATCATTTTTGTCCAAGTTATTATTATCGGAGACATGAAGACTTCTTTTTATGTTTCGGAAGGTGTTTCGACTCATGCACTTTCTCACGATCTCCACGCCTTTATCTGTGTTTTTTGACCAATACATATCACACGCCGGAAGTGTATGATAAGCGGTTAGCACCAAAAAACTTCTGCAGTTGAGCTGGAGAGAGTTTGAAATTATGTCTGTTGTTGTCCCGGGCATACTTCAGGCTGAACTCGAGTATCTTCTGGAATACAATATCGTCAAAAAACAAAGAGAATATTTCAAATGGTGTTTTCCTAGCAACTCTTAGCTTTATTTCTTTCTTTTTATTATATTGATTTTCTTTTGGAGAAGAGGAATAGTTTCTGACGATTTAGACATCTTGACCCTCTAGACATCTTGATTCACGGTAAAATACTGCAAAATTCTAAAAAATAGCTACTAACGAGTAGACTCACTGTTATTATACCAAAGAAACCACTACACAGTTGGAAATAATAGCTACGATTGAAAAATGTTGTATTAGTAGACTATCCAATATGGATAATAAATTCACGGATCGCGCCAAAGTTTCATAATCGAAACATTACCTTTAAGGTGTTATAAAATTTTATGAGTAGTCAGATTTCAAATTATGTTTGGATAATATAATTCTATAATCTCTAATTGAACAAAGAATGCTGGTTTGGTCGAATTTTTAATATCTTGTGATATATTATGCGAGCTCAAACGACACCGACAGATTCTAGTAAATTTGGAGTGTTTTGATTATTATTTCAAAAATTATACAACACATAATATGGACTATTACAATAACAAACACGTGAATAAACTATTTATATGAAAGACCGATACATAAACTATAATATTCATCATATGAAAATCGTAGAAAAAAATAATTAAAGAAATGTTTAGTTTCCGATTCTTTGGCCATTAATGGGTTAATATGGCCACGTAAGATAAATATGGCCATGGCCATATAACCCTACTTTTCACCTGGCCATATTACTCAACACTGTATTTTGATATTTTGTCTAAGGAAAAATGTATTAAATCAAAATTTATACAATAAAATTTGTACATGACATACAAAATAAATAAGAACATGTACATGATTTTGAAGGTATACGAAACATGTAAGTACAATTAATATATTAAAAACTTACCTATTAGATTCAGTTAAGATTTTTTTTTTAAATTAACTTCATCTTGCATTTGTAAATGTGTCCCCTGGCCATAGGGCTTCTTTGACGGCACGGATACTGATGGTGAGTATGGGTTTAACATGTCAAACCACCTCTTCACCTCTTCAAAAAACTCTGCGACCATAGCAGTATTCTTTTTATCGACACCTGGCCGGTACCTTTTTAAAGCTGTTGCTGTAGTATTAAAAAATAATTGTGCAGCCAGTTTAACATTGTGTCTCTGAGTTTTCTTAACATCTATATGTAGTAACGATAGTTTAAAACAAGAACTAATTTCAGTTCTTTTGCTGTCAATTAATTGTTTAATACAGTCCTTTCGAATTTGAGTACCATTGCTTAATAAAAATACTGTATCCAAGAACCAATTGCGTAGCAGCTTCAACAGGTAAGGGGCCTCAGCAAAAAAATATATCGGCTTTTTGTTATGGGGTGGGTAGAAAATGTGTTATCCATGGTTACTCCCATTTCCTTCCATAAACCTTGGTTTCCACCACATTCAGAAGTGCAAGCAACAACGTTTTACTGGATTTCATGTAGAGTAATAATTAAATTTTCCAGCAACTCCTTAGTGACTTTTTGGTCAAAACCTATATAGATGGGTTGTTTCCAGTTCTCAAAGAAACCACGTGCCATTATTACTTGCATATATTTGTGTGGTCCAATAATTTCATCACCTTTTTGGCTATACTCGTACATGGAGGATACTTTAACTTCATCGTAACATAATACTGTCATTTTAAAAAGATTCGATTTAGTTTTACCAGCTATTTTCATAATATGCAAAATGTCACCCAAAGTTCCATCCCGTAAATTAATATTAGCAGTCCATTTTTGTAAGGTAGATATACCAGGTAAAGGATAATGCAAGGCTTGCCTTAGGTATACATACGACCTTTTACCAAAATATCTTAAGGTAAAAGCTTTAAAAAGTTCATCCTGTGTCCAACTAGCTTTCTTTTTCTTTTTTAAGGCAATATCAACCTGATTTGGTGACAAAACATCTTTTAAAGCAACTTTTATTTCTTCTTCCAGCTGATTCTTATATCTCATTATCTCCTCTTCTAAATTAGATATTTTAAATTATAAATGTTCTTCATTCTTCTCGCATAAGACGAGTTTCTTTCTTAAGTCTTTATTTTCTTGCTCTAATAATGCAAATTATCTTTCTCTAACGTCATGTTCTGCATCTTGATTGGATAATATTTCTAGTGGAGCTGGAGTATCACTATACATACAATACAATAGGAATACTGGAGGTACTGTATTATTCTTATATTTTTGATTGCAACAAATCACTTATAATGTCTTTTCGCTCTTTTTCATTCATTCGCTGAACTCTTTCAGAAATTTCATTATTACCACTAAATGGTAAAAATAATGATGGGATAGCTAAAAAATAATAATAAAATAATATATGCAAATAAGGAAATGTAGTACAGTAAATTGAATTGAAAAAGAAATATCTGACGTTAAATCTAGAGACAATGAGACAACTTAACGCCTTTGAAATGTGGAACTAAAGCAGAATAAGTACGAGGGTTCCCTGGGTAGATAAGAGTTACGAACAATAAAGTACTGAGAAGAATAGGTAAAGAGAAGGAAGTTGAACTTACAATTAAAGAAAGAAAGCTACAGTATCTGGGACATGTGATGCGGGTGAGAAGTATGGCATCCTGCGACTCATAATGCAATGAAAGATAGATGGCAGAAGAAGCATAGGAAGAAGACGAATATCATGGCTGAAGAACCTAAGAGAATGGTTTGGATGCAGCTCAAGACAACTATTTAGAACTACTGCCTCAAAAATTAAAATAGCTATGATGATTGCCAACCTCCGTAGCAGAGATGGCACCTGAAGAAGAATAAAGTAAATAAACAAAACTTGTAATAATTAGTTTGTACATAATAATATGTAGGTATTTTATTTTAGGTATATTTACCATCTTTTTTTAACTGTTTTGGATGATAATTCAGTAAACGGGTTTGCAGTTCATCTTCATAATCTGAGGGTAGGAAATGTTTACTACATATTTTCTTGTTTTTAGGGACCCACTGATCTTTCCGGCAACATTTTATGACCCATTGCTTGATAACGTTGGGGTCTTTGGGAAACATGAAAAGCATTATTTTGTTTCCATCTGCATCAAGAATTTTTGAGTTGCTATTACAGATAGCTATGCTTCATATGTTACCGCCTTTCATCTAAAAAATATTTCATTATTATAACGTACCAAACTACATATAATTGTTAGACAAATCTTGATATCACGGCTACGAAAACACACTTCACAAGTGTTTATGTACACAAATAACTAAATAATAAGTCTCAATAAATAATATTGTCCTTATACCTATACTTAAAACTAAAAACTAAACAATAACTAAACAAATAAACGAACTAATGATAATATAGGAAAATTCCACAAAAAAATATACGAATACGAAAAAATGCAACAAGGCATAAGACAACAACAAACGTGAACTTAAACTCAGACGTGCAGACAACTGTCCATCAACTGTCAAATTTGACTTTGTCATATGAGTGACGTAAGCATTCTGCCTTTCTCTCGCTTCGCCCACATAGTTACGAGACAACCTGCTTAATATCTACTAACCTTGCATATGAACACCAATGTTTATAACACAGAACACATTTATCTTTATAATTTTTATGGTAAAATTTGTTCCAAAACGTTAATTAATAACTGGCAACATTGTCACCGCTTCAGTAATCAGGTTTAATAAATCCGAAAGTGAACATGCATTGAACAACTTCTTAAGAAATAATCTTTGAATTAAATTTAATCATGGTTTACTTAATCCATGGTGAACTATTGATTCAATAACTGGACCTTAAAGTCTTAAACTCCTTAACCTTCCTCTCCCTCCTCTGCCTGGGCCTCATGCACAAAATTCATTAATTTGCTACGAAGCAACTTAGCTCTCTTGGAATTTTTAATTTGCCGTATTTCTGCGCTTAAATGTCTGTAACAATATATGAGATTATTTCAAGTTATGTACATGATTTATTGCAACAAAAATGTTTAAACATAAAAACCATACAAATATTTACAAAATAAGTACTAATTTTTTTTACTTACACCATGAAATTATCAACAAGATTTGCTTCAGATTTAGAATATGTTTCATGTTTTTCGAAAAATCTTGTAGCTGCCTTCATAATTTTTACAGCATGCACATCCTTACTATTATCTGCCTTTGGGACAAGTTTCCTCCTTTTGGGTTTAATTTGAGGTGCCTCCAAATTAGTTTCTGATGATACTAAAGGAGTCTGAGGCATATCAGATTGTACGGAAAATTCTGGCTCTGATTCTACGAAAGTCTTGTGGACGGCGAATCAAGTAAAACATCTGAGGACTCTAATATTCTTTTTTGTAATTTCCTGGATGGCTCTGGTCCTTCAGATAAAGCTTGCCCATTTCAGTTTAGCTCAAATAAATGACTCGAAGGCCCATCAACAGTACTTCTATTTCATTAACAGGGTCTCTAAACTCACTTACTTGTTCCATTAGATTGGACGCACTTGAACGTACAGGATTACTGCCATCCAGGAATTTTAGATTGTCAAAACACCATAAGGAGGGGCAATAAACTTGGTCTGTTCCACTACCACTGGTCGTGCTGCTCCTTATTTTGTTTTTTCTCTTTAGACTGTTTATCTTTTTTCTGATATCATCCACCCCACGTTGGCCGATGGGTATGTATGGTTAAAATTTTCGGCTATGGATTTTTGTGAAAATAATCTTTTGTTTTATTTTTGTAATCATTGTTGGTTACCTCATAAAATTGGGGATATAATTCATATAATGATATTATATAATAACATTCCTCGTGGGAAATTGTATGTTTTTCCTAAAAAAATACATATATTATCTTCTGTCGTATAAATTATATACGATAATAAGCTTACCTCTTTTCCACAACTCATTTTTTAATTTTAAAATTAAAAATGTTTATAAAATAAACTGCTCCACGTGACTTGCTGCCAAGATGTCAACAGATGCCAACAAACAATAATAAAAGCTTGCGAATACGTTTACTTGTCCTGTGATAGAATTGAAATGTATGCTTTCTTTCTTTGGTCTCCTGTTCACCGCCGGGCATCTAAAATCAAACTATGCAAGTTATGAAGCTTTGTGGAATTTACTTTATGGACCACAGATTTTTCGAGCCACTATGGGTATAAAGCGGTTCAAAGAGCTTTTGCGTTTCATTCGTTTCTACGACAAAACGACAAGATCCGAGAGACGCAACAAAGATAAACTGGCTGCTATATGGGATAAAATATTGGGAAATTTGAAAAAGCATTATTTGCCAGGACGGAATATAACAATCGACGAGCAGTTGATACCTTATCGTGGAAGATGTCCGTTCAAACAGTATATTCCCTCAAAACCCGACAAGTATGGGATGAAAATATGGTGGGCAAGTAGCTACTGGTTTGGCACGTAAAGTAGTAGAATCACTAAGCCAACCTTATTACCGAACCAACAGGAACATAACATTTGATAACTATTTTACGGACTGAGATATGGCTTATATGCTATCTAATGGTTTAACAATTGTTGGCACAGTTAAAAAAAAAATAAAAAGTTTATTCCTCCTTAATTTCAACCATGTAAGAACAAAGAGTAATTGTCTTCTACATTTGAATTCACAAAAAAGGCGACATTGGTATCATACGTGCCTAAGCCTAAGAAAAGTGTGAACCATAAACCAGAGATTTTTCTCTTCTAAAATAAAACAAAAGGTGGAGTTGACTCGTTTGACCAGATGGTGCATCAATATATGTGCAAATGTAGAACAAACCGTAGGACTTTCGCATATTTTATGAATATGTTGGATGTGTGCTGTCTAGCATCTTATGTTATTTGGACCAACCTGCATCCAAAATGGAACATAAAAAACACGAAAAATGACGTCTATTAAATAGTTATAGAATAAAATAGTTCCTACAAACATAGAAATACATATAAAGGATTAGTTGGTGTGGCTTCCAATGGAGTAGTTATATTTGTGTCATGCCTACATCCAGGATCAACATGTGACTAAAAAAATTGTTAAAGATTGTGGAATTATAGATCACTTAGAAGCAGGGAATTTAATTTTAGAAGACAAAGGATTTTAAATTAAAGATATAGTACCTTCTAGAGTCCAAATTACCATTTCATCCTTTCTAACAACTGTACAGTTTACCCCTGAGCAAGTTAGACAGACTGAGTGCATTGCTAGGCCTTCGATGCCGTCTTCCAGGTAATTGGGGCTTTAACAAATATGTAATGTTTTATGCTGTAATTTTATCTTGGAAATATAAGGAATTAGAATATCACTCTTTTTATCATTGAACTGTAAACCACTATTAAAAAATGCATCTTTGTACTACTTAAAATTGCAAATGTGAAATACAACAATAAAAAGTTAATATTTTTGTGGTGATGAGTACCACTTCCCAGTCTAAAGTACATCATTTGTCACGATACCTATTTTGTTTAGTACAAAATAAAGGTTTAAAGGATAAAAACACATTTTTAACAACTAGCTTTTATTTTTTTAAACTAACTAGTAACAAACATAATAAAGTGATTTAAGTAAAATGTTTGTAAAACATTTAAATTATTTTGTCAATGATCATCTCTTGAAATTCTAACTATTAAATGATCATTGGAGACCCAAATAATTAACCCTCCGTTACTCGTGCCTATTTCAGGAACATGTCAACTCGCGGGGTGTCTGCAGCACCCCATTATTTTATCTTACTTTTTGTTTAAAGTAATAAAATCCAAACTATTTTTATATTTCAGGTATATAATGTTAAAAGTTTGTCACAAAATAAAACTATTTATTTCAGCAAACATTGCAATCTAGATGTGTAGTCGCTGAATTTTATAAACAAAGATTTTAGGAATAAAATTGCACACAACTGAGCAAAAATAAAAAAAAATAAATAAAGTAAAAAAGGTGAAAGCAAAAATTTTTTATTATATATAAAGAACAATAAACAAACTTTGAATAAATTTACTGGCCTCGGTAGCATGCATCACATATTATGTTCATATGGCTTAGGCACATATTTTTATTGCAATTTTTGCAACCACTCTTACATTTAATGTCTTTTGCTCGTGGACATATAGTGCATCTTACCTTTTTTATAGGTACATTATCATTGTTTGTTCCTGCATTACCTAGGACTCTTTTCAAAGAGTTTGGAATAGATTGTATTTGTGACCTAGCTTCCATCTGTGGTTGTACCAGAGTAAATCCAATCTCTTCTAGAAACTTCGATCTGGGAATTTTTTTAGTAGGATTATTAGAGAAATAAACGATGTGGGAATTAATTGCAGCTTTATTTAACAAATGATAAAATATCCTCAAGGGCCAACGACAAGTTCTTGATACATTATATGTCTGGCATTTTTGGTCTACACTATCAACCCCACTCTTGGTTTTATTATAAAATAATATTATGTCAGGCTTATTCATATTTGGAGAAACTTCAACTACAGTATTGTCATTTATGTGCATAGTTGATAATAAAATTACATTTTTATTTTGCTTTGGGCAATATGAAACGAGAGTCATTGGTATTTTTTGATGGAATCCGAATAGAGATTGTCCAGGAACCTTATTAGTGACAAAGCATGGTAGTATCTCTTTTTTGTTTTATCTGATTGTACCCACTAACGATAATTTATAAGACAGTAATGTTTCTGCTAATGGTATGCTGGTATACCAGTTGTCCGTTGTGATGTTTCTTCCTGAACCGAAGAGGGTACGACACAAACGCTGCACAATATCAATGGGCTTATAGCTAACTTGGAAAGGACCATCTGGCTGCTTTCCAATATAAGGTTCAAATTGTAAAGTATAAAATGTCTTGGAATCACATATAGCGAAAAATTTAAGACCATATCGTGCCGGCTTGTTTGGTAGATACTGTCGAAAAGAGCATCTACCCCTAAAATTTAAAAGTTGTTCATCAATGGTGGCGAATTCGCTAAGCGAATAATTTGCGAGGCAATTATTATTGAACTGATTATAAATACTTCTAATGGCAGCAAACTTGTCCAGCAATATTCTTTCTTCGCGGGTGTTTATATTGTCAAACCTTAGACATTTTATGAGAAAGTAAAAACGGTTGTAACTCATAGTTTTGTAAAACGTTTGAATTCCAATCCTTGAAATATCCCACAAATCTTTGATATTCCTATGGCTCGATTTACAAATGCCAGATAATATTAGTAATCCAACTAAAGCACGAATTTCTGTCTCATTGGTTTCTTTGCAGTCCCTCTTACGTTTGTAATTGGCCGAAAGTTTATTAATAAATATGTTGGTACTTTCTGTAACTTCCTTGATTATGTCTTCAGTTATAAACAAATTAAAACATTCAATAACAGACTTACAGTTTCTGGCAATATTTATTGTTCCTGGTCGATGGGAAATTAGATTATGACTTCTAGTTCTCACCTGCTCACGACTCTTTGACCCTTTAGTGATTTTGTCTTTTCCAAGATAAAAACGATTTCCGTCTTCTTGTTCGTCATCACTTGTCAAGTCCTCGTCACTAGAAGATTCATTCATAACTTCATGCTCACTATCTGGTTCAGAATCACTTCGTATTTAGGTCAATTCTTCATCTGAAGGATATTCTTCTTCTGATGGTATTTCATCATCGCTCGTACATTCATCAAAAAGTTTGAGTAATCGCGCTTGTTCGGCCTCATATTCGCCCATTTTTCCTAAAAATAATATTGGAAATATTATATAGACAAAGTACATGTTCAGACTACCATATATGTGTAAAAAAAAATAAATATATTTACCGGCAAAAAATAAATATCGATAAACAAAATGTAACTTAACTACTCGCGGGGTGTTTGCAGCACCCCAAGCACTTGCTTACGGGACAACGACTAACAGTACACTGATCAGTGTACTTCCAAGTGGTAGACGACGAAAATATGCAGCTACACAGGCGCACGGCGACGATGATATTATTGCGTAAAAAATATTAACAGTTATATACGCATGGGGTGTTCACAACACCCCGCGCGAGTAACGGAGGGTTAAATAACACATATCTCTGTTGGTTATGTGTAACTCTCCTTGTATTTGGTAGTAGTATACATGATCCTCATTGACTACTAAATTTTAATTTTGATAAAAAACTATGTATTTTTTCTCATTATTTAGAGCTTCTTTAAAGTTGGTTTCTTCCTATATTTAAAAGAGCATTTTGCTTCAATAATGCACCTCTAGCTGACATCTGGGCTTGTTCCCAAAAATCCATTTTCATGCAGGCAAAATCCTGCTGGTTCAATGTCAAAACCAGTGACCTCAGAGAATTTAGTTAGGCGCACCTTTTGTTTTCCCTGCCCCACTGGATAGCTTGAACACCATTTAGGTCATACCCCTCGAGTAAATTTGTAAAGAGAGACTTTGGATATTTGCCTCTATCATATGCAGCAATGACTGGACCAAATTTGCTGCTTGTCAGTCTATATTTTCTTGCTATCAGCCAATTTTGGTTGTCTGCCTGCCCATTTGTTATATCATGAATACTGCGTCTAAGTGACTGTGTCACCCTACATTCCTTCAGGAAAAACTCTTCTTTGTCTGACGCATTCATGTAGCTTTCCCAAAACAAAATAGTTTCAATGCTTGATAACAAGTTTGCTTCCGGTAAAGGTCCAGGCACTAGTAACCAAGCAAATCCAGTGGGATTTGCGTGACCCAACTCATCTTTAAAATGTTCAATTTCCTCCTGTTTTGTTTCCTGTGTACTGCCACATAATTCGATTTTTTAGGTTTATAGATGCCTCTGATTTTAGTTACAGTTTCTATGTCAACAGCTTTCCTTTTGTTCCATGCATAGGCCTTATCAGTAATACTAATATTATGGTGAGCATGTAAACATAATGCTTCCATATGATGACACACCACCTGACCTCTCGGACAATTGCATTAAGCATCTACAATGCCATCATCGTAGTCTATGGAAACCTGAAAAAATAATTATTTAAACTGTCAAAAGAATTCCACATTAAATCTTGAAAACAGATTAGTTTTTTAATAAATTCTCGAACAGAAGACAAGTGCACACAAAATTACATTCCAGGAAATTGTACTGGGATACTGTGTCAGAAACTAGGCTAACTTTGCTGACATAAGAAGCTTCAAAACAGTTTATATTAGGTTTGTTCCAGCAAAATCTTGAACTGATTCAGTATCGTACTAAGTGTGCGCTTTACATAAAACGCGTTCCAGCAACGAGAAGTTCAGGATTATAAGTTCGAGGGGACTATTGGTTCAGTGTTCCAGCCCAAAGAACTTTTAATTCCGAACCAGTCCAGAATCGTAAATTCGATCCTCACTTTTAAACTGGATTTTCAGTTCGCACATGCGTAAATCTTGATGAACGAATGTCGAACGTCATTGTTTATCATTTACATTTATCCCATTTATCATTTTGTTGTTATTGTTATTATATTTCTGTCAGTATTAGTTATAACTTATTATTAGTTATTATTATTAGTGTGTCGTATTATTAGTATTAAATAGTCAGTATTATTAGAGTGTCAGCTTTTTCTATATTGTGGAAATACTTACATAGTGTTTATCTAATTTGAGAGTTTTATTGAAAATGGAAGATTTTGTTTCAGACATGGACAGTTTAAGTAGTGAGAAAGAATTATTATTATTATTAGAAAATCATCAAGAAACAGTCGTTAGAAACAAAACTTATATTGAAGTAATTGTTCCACAATATGGTGAGTTCCACATTTTCGAGTGTCGAGAAATGTATATCATCAGTTGGAAGAGAAATTTACAGAAAGTCCATATTTTAATCCAAGTGTCCATGTGCAAGTCCAAGTCCATGAAGCAAGTGGTTGCAATGGTAAGTTAACAGCTAGTTATTTTGTATTGGTATTTCTTTGGTTTTGTAGACATCAGACTGCTTCGTTTAGGGATGTGTCAGATATAATATTTCTTTAAGTTCTCTCCACAGAATAATTGGAAAAATGACTTGATTTTTTAAGTGAGATGGCATCAAGTGTCATAAAGTGGACAAATCTAACCGAAAAGCAGGAGATTGAATTATATTTCCGTGGTAGAGGATTTCCAGGGGTAATTGGTGCTATAGATGGAACTCACATAAAAATTGATAAGCCTACTAAAGGTCCAGATTCCTACTTAAACAGATGATCAAGTATTGATCAACTCTATACCTCATAGTTACAAATGTCATATAATGTATTTTTGTAGATACAAGTTCTATGTGACCACCGAAAGAAAATACGAGATATTTTTATTGGATATCCAGGATCAGTGCATGATAGTAGAGTATATAGAATGTCTCCACTTTCTGACGAGTTAGCTGAGAAATGTGGAAATGATTATTTTAATTTAGGAGATAGTGGATACCCTTGTACTAGAGACATCTACTGAGCCTTTTAGAAATAGGGGTCAGTTGAATCAAATCCAAACCAATTACGTCTAACTGGTAAGCAGGTTTTGTATGTTTTCAATAAAATTGATAGTGTGTAAAATAATTTATTAATTAAGCTGAGTATACTTTCGACATAATAAATGTCATCATCAGAGCTATCGTCAATTAGGCAATAAATACTTCATAGAAGGAAAATTGTGGACAAACAACATATTAAAAAACAAAGATCGGGCTCTCTAGGCCACAGATCTTGGGTCTAACCCTTATACATATGTATAATTCACATCAAATACTTAAATTAGAAAACAATAACTATTATTTTGTTTGAGTCCATAATTTAATTCCCACATTTCAAATGGTTTTTCTAGATTGGAGTATTCTCTGGAAACGGTGAATGTAGCTTCGTTTATTTGATTTGGTACCCAAGGAGGTGAAATTTTCAAGTGGAAATCTTCTATCCATGCAGCTTCGCAGTTTATCGGGAGTTTATTGGACTGTTTTTCCAGACTTTCTTCCAGGCGTCGCTGATTGGACTGTGGGAGTTAAGGCTTTCGCAGTAGTTTATCCAACTTTGTTTTTTTCTATTTTTAAAAAATTTCTTTGCTAATGCATCCAATTTTTTATATTCAATTAAATTATGGATATTGGGATTTGTTTTGTAACGTATATAGGCTGTTTTACGGTCATTTGCAGCTGTTTCGCAATTATTATCCCACCATGATTCTGGAATCTTTTCTGTAGGATATATTTTATTTTTTGATATAATTCTTCATAAGTTTGAGGAAGTATTTCTGAAGAAAAGTTGGATGAATACAAATTCCAATTTGCTTTATTAAGATTCCATCTTTTTTGTGTATTGTTACTAAGTGGTGTTGCTCGTTTGGAATTTTCTAAGGAGATCATCAAGGGTAGATGGTCAGAACCATGTGGATCTTGAATAACAGAACAAGTTAATTTAGATATAATGTCCTGCACCCAGGACATAATTGTTATGTCGATTGCTGATGGACTGGAACTCAGTGCAAGTATTGGATAACCATCATTTAAGAAATTACATTGTTCTATCGCCTCTAATAAAACTTTACCGTGAGTATCATTAGTTTCGCATCCCAATGCCATATTGTGAGCGTTGAAGTCCCCTCCAATGATAAATGGCGGAGGAATATTTTGAAAAAAATGGATCCATTCTTCAACTGTTACTCTAATACGTGGTTCTTTGTATATGGATATTATATGTATAGGTTTGTTGATACAAGAAAGTTTAACAGCCATGCATGTGTAAGTAAAATTATAGTCATCTAATAATTTTATTTCTTCTGCAGATATTTTATCTTTAATTAAAATTGCTGTACCTCCATAGCCATCTGTGCGATCAGATCTAAAGCAATTATAACCAGCAAAGTTATAGAATTTTTCTGGTTTAAACCATGTTTCTGATAACATGGCCACATACACATTTTTTTGAGTAAGGCTTCTAAATTTGGTTTATTAGAAACTGCTGACCGGCAGTTCCATTGTAAAAAAATTATAGGGCTAGTTATGTCTGAGAAGATGTCGTTTGTCCATGTAAACCTTCTTGCAAGATCGATGCCGTACTTAAGTATTTATTAATTTTTTGTATAATCTCTGTTTTTGATGCGTCTAAATTTTCATTGAGTTTTAATGAACTAATTATATTAAGAACCAATTCTAAAATTACATTATTTAAATCTAATGATACTCCTTGTGTCTGCAAGTTTGTTGTATTTCTATTCTCTGTATATTTAGAGGTATTATAAATACCACCTTTTTGTCTAGGGATATTTATTGGGGAGATTATTTCTTTTCTAGCTAACTCCAAAGGATCGGGAGTACTTGGACGTTGTCGTTTTAAATTTGATTTTTCTGGACTACTGCTGAAATAAAACATTTGTGAAGAAAACTTTTTTGCGAACGAATCAGTTTGATTTGGAGTTACTTGATAGAACTGATCATTGGTATTAGAGTGGGTTGTCAAGCAAGAACTATCATGTCTGGCGGCGATATTGGCATATGATTTTTTCGGTATTTGTTTACAGGCATCAAAGAAGTTTAAATTTAATGATGACATTGTATTCTTGATTTGTTTTTGCCTAGAGAACTCAGGGCATGCACTTAGGTGTGTCGTAAAATGATTACCTTGACAGCTGAGACAGGTAGGAGTATCTATATTTACTGTACAATCTTTTGTGTTATGAAAATCATGACATTTATGGCACCTGGGACGTGCTTTGCATTGAGATCCAAGATGTCCAAAACGAAGGCAAGAGAAATATAATAAAACTTTTTGAACTTAGGGTTCGACTTCTTTAATTACTTTATTAATTATTATATATTTTGGAAGAGTTTGTGATTTACAATACATGATTTGGTTGGAACTTTGTCTATTACTGTTTTATCTTCGATATGTTTTTCTACCTTTCTATTTATTCTTCTAACTGAAGCTACTTCAAACTTACAGTGCATATCGTATTGTTTAATTTTATTTTTGATATATTCCTCAGAAAATTCAATATCTATATCTCTAATTATACCCTGTCTATGTAGTATAAACTTCGGAACGTAAACATCATAATTATTGTTTGTAAATAATAAGCAAGTTTTTTGATTGATTAAAAAATTGGCCGATTGATAGTCTTTAAATTTAATTCTGATTCTATTCTTGCCGATTGAATCAATACTAGTAATTTTGTTATCTAAATTTGGAAAATTTGATAATATAATATCACCGATTTTGGTAGCATTTATCTTGCCTTTAAAATCAGGAGTATTGTTTTCTATATATACATGAAAAGGACCTGTATCGCTGCTCTGATATAGAAATTGTTTTCTTATATTTTCTGTAGAAATATTAGAAGTTTTACTAATTACAGTTTCTCCGCTGTTTTTTGAGTTACCGTCCCAGGTTTTGTTTATATTGGATTTTATTTTTTCTATATTAACATCTTCCTCAATCCGGCTAATATATGGAGGTTGGTCTGGTGGTCTCCCTGCATAATCCATATCAAGTTTTTATTAATTTAACACTTTGCAATGGGGGTAAAATAAATTCAAATACACTACACTTATATATTTTTCACAAATTGTCACAAAATTGTTTCACAAAAAACTTTTCACTTTATATAGAGATAACGTTAATGAGCTTCGAACGACAAAACAACTTCCTCGTACAAAGGCCACAACTAGACTGAGAATCCTGACTTTATTAAACTATAAGTCCAAAGTAATTATTTTATTTACTTAACTGCTTGCAATTTTACTTCAACTTATTATATACATTAAACTAGCAACAGAAAATACATATTTCAATAAAAAGAGGTTAAATTATTTTAAAGTTGAAGATATTTGCATTATGTATTGGGCACCTTTTGCTTTGTATATTCATTTTTTTTTAGATAATGGAAAGATTTTCCAATATCGCATGTTTGACAATACCAGCGAGTCCGATGAACCTTTGCGGTTGTACTGCATAACCCACATCTTCTTGATGTTTCATGAAGAGGCAAATGAGCCACTCTATCGTATCTAACTTCAATAGGTACATATTTTTTGAAAGTATTTACTGCATGTTTTGGTCCCTTTTTTGGGATATCTGTATTAGCACCAATAAGACCTGTAACAACGGCTAATCGGAATTCTTTTAAGGATAATGCACGTCCTGGACTTCTACATTTAAAAATGATAAACGCATTAGTTACTGCTAAATCAAGTAAATGGAAAAAAATACGATGCCACCATTTCTTACTTTTTCTATTTATTTCGTATAGACTCTTCAGCATATCCGCCTTATCCACCCCACCCATATATTTGTTGTAGTCTTTTACAACTGTTGGTGCAGCCACAGTTTCTTTGGAACCATTCTTCTGTCTTCTTTCGACAGATACCATTTCAGTAGGATCATGAAAGTTGGACAAAAAATTGATCCCCTTCTTATCTTTCCACCTAGTGAAGACCATTTTATTGGAAGCCTGCCGCCAATGTGTTTCTCCTCGATCCATCTGTTTTTCGTCTACAATATCTTGTGGCAAATTAGCACGATCAGATCTTACTGTACCACATGCGTAAATATTGTTCTCCAATAAATATTTCATAAGAGATACCGACGAAAAATAGTTGTCAAAATAAACCTTGTGTCCTTTGCCAACAAGAGTTTTTGTGAGATCTTTCACAACACGTTCACCTAAACCAGTTTCCACCTTTACGTTGTCTACTTTGCCAGTGTATATTTGGAACTCGTGAACATAACCAGTCACAGCATCAGCACGTACCCAAAGTTTGTACCATCTTTTTATGGGTTTTTTGGGCATATACTGCTTCTAAGTGGAACGGCCCTTGAAACGAATCATACTTTCATCGATAGACTGATGCTCTCCTGGCTTATAGTACTGTTGAAAAGATTCCAGTAGCTCTTCTAAAATCGGACGTATTTTATAAAGTTTATCGTAATTAGGAGTTCCTCTATCAGGCTGAAGGGAATTATCATTCAAATGTATATGCCCAAGTAACCAACTAAACCGGTTTCTGTTCATTATTTTCGAAATATAGTTATCTCTCAAAATATCCTGTGAAGACCAGTAATCTCTGTAGCTAGGTGATGACTTGATACCCATAAGGATATTTACAGCTAAAAATTGTAAAATTTCACGTTTAGATGTTGGCTTGAACGGTTTACCTTCTTGAGTCGCATACAAATTCGTTTGAAACACTAAATTTTGCAGTATATTTTCATTCATCAAGAGCAAAAAAATTTCATGAGGATATTCTATTGTACTCTCAACAGATGGTCCATGTTCCATATTGAAAGGAATAATAGTATTTGGAATGAATTGTTTATTCCAAATAAGGCCTGGATTTTTTGATATATTTTTCTTTTCTGTCACTTTAGATGTTTTCTTAGTATTTTTAGCAGGTTCATCTACCTTCCGTTTTCCTTTCGAATCACTCTTTTTTATTAGTTGTATTGGCACCTTGCGTGTTTTCTCATCATTGTCACTGTCCTCTTCATCTTCGCCACTTTCAATTGTTCTCAAAATCTTTGGAGGAACAAGTGTAACACTCATAGATTTATTTCCGTTTTTGATTGATGAACATTCTCCTAATTCAGTGGTCGATAATATGGTGATGTCTGATAGAATTTTTATTTTTTTTTTGGTGGAGATGTTTCTAGAATAGTATCTCGATGAACCACTGGTAAATCCTCGGAGTCACTATCGGAACCTGAACTGACAATTGACTCCTTATCTGAGGGTATTTCTGCCAATAAATCCTCCAAATCGTCTTCGGACAATATTTCTAGTTGCTTATGACTCCACTTGTTATGTCTCATGGTACCTGAAATAAAGAAACTGTAGTTGCCCACTGGTTTCACTGTGAAACCGTATTTTTGGTGTGACCAAAAATGATACAAAAATACATCTTTGGTTACATATTTTATTCTAAAGAGTGAGTACAGGTCTATGTCAACATGATAAATAACTTAACCCGTAATTATTTTTGCTATTTTTTATCAAAAAACAGTCAAAATTGTAAGAACTCCAAACATATGATTTACGTGTTGTACGCCAGCATACCAAAAAATTCTAACTATACAGAAAACTAAAACGTTTTGACTTCGAAGTTCATCTATTGAAATATAGATAACACTGCTAGTACGGCTACGTAGTGAATCCAGTGGGTCAGCTGAGCACATTGGTGTGACGAAATTGGTGGTTTCGCGGCGAAACCAATGAGCCGCAAAGGGTTAACTCATATGTTTAATAGTGATACAATATGCTCCATTTTGAATTGTATTTTCTGTACTTACCTATTACAACAAGAAAAAGCATATTGTAGTAATACAAAAAATAAATAAGGTCTCTACTATAAACAACAATCTGATGGCTCAGAGTGATGCCACTAAAGAAATACAAAAATTCACAGAAAATATAGAAAATAAAAAAAGTCTGATTTCATTTTAAAAAAATGAAATTTGTACTAATATCTCAAGAACTTAAACATAACATGAACTTACCAACTACCTACCCCATTTTATCCATGACCACGATAAAGCTTTTGTTTAAGGTGAAATAAAATACACACTTGAGAATTCTTAAAATTTTATTGAAACATATGCAAAAATTTATCCATTTCCACACCACAGTACACAGTAGTAACATAAATGGCGCGTTAACTATTTTTATTATAGTGGGAAGTTTTGCCAGTAGCCTTATTAGACCCACTGATTCCTATATATCACAAAAAAAGTATTCTAAGTTGTTCTAATATATTTACTGTGACAGTTTAAAATATTTTTTTGTGATTCATAGGATTTATTAATCCTAATCACAATGAACCTATGAATATAAACTATAAACTAACCTATCACTATAAAATACTGATGAATCACTAATCGTATAATTCGTATGGTTTATGAATCCTATATCTGGACCTCAGAGTCAAACGGTATTAAGTTCTCTATTTTAAATTTTACAGGAGAACAATTTAAAGATTTTGAAAAATGGTGTTTTTCGAACAAATTCCTATTGTAAATTATTATTTTCCCAGTTATGTTTTTTAAAGATAAACAAAGCTAATAATAACTAACCTCTTACTTTAATTTATTTAGATAATTTTAAATTAATATTGGGACTTAATACTCTTTGGTTCTAACAATGGACTTAATTGTTCTGAAGCTATTTTCTTGTGGCATTGTAAATTAATTACTATTAAACTGGGAATAAGCCACAATTAAAGATAAAAATACGTTTATTGACGTTTCAATTTCCACTTCAGAAATCGTTCTCAAAATACAAAATCGTTCGGTTTTTGTAGTTTGAGAACGATTTCCGAAGTGGAAATTGAAACGTCAATAAACGTATTTTTATCTTTAATTGTGGCTTATTCCCAGTTTAATAGTAATTAATGGACTTAATATCTATATATGACTTTATACTGTTTGGTTCGTACTAATCTGTAGATACGATGGACTAGATATTATTATTTACTAAGAAACTCGCAGTAGAACAATGCAAAGTACAAACAGCATTATATCAATTCCAATTAAATAATAAAACGCAAAAAGACACCAAAAATATTTATTTTTTTAAATAAATGAAATCAGATCTAAATGTTACAAAGGAATAATTATAACTAACTTAAACAGAAAATTCATAATAAATATCATTGTATTTTTTAGTCGTCCTCCTTGAGGTTACCATGTGCAAGATTTTTAAAGTATTCATGGAATCTTTTAGGCACCCATTGTAGTAAGTTCTGCAAGTCGTTATATTTTTTAGTTGAAATAGGCTTAAGTGTATCTCTTATTGGTTTCAAAATTAAATTGGCATGGAGAACAACTTCCTTAGAATTATTATTACATTTTCCTTTGCGTGGTAGTCTTTTTTCTGCTCTATTAAAATCAACTTGTTCAAAATTCTCTTGATTAGAATTTGTTTTAAAATGTAAAACTCTAGGTGTTTCTGCCAAAAACTTCATATGAACAACTTTAGATATTAAAAGTTTTGATTAGTTATCGTTTTTTTATTATTTTGAAAATAAGATCTGGATTCTTCAGATAACTGGGTAAAGTTCTTAAAGTCCATAGTTTCCATTTTCGCTACCTCCAATTTATTGTCACAAAGTCTGAAAAGCTGTTGCCAAACCCAAGGAGTTATTAACGAAAATTGACTGGAAACCTTCTTCTGTCTTTCTATTCGTACATGAATTTTATCCACCTCCATGTGAGTATGTCCTCTTCAAAGGTACGTATGTTCAATGCATTTTATTGACGCTTTCAGCTTAAGAATCGAAAGATAGCAGATAATCATCTGAATTATTCTATTTTGTGATGGACAGTTGTCACTCCAGATAACAATCCTTTCTACTGATTCTTTTACCTTTAAATTAATGTATTTCAGAAGGCATGAAGCCATGTCATTTCCACCACGTCTGGCTATAGATTCATCCCAGGTGAAACAATATCCTAATTTCTCTATTGCATCATATACAGTATAATTGAAAGTCCGTAACTGTAGAGAATAGAAGCTCTGAGCATTCGTTAGTAGAGGAGTGGGTAAACATTTTTGTAAATCCACCGAAAGTATTTTGGTGTTCGCTTCGGTTTTAAAAGTCTTTTTATCCTGTCGCTTTAGTTTGTACCGATGATCTGCATCAAAAAGATGAGTCATAGTTTGTAATTCAAGGCGTTCTTCCAAGGATACAGAATCTTTGAGTTTGATAACATACCCATCACATGTATCATTTCTTGGCTCTTTGAAGGCTAAATTAAATTCAGAATTGAAAATTTGATTATATAACCACTGCTTGGGAATATGTTCTTTAGGAATTTGACGTTCTACACAGTCCTCATAGAAGCACCGATACATTATAGAAATATTGAGATGGCTCCCTAAATGCATCCTCTGGGATTTATTCCTGGAGTAATATGATTCTATACACGGAAACTTCTGTATGTGATCCCTGATATTTTTTCTTCGCGGATATTTTATTAGAGGGTTCATGTTTACCCCTTTGATCACGTATTACAATTCCCCCAAGTTGTCTTTTCGTTAATGCATTATGTACAGTAGTTTGTGAAATATTAAGGTGTTAAGACCAAAGCATATGAAAAGCAACGAAATCATTCAAGAGGCCTACACAACACATACCACCTCGAGAGTCGATGGATGCTGGAGAAAAACTGAATAAGAAAAGGCATCAATCTTTGCTGCAAATCTCTCACACGTTTTTGTCGCACCTGAACTCAATAAAAATAATAATGAAGATTAAGTAAAAAACTTTTTAGACACTCTATGCCCAATGATGTTACTAATCAAATGCTTTACTAGATGCAATACCTACAAAACACCAGGAGAAAAGCAATTGTCCTACTAACAATGATATTTATATATATATATATATATATATATATATATATATATATATATATATATATATATATATATCTGGACCTCAGAGCCAAACGGTATTAAGTCCTGTATTTTAAATTTTACAGGAGAACAATTTGAAGATTTTGAAAAATGGTATTTTTCGAACAAATTCCTATTGTAAATAGGAGTACACTGATTATTATTTTCCCAGTTATGTTTTTTAAAGATAAACAAAGCTGATAATAACTAACCTCTTACTTTAATTTATTAAAATAATTTTAAATTAATAGTGGGACTTAATACTCTTTGGTTCTAACAACGGACTTAATATCTTGTGACTTAATACCATATTTTGTGACTTAATACTCTTTGGCTCGTACTAATCTGTAGATACGATGGACTAGATATTATTATTAATTAAGAAACTCACAGTAGAACAATGCAAAGTACAAACAGCATTATATCAATTCCAATTAAATAATAAAACGCAAAAAGACACCAAAAATATTTATTTTTTAAAATAAATGAAATCAGACCTAAATGTTACAAAGGAATAATTATAACTAACTTAAAACAGAAAATTCATAATAAATATCATTGTATTTTTTAGTCGCCCTCGTTGAGGTTACCATGTGGAAGATTTTTAAAGTATTCATGGAATCTTTTAGGCACCCATTGTAATAAGTTCTGCAAGTCGTTATATTTTTTAGTTGAAATAGGCTTAAGTGTGTCTCTTATTGGTTTCAAAATTAAATTGGCATGGAGAACAACTTCCTTAGAATTATCATTACATTTTCCTTTATGTGGTAGTCTTTTGGCTGCTCTATTGGAATCAACTTGTTCAAAATTCTCTTATTTAAAATATGTTTTAAAATGTAAAATTCCAGGTGTTTCTGCTAAAATCTTCATATGAACAACTTTAAATATTAAAAAGTTTTGATTAGTTATCGTTTTTTTGTTATTTTGAAAATAAGATCTGGATTCTTCAGATAACTGGGTAAAGTTCTTAAAGTCCATGGTTTCCATTTCCGCTACCTCCAATTTATTGTCACTAAAGTCTGAAAAGTTGTTGCCAATCCCACGGAGTGATTAACGAAAATTGACTGGAAGCCTTCTTCTGTCTTTCTATTCGTGCATGAATTGTATCCACCTCCATGTGAGTATGTCCTCTTAAAAGGTACTTATGTTCGAAAGAATTGAAAGATAGCACATAATCATCTGAATATTTCTATTTTGTGATGGACAGTTGTTACTCCAGATAAAAATCCTTTCTACTCATTCTTTTACATTTAAATTAATGAATTTTAGAAGGCATGAAGCCATTTCATTTCCACCACGTCCGGCTATAGATTCATCTAAGGTGAAATATTATCCTAATTTCTCTATTGCATCATATACAGTATAATTAAAAGTCCATAGCTTTAGAGAATAGAAGCTCTGAGCATTCGTTAGTAGAGCAGTGGGTAAACATTTTTGTAAATCCACTGAAAGTATTTTGGTGTTCGCTTCTGTTTTAAAAGTCTCTTTATCCTGTCGCTTTAGTTTGTACCGATGATCTGCATCAAAAAGATGAGAGTCAGAGTTAGTTTGTAATTCAAGGCGTTCTTCCAAGGATACAGAAAATTTGAGTTTAATAACATACCCATCACATGTGTCACATGTATTTCCTGGCTCTTTGAAGGCTAAATTAAATTCAGAATTGAAAATTTCATTATATAACCACTGCTTGGGAATATGTTCTTTAGGAATTTGACGTTCTACACAATCCTCATAGAAGCACCGATACATTATAGAAATATTCAGATGGCTCCCTAAATACATCCTCTGGGATTTATTCTTGGAATAATGTGCTTTTATACACGAGAACTTCTGTATGTGCTCCCTGATAATGTTTCTTATGTTCGCGGATATTTTATTAGAGGGTTCATGTTTTCCCCTTTGATCAGGTATTAAAATTCCCCCAAGTTGTATTTTCGTTAATGCATTATGTACAGTAGTTTGTGAAATATTAAGGTGTTAAGAAAATAAGTACGACACACACTTAGCCTCTTACCATTTACACTAAAAAAATACTTCAACGACGTTATTCTTTTTCCACCACGAGATCCCGTTCTAGTACGTACACGCTCAACTGAAACTTCTTCGATACAGCTAGCTATAAATTATCTTTTTTGGTCAAGTTCGATGGTACCATTCCAAAATTTTGAGTGAATTAGAGCACGACTCTCAACTGATATATTCTGTTTGCACTGCTTTCTACATTCATCACGACAAGGTGATCTCATTTGTTTTTTTACAATAAGCTTATTGGTGGCTGACAGATATTCTTCACCAGCAGCTTTCTTCTGCTTTCTAATATTTTTCTTCCAATTGGTAGTATTTCTGTTTCTTTTCTTTGCTTTAGTGTCTTGTATTTCTACTTCTTCCTCTTGTTCTTCTAGTTCATTTGTATCACTGCTTTCATTAGGTAGAAAGATGGATCCTCAGCTTCAGTATAGACTTCTTTATGTAACACTACTTCAGCTGCTCTATAGTAAGGTCTATCGTCATCATGTTGAACAATAATTTTTGAAGTTGTTTCGAATTCGTTATTTTAATCCTTTTCACTGCTTTGAACAAAATGTTTTAGTGAATTTTCTGGTAGTTCACACCCGTCTATATTTTATCTCAGAATTTCTTCACTATTGGAAGAAAATACATTATTTTTACTAAAAAATATGGTATTGTACACATCATTATTCAAAGCAATAATATCCTCTGTAGCATTGTCACATCCAGTTCCAAAAACTTTCAAATTTTCATGAGGAATGTCCTTCACGCTATTAGTGGTTGGATATATTTCCTTAACGATCTCAGCTTCTTCGGCGTTAGCAGCAACAGCAACGAAAGCTAAGATTGAAAAAATAATAAAATTTGTTTTGATACACACATTTTATCTAATTTAATTACCTTCTCATCGGGCAAATGTGAGGTTATAATAGCTTTTTCAGATATTTCGTTGCAGTAGGCTTGTGCTAGTGTAATTTGTTATATTTTTTGGCCTCTCGATGTCATCATATTGTCCATATACACTTATTAAATTTAAAACAGCGCCTTTATCACGTTTTTTCTGTTAACTGAACGAACAAAATAATGTGACTTAATATTATGACAACTGATGTACAATAAAACAACACAGTATTAAGTCCAGTTAACTAACCTCACATCTGGACTTAATACCTACATATTGAATATCATTTAGGGCCAAACAGTATCGAAAACCTTTAATACTTTTTGGTTCTATTTAATAGAGGACTTAACATATACAGGGTGACAATTGGCAATAGGACGATTTTGAACTAAATGAATACACAAGAAATTTGCAAGAAAATACTATTTTATTAACATCAAAATGAAGCTTATATTATGCCATTTACAATCTAATTAATTATGGAAAATAATGTCATCAAGATGGTGACCATCACGTTGGATGCAGTTTTCGATCCTCTTTATGAAATCTTCCATAACACGCTCTAACATCGCTCGATCAATAGTCCGGATTTCCTGGCGGATTGCGTTCTTCAACTCGATCAAATTACGAGGTTTGCTAGCATATACACGACTCTTCAAATACCCCCATAGAAAAAAATCACAAATTGACAGGTCTGGAGACCTTGGAGGCCACGGTAAATCTCCAAAACGTGAAATGAGTTGTCCTGGGAACAGGTTGCGGAGAATATTCATTGAAGCATGGGCAGTATGTGCCGTGGCACCATCCTGCTGAAACCACACATTCCTTGGGTTTATCCCTTTTCTGCGTAGTTCTGGAACCAAAAAATTTTGGATCATGTCAACGTAGCGAATAGAATTAACGGTGACGGATTGGCCAGCCTCTTCGAAAAAATATGGCCCAATAATGCCAGTTGGACCAATGGCACACCACACTGTGACTTTTTGAGAATGTAAAGGACGCTCATGAATATTTCGTGGGTTTTCAGGAGCCCAGTACCTGTAGTTCTGTTTATTAACGGTTCCGTCCAAATGGAAATGAGCTTCGTCACTCATTAGAAGATGCTGACCTAAGTTATCCTCCAAAAGAACTTGCATTCTCGTAGCAAAATCCTCACGTTGTTTAACATCTCTTTCCATTAATTTCTGGACAATCTGCATTTTGTAGGGGTGAAATTTTAGGTCCTTATGCAACATTTTTCTCAACGTTTCCCGATTAATGTTTAGCTCAATTGCATGTTTTCGGGCGGATCGTGTAGGGCTTCTGACGACGGCATCTCTCACTCGCTGTATGTTTACAGGAGTTGTTACTGTTCTATTCGGACCTTGTTGCTTTTTTTTCATAACACTGCCTGTTGTTCTAAAATTCTTTATCCATCTTAAGATTGTGTTGCGAGATGGAACCGCTCCACGCCTACCAATATTAAAGTGAATGCGAAAAAGCCGTTGCGTAATGATCACGGATTCTTGATTTCGGATAAACGTATCGTATGTAAACGTGCGATGTTCTACCGTCCAGTGCTCCATGTTTACTGAAATGGCACACTACTACAGACGTAGTAACGCCGCGCTTGTCCCCCTCTCCTCCCCTCAAGCTTCGTACTATGCGTCCTAAAAACATCCGGGTCCCGATTGTCACCCTGTATAATCTACACCTATCTCGAAAACGAAAAGAAATTGGACTTAATACGCATTGCCATTAGAATTGGGGCGGAAAAAATACTATAGGAACAATAATAACCTAAAAATAGGAAAAAGTGGACTTAATACTGTTTGGCTCTGAGTTCCAGATATGTATACTTATTAATTATTGTTAGTATATTAAATTGACCGATTCATAGCAATTTCGTTACTTTCTTTCTCTTGTGGTAATATAATACTGCTTTTATTTTTTTTGTGGAAAATAGCCTTCTTTGTGGTACTATGTTTCCCTTAGAGACACTTTTCACAACTAAAGTTTTATTTTTTAAACTGTCTCTGACAGCTGCCATAGTGGAAGTCATTGATAAGGCAATTGTTTCAAGAGATTCTAATTCTTCAATGGATTCTGTACTTCTATTAAGAGTGGTGAGTTTTTCTATTAAGATATCTTGCCTTTTCTTTAGATTGGTGTCTTCTGATGCTACCTTTTTTTGCTTAGCTCATTGAGAATAGTGACATCTTTAGGAACTGCATTGTTTTCAACATCTACCACAATTCTTTAAGAGTACAACAAAATGTTTAGCATTCATGATAAATAGCCTTTTATCCAAGCTATTATATAAAAAAAGAGACCGTTTTGTGAACCAACTTTTAGAATTATTTAAACTGTAAACAACTATCAAAGTCCCACACCCCAAATCACTAGAAAATCTTTACAAACAACTGTTATTACTGATGGGCCCATTTTGTAATGTCAAACTGTACAAGTATAAACTGTGAATAGTTCTTATATTATTTTGTCTTAAATTTCAAAAAAACTTAAAAATTAAGTTCGTTACCTTCAGGGTTAAGATTAGTTTCCTGTGACATGTCTACCCTTTTTAATGATTGTGCAACTGCATGTATGTGTTTACACATATTAAATTTGATACGTGAGTTCATACAAGTACAATAAAATTGATGAATACAAATGCCACAATTTTCACATTGCAGTGTGCACATAAAACTTTCAACAGGTTTGTTCGTACAGGAGTCAGCAACTGTCACCAACTGCACGACGCATGCGTGTTTCATTATTAGCGTTCGCAGAGCAATAAGAAACTGTTAGTGATTTAAAATCATCTGTTCGTAGAGCAAACATTTGAAGTTGTGGATTAGTTGGTGATAGTCAAAAGAATTTGCAGATTTTCTGCTTATTTGGAATCAGAGACTTGCGCAGTTCGAGTTCGAATTGTTTGAATAAAATTATAACGTTTTTGGTTGCTGTTTATACTGTGTTATAACCATATTTGGAAGATTATATTTATTATATTATTTTATTGTTATCAGAATTTTTGAACATAAGTAAATAAATAGTACAACATGAACGTAAGTACATTTCTATTTAAAATGTATATAATCATTAAAATATAAACATTTTTATTATTCTTTTTATATTGAATAATTAAACCAGGTTTTTTATTTTTGGTCTATGTTCTTAACTATTGTATCTTGTGGATAATTCAAACAATTTTTAAAACTAACAAGCTTGTAAATATAGGATATTAAATGTATAATTTTTTTAGGTATTCGAGCAGAATGAACTTAGTTCTTCAAGTGATGAAGAATTGGAAATTTTATTTAATCGTCGCATTAAGCACAAAAACGAAAATTATTTAGAGGAAATCATTCCACAATATAGAGATGAAGAATTTATGGAGCATTTCAGACTTAGCAGACATATTGCTCAAGAAATTTCAGAGAGGTTTGCTAGGTCAGAATATTTTTTTAAACAAAGTGGAGAATTTGGTAAATTAAGTGCAATGGACTATACATTGATTTTTTTGTGGTTTACTGGTCATGAAGCAACATCATACAGGGATGTGTCTGATAGATTTTGTATATCAATCAGCACATTAAGAAAAGTTATCCAGCGGATGACATATTTTGTAAGTAATTTAAGCCCTGAAATAATATTGTGGCCAACCCAAGAGGAGCAGGTACATATAATGGAACAATTTTCAACAAATGGTTTTCCATCTGTCATAGGAGTTATTGATGGAAGTCACATACGCATTGATAAACCTAATGAAGATTCGGATTCTTATTTAAACAGAAAAGGATATTATTCAATGCAGGTATGTTAATATTATCTATATAAATAAATTATAGTTTCAGATCGTTTGTGACCATAGAAGAAAAATCAAAGATGTTATGGTTGGATTTCCTGGGTCAGTGCATGACAGTAGTCTTTAATGCTTCTCCTCTTGGCCAAACTCTACCTCAAAAATGTGGCAATAATTATATTTTAGGAGACAGTGGTTATCCGTGTAAAAAAAATTTACTAACTCCATTTAAAGATTTAGGTAATCTAACTGCAAGACAACACAATTACAACTATCGCTTATCAAAAGCTCGTATTGTAGTTGAACACTGCTTGGGAGTCATGAAACAAAAATTTCGCCAGTTATATCACTTAAAATTAAGGGATGATCATGATATTACCAATTTTATTAGAGCTGGCTGTGTATTACACAATCTGGGGCTAGAAGATGATTTTCCAGACAGAAATCAAGATGCCCCAGACGATGCAGCTGTTGTTGAAGATTATGTGGAAGGCATGGATTATATAAGACCAGCAGAAAATGTTGAACGTAGAGAAGGTTTTGAAAGGAGAAATGAAATTGTAAACATTCTACCGTTTAACTAATATTCATCATCATCAGTAGCTCGACAACCCTTTCTGGGTCCTGTCTTGTTCTAGGATTTTCCTCCATTCTGTTCTGTTCTTTGTTTTGTTTTTCCTGTTGGTAATCATAAGTGTTTCCAGATCTTGTTCCATGTATGTAAGTTTGGGTCTTCCCTTTGACCTTCTCCTTACTGGTGTTTGCCTCATTATATGTTTTGGCGTTTTAGTCTCCAACATTTGTTCAACATGGCTCATCCATCGCAGACATCTGATCTTTATGGATGTTATGATCTCGGATTCATTGTTTGCTGTGTATAGTTCAAAGTTATATCTTCTGCGCCATATGTCATTCTCCTTTACCCCGTTATATATGTCTGAGGATTTTTCATTCAAATGAGTGTCCACATCTCTGATCCATATACAAGGACTGGTTTTATCAGGGTCTTGTATATTTTGCATTCAGTTTTTCTTGTGGTGTTAGATCTTAGATGTTTAATTAGTCCATTATATGTTTTATTAGCGATATGTTTTCTTCTCTTAACTTCTTCACTGATATTGTTATCTATGGTAACTAGTGAACCTAGATATGTAAAGCTTTTCACGCTTTCGAGGTTTTAGGGCCGGTTCTACAATCCAGGTATAAATTGGAGAATAGTTATTCTGAGTATAACTTATACTTGAGTTTATTCCAAGTATAACCTTTCAAGGGTTCTATATTGTGAAATCGACAGCGGAATAGTTATTCTGGGTATAACCATAAAACACTAAGGTAAAACGAAATAGTAGATCTGATATCTTCAAAATTAGTTCAAATTGTTATTGACAGCGACATTTGGCATTTGTGATCAAAAACCTTTTATGAACTCATTGGTTTTACTGTCATTGGGTTTTACCCTCTTTATATGACATTATTCACTACTTTTTTCTTGGGCTTTTTGCTCTTATTACATTATTTATTTACACTTTTACTTTCAACACCCTGATTTTGACAGGCTTTTTGTAATACTATTTTGACAACCATGTACATCATTGTATATTTTACTATTTATTTATAAGCCAAAGTAGTAAAATTTTTGGAATATTGTATATAAAATCATTTCTCTTAGTAAGATTTCCTTCTTAAATTTTTTATTACTATCAACTGAGATTAGTGTTGTAATATAATAACCAAAATTATGTAAATATATCTATATAGGTTCTCCAAATTTTAAGCAAGTATAAATATTGGATTACAAAATATAATATAATTTTAGTTAAAGACATGTTTATATAAACAGATTCTAGAATTACAGTCTCTGTTATCAAAACATTAAAAAATATATTGCCTTGGTAAGATTATACCTATACTATAATAGTCATATGAGTAGAGGTTATTACATTACATACATATCCTAAAATTTTAGAATTGAAATAATAAATGCTTTCTTTTTCCTTTGGATTGCCTAATAAAATTGTTATCTCTTGCTTTAACTAATATTGCTTTATCTTTTTCTATTAATTTAATAAAAATGTATAACATATAAAAATTTGTTTTCATTCAGAATAAATTACACCTGAAACATTGTATTTGTTAAACTGAAATGTCAGCATTTGCATCTTTAATCAATGTTTGATTTTGATAAATCAACCAATAAAATATGCCTCAATAAAAATTTGAAATAATGAATTATTAGTTTATTAACAAAAAAAAATAGAATAAAAACATGTTAAAGTAAAGGAAGTACACCAAAGTTCAAAGATATAAATTATAAATAATATTTACACTAGTCTTTTATTTAAAATTTCAATTAAAAGCTGGTTTGTCTCTTTTTGTACTTTTATTTGTTCTTGTATTAAAATATTTCTTTTTTCTTTTGCCTCTTGTTTCTTAATTTCTAATTGATATAATTTCTCAAATTTCTCCTTTTCAAAATTTAATTTTTCTTTATGCCTTTGTTGTTTTTCTTTTCTTATCATCTCTAATATTTCACTATTTTTCCCAGCACTTTTCCTGTTTCTGGTAACTACTTTTAGTTTTCTTTGGATCTTAGAAGGACCAGCATTTTCAGTTTCCACTACCATGGGTTCTATTGCAGGCTCCGTTGATTGCGATTCTTCTGATAAAACAGGATTTAAAATATTTGATTTTGTTGAAGTCGACAACAAAACTGTAGGTGAAATATTTTTTTTTTACCCAAAATCTCTTCCATCGGTCCCAAATACTCGAACTCTCTCCGGCCTGCTCCTGTCTGGTTCTTATTATCCACAAACTTCTTATAATTTCGTTCAACTACTCTCCACCTATTCTCACATTGAGAGGGAGAAGTGGATATGCCAAAATTTTCTTTTAATTTGTTTGCAATTAATCGCCACATTTTTTTGCAATTTTTTACTTTTACTGTACCCACTAAATTTCTAAACTCTTTGTACATCTCTGGGAGTAACAGAGTGGAGTTTGTTGTCCACATAAAATTTTTTACATCTTCACTCTCTGAAATATTTCCTTCAATGGCCCGTGGGTAATCATGATCAGTAGGAAGAATTACAAATTGTTGTATTTCGTCCATTTTTCAAAATACATAAGTAAAGAATCGTTTGTTTAATAATCAATAATACGTCTAGCGTCTATTTTGTTATAACTTTTCTATATTGACATTTGTCGAACACCGTTTGGCTTCTGTCGATTTTGACAAGAATTGACAGACCAAATTATCCGTTCGCAGAGCATCAAAATTTGCAACTAGTTTCTTACAGTTTCCAATCATACCTGCGCAGTGTGTAATTGCCAACCGGTTGGAAATTTGTCTTTGTACATCTCTAGGAGTAACAGAGTGGAGTTTGTTGTCCACATAAAATTTTTTACATCTTCACTCTCTAACATATTTCCTTCAATGGCCCGTGGGTAATCATGATCAGTAGGAAGAATTACAAATTGTTGGATTTCGTCCATTTTTCAAAATACATAAGTAAAGAATCGTTTTTTTTTAATAATCAATAATACGTCTAGCATCTATTTTGTTATAACTTTTCTATATTGACATTTGTCGAACACCGTTTGGCTTCTGCCGATTTTGACAAGAATTGACAGACCAAATTATCCGTTCGCAGAGCATCAAAATTTGCAACTAGTTTCTTACAGTTTCCAATCATACCTGCGCAGTGTGTAATTGCCAACCGGTTGGAAATTTGTCTGTACGAACAAACCTAACATCTCTATGTATATAATAGAGTTCTGTTGAACTCATTGAAGGAACAGTGAAAGTATCGTCTGTTCTGATGATTAAGTTTACATCTATTTTAACAGATTCATTGTGTCTTACTCTGATATTTGAAATAGTTGTACAGAGTTGTTGTTTTTTATGCTCAAAAATGATTTTTTGAAATAATTTATCACGGACCAATCTCATAATTGCAAGTATCGACTTATCTAATCTCTTTACTTTCTTTCCAATAAAGTACTCTTATTTTAAAGCTCTGTGAAGTCTCTTCAAGCGCATATTTGTGTTTATTCCGATATGTTTCCTATAGCAATATGCCCAAACTTGTGGATTCTTGAAATATGATATTTAGAACCTCTGGAATAGATACAGATTTAATACATTTTAGCGGTAAATCGTAAGTATAAATTCGACAACTTTGATTTTCTTGTCATTATAAAGTTAATTCAAGTTAAAATAAAAACTAACAACTGTTTAGATCCAAAAAATCAGTTAAACCAAGTTCCCACTACAAAATATTGGAAAAATCAAACCGAGTAGAAAAACTCAATGTAAGTAGTGACTCTAGTTTTTATAGATGATCCAGCTGACGTAAAACCTATTGGCTATAGATCCTTTATGAAAAGATATATAGCCTCATCAACACCGAAAATAAAATCAGAACCAGTCGATCCAGAAATTGATACCTCCAGCCCTCAAAGACTTGATACCAACCGAGAAGTTGACGCCACCAGCCCTAAAAGACATGATACCAACCTAGAAGTTGATGCCACCAGCCCTGAAAGACTAGAAGTTGATGATAACGGTGATGACGACCAAATTTCCAGTGATTCAGAAATTGAAGAATATTTACTACAAGCTGAAGTTAATAATGGAGTTTAAGAATCAGAAGCAGATGGTGAGAAAACGCCTATTCCATCAACAAACGAAAATCAACAAAACGCCCAAGAATTTATTTTTTCACAAAACGATGACGATGATGAAGAATATCAATCCAGTACCGAGGGCTCTGTAGACATGAATGAAACATTTAACTATAAAAATGAAGTTCAACTGGAAAAAGCAGAGGATCAGAAGGTAAGAAGGATTAAAGCTAAATTTATCAACATAAATAGCAAGGCTTTAAGTGAAAAAATGAAGAAGAAACTGTATCTAGAAAAAAAACTGGAAAAATAATGTGGAAAAAGAGCAGGCAATTATGGTAGAAGTTAAGAAAGTTAAGCTAACCAATCCAACTACTTACATTTTAGAAGATGAAAATAAAGACGAAATTCGAGGTGGCTTTTACTCTGAAGAATTACAAAAGGTAAAGTATCCTGATGTTTTCCTTGTTGAAAAAATTCTAAGGAGACGAGGAAATCAGGTTCTGGTCAAATGGTTAGGAATGAACCAGGAATCCTGGATAAATAAAAATGCTTTAATTTAAAACATTATATATATATATATATATATATATATATATATATATATATATATATATATATATATATATATATATATTTAATAAAAATACAATTTTTTTTTTTTTTTTTTTTTTTTTTACCGCATCAACCCCTAGGGTTATTAGCGGGGTGGTATATCTTTATTTTAGAAAAGTTACATTAATATGTGATTAAAATTTACATAGCAGTTTTTGGAAAATAAACATTTTATGTTATGTTACAGTTTGTTATAGAGTTTACAATTTTTGATTTTTTTTACAAATTTATTGTGTTATTGATGTCTTCTTCTAGAGTTTCTTTTAAATTGTGGTTTATTTTTGCTGTCGATCTTGCTGTTGAGTACACTGGACAGTCTATCATAATATGTTGTACTGAAAATGGTATTTGACAGGTGTGGCAAATCGGCTGAGGGTCCTTGGAGATGATGTATCCATGTGTAAATTTTGTATGGCCTAGCCGCAGTCTGTTAATAATTACTTGGTTATGTCTTTGAGCTGGAAGCGGTAGTAAAGCAGAAGTAACATCTGGTTTGATAATTTTTAATTTTGTTTCTGTTTGGTTCCATTTTACTTGCCAGGTTTTGTTAATATAAGTTTTTATTAATGTTTTTTGGTCTGAGATCGGTAAGTTTTGCATCATAGGAATTATCGTGTTATTGATAGTTTCTCTTGCTGCTTTATCAGCTGCTTCATTACCCTTTATTCCAACATGGGATGGTACCCATAAAAATTTTATGTTTTTACCACGTGTTAGGGCAATGTATAGCATGTCTTTTATGAGTGCTAAATTGGCATGCGTTGGATACATCTGCTTGACACCATTTAAGGCACTCAAAGAATCTGATATGATAAGAAAGTTTATATCATTGCTGGTACATTGGTTGAGTGCGTTGAAGATTGCTTGTAGTTCTCCAGTGTATATGCTACACTCCTTGGCTAGACGGGTGACAGAGATGTTGTCTTCAAAAATAGCTGCAGCAGCTACACCATTACTGCTTTTAGAGGCATCAGTAAAAATTAGTTTGAAATCAGGATATCTGGAGATGGTAGACTGGAATTGTTGTTTTATTTCAGAAGGGTTGTGTGATTGTTTGGGATAGGTAAGTAAGGTAAAATCTACTTTTGGTATTTGGACTTTCCAGGGAGGATACTGGCATCTATTTGTAGAAGTGGCTCTCAATAGGGATGTTGACTATATTAAAATAAAAATATGATTTTCCCGCAAAACGGTACTTCCCGTAATAGAAAAGCTAAAAACACAATATCTTTCATTATTTTAAAGTAATTTAATTTTTATTTAATAATAAAAATATTCTGAAGTCACGTGATAACGAACACCAATCAAAATGCGTGACGTCACGGGTTGCGATCATTTCTGTCAACGGCTATTACGTTTAAATTATAATTCGTTGATTATACTTATTTCTGTGTAATATTTCGAAATTTGCTTCATAACAATTACAAAATCTGCGAAAACGATTTAAGAGGTTTTCAAAGAAGTTTTTACACCATGGAAACTGGATTTATTAAGGCAAATAGTTCGAATTTGCCGAGAATTGATTGTTTTACTTTGGTCAATTTCTTTGCCACAAATAGTGACTTCAACTCTGCTGAATTCAGAAATGTGAAGATTTCAATGTAAGTAATATACAAATAATTGTTATTTCTGCAACCGATAATGAATACAGAATAATAGTTATAGGTATTTATAAGATCGAAATATTTAAATAAACTTTTATAGACAGGAATAGAAAACATCTTTTATATTGATAGTATTTCGTTCTACTAAATCTTAAAATACATGTAAAATAGATATTTTCTTTATTTGCTTAAATTTACATAAAATAAATACATCTTGTCATTTATTAATATATAGGCAACTTACATTAAAATGATCTTTTTTCATTTATTTTAATTTATCCTGTTTTCACTTGGTGAAAGATATATTTTGGGATTGTTTTTTTTTATTAAACATTTTTTTTTACTTTTTTTAGGTCCTCAAGACAGGCATACGGAGATGATGCTGTCGGATATGTTCAACTTCGTAGAGATGCCAATCTATGCACAGTTAAGTCCAAAATTTGCCCAGAACATAAAGTTCGTAACAAACAATACTCTGCCACTATGATTGTGGATGAAGAAAATAGTACAATAGTGAGTGTTGAGTGTCATGATTGTGCTGCTTCCCAAGGAGGTTGCAAACATGCTGTAGCATTTATTATGTGGGTGCATCGCAGGAGTGAAGAACCTTCATGCACTTCTGTTGAGTGCTACTGGAAAAAGTCCCGTCTAGCTAAAGTAGGCACTACTTTAAATTGTATTACATCAAAGGAGCTCTCCAACATAGGTCCACGGACTTATATACCAGATTCCAGAGTGCTATGTGATTTTTTGAAAGAGTCAAAGAAAAGAAAAATCACGAATGTGCAATTGATGAAATACCAAGTAGATTTCACCCGTGAGGATGTTGAAATGTGTTCAATGCATCACCTGTGCTTAACATATAAATATCAGGACTGTAAAAAATTTTTGGTAAAAGCTGGCTCTTCATTAACCGAGCATATATTAACAAAAATTGAAAAATCAACACGAGACCAGTACCAAAACAAATTATGGTTTGAGTTGCGATATGGGCGGATAACTGCATCAAAATCCCATGATGTCATTAGATGCAAAACCCCTGATGGGAGCTTAATTGCCCAAATTATGGGAGGTAAACTACCTGATACTTCTGCAATGAACCGTGGAAGAAGATTAGAAGATGCTGTACGCAAAGTAATAGAGGTTAAATTTAATATTAAAATACAAAAATCTGGTTTATTCATATCCAAAGAATATATAATGATAGGTGGTACACCAGATGGTATATGTGATGACTATGTCATAGAAATTAAGTGCCCAACAAGTGAAAATACATACAAAAACTATGTGAAGGAAAAAAAACCTACAGAGAAATATTATGCACAAGTGCAATTGCAAATGTTTTTATGCGGCAAGAAAAAGTGCTATTTTTGTGTAGCAGACAGCAATTTTGAAACTACTCAAAGTGTTGATATATTCCAAGTTTATCTGGACACTGAATATGTCAATAATTTACTTGTTAGTGTTTCAGAATTCTGGAAAAGGTACATTTATCCATTGCTTTATAAAAGTGTACAATAAAAATAAAACATATTTTCCATTAAGTAATGTCTTTATTTTATAACAGTCTTTATATAAATATTATAAGATTGGTGAGTTAGGTTGGCTATCTTTTTATGATGAAGATTATTATATGAAGAAAAATTTAAATGTCTTTTATTTAATGACTGAGTCCTGCAAATTGATTAAAGCACATGCTATTATAACTACTTCATCAAGTATTCTAATGAGATTATTGTTAATGCAAGCATGAGGTTTTAACATGGCAAATTCTCTTAAACGGCGTATCACCCTCTCTATATGTATCCTTAAGCTTGCAATTTGCTTAGTCTGTCGAGCTTCTTGTTTTGATAATTTTAATCCAGTACTCACACTTGGAGGGCGAACTAACTGAAGGCCTGCCTTGAGCACCATTTGCTCTATATGTTTGAAACCCCTATCTGCTAGAATACAAGAACCCTTCTCCAAAGTATTTAAGAACTTACAATGCTCTACTACACACATGTCACTAGTCCTTCCTCCATAACCTGGTGAGATATAGTTTATCAAACCATCTGGTGTACTAGACACCAGGTATTTTAACGTATTTGCCTTTTTATAGTCAGACCATGTTAAAGCTTGATGTACAGCATTTGAGGGTTTTTGGATTTCAATTTCAAAACAATCAATAATACAACTTACATTGTGGTATTTGTGTCTAAATGCCATAGGTAAAGACCGTTTAACTGCATTTTTTTTCCAAATTTACAATAAAAGGCTGCATTACACCACAAATTATTGGTACATTTTTTAAAAATATTTTACTGGCATAAGACACTGACATTCCAAAATCATCTGCAAGTTCAGAAAATTTTCTATCTAACCTAATTTTTTTTAAACATAACAATATATGTTTTTGTGGAATATTTGTGTGCATGCTTATAATATTAATTAAATAATAACAATTTTCTGGTAACCCAATATAAAACCTTGGCCTTTTCTCAATTTTACTAATAGTCATTTGCACAATTTCTTCCTCATTAATTACTTCTTCATTAACACTACTATTTTCTGAAAATAATGATACATCACTATCAGACTGTTTTTTGTTATTACCAATGCATTGCTTTGTAGATGTCTTGGCAGCACTAGATATGGATGGTACTGACTTTCTGCTAACTTCCAATTTCTGAGAGGCTGAAATAGATGTAGCAGGGATTTTCATTGGTGATACTCCCCTGCTCCTAACCTGTATTGCAGTCTGTGTGGTTTTGCTTCTAAATTTATTATGAATGGATACTTGTATTGATTGGTCTGTTGTTCTTGGTTTACACACCACAGGTTGAACCACATCTGAAAATAAAAGTTACTTTTTAGAAAGTACATATTTCAATTTATTATACCTTATTATTATACAAGTTATAACTTACATTTTTTGAGTATTGCATTTAAAAAATGGTGATAACTTCATTCCATTAGTGTGTATCACGCTGTATAATAATTTTGTTTGTAAATTTTAGAGAATTACAATAAGAAATCGATATGTTTCAGCTTTTCTTTAAAAATTTTTATATTTTAGTAAACAATGAATTCATTTCATTTTTTATGGACACAGTGTATAAATCAACTTGTATAAATATTATTTACCTGTACTTGAGTTTGCATGATCCTCAGCTATGGAAATACATTGTGTAGGGTAAGTTTGTTTTATACCTCTTTCACATTCCAATATTGTTTCCAATCTTTGTCTTTTGACTACTAATTGTCGAGTTGTTGCTTTTTCAGTTCGTCTTTTTCTGTCAGGTTGACATCCAAACTTTGATGGTAAACAACCTTTCCTCATTCGGACCTGTGATACTGAGCCCATCACATGATATTCAGTATAGTTTTCCATATCATTCGGCAACTAAAATTAAACAAGTACAAAACATTAATATACCCAATTATGTTTACATCATTTCTAACCTAAAAATTACAATTTTTGTCTTAGAAAACTTTGAAAAATAATGACTTTTAATATAAAAAAAATAAACAAATAATATTAAAACTTACATCAAAGTGATCCTCACACATATACATTCTAGACTGTGTAGACACAAGTGTTGGATCTCTGCGGGCTAGCTGAAGCCACTTATTTCTGTTGTTTTGCGTACGTGGAACATGAATAAATAACTTTTCAGGTGTTTTATATGTAGTACTTGTACACTGCGGCACCGCACAATACTTATAGAACTTACAATTCATCATTTAATAGAAAATTTACGAAACGCTTTATAGAACCCTATTAACCTTTCAAGTAAACACAACATGTGACGTCACAGCGATCACATGACAAGAATTGATGTTTTGGAGCGAAATTTTAAACTGTCAACTTTCTCACAGCTAGTCAACATCCCTATTGATGTATATTGAATTCAAATCGATTTATTCGTTCATTGAAAGGTAAGTTTCTAGGGCAATGATTTGAGTACAGATTTGGAGGGTTGCTTCTTATGAGGCTAGTTATAAACGGGTTTTCATCTGCACTGAGATATTTAGTAGCACAACACATCGAAAAATATTGTCTTCTGAGAGCTAATGGCGGTTCTCCTGCTAGGACTTGAAGGCTGCTAATTGGCGTGGTTCTGAAAGCTCCTAAAACTATACGTAATGCTGTGGATTGGATGATGTCCAGTTTGTTCAATTGACTTTTAGTAGCAGTTTCGTAGCATATACATCCGTAATCTAGTTTGCTTCTAATTAGAGCTTGGTATAATCGTAGAAGAATAGTTGTGTCTGCGCCCCATTTGTGATTGGAAAGAACTTTTAGAGGATTTATTCTCTGTTGGCATGATTTAATTAGTTCATTTATGTGCAATGTCCATTTGAGTTGAGAGTCGAATGTCATTCCCAAAAATCTGATTTCGTTGATTGTTATAAGAGTATTTCCGTTTAGTTTTAAATTTAAGTGGTGTTGTGTTTTCCTTTTGTCAAATATTATTACTTTAGTTTTTTCGGTTGAAAATCTCAAGCCTATATCCAACGACCACCCTTCTAATTTATTTAGTGTGTTTTGTAATATTGATGCAGCTGATTTTAGGTTTTTACTTCTCATATATATTACAAGATCATCGGCGTAAAGGTTTGCTTTTACTGGAAGCATAAAATGGTTAGATAAGTTGTTGATTGCTATTAAAAACAGCAGGGGGCTTAATACAGATTCTTGAGGGATACCATTTTCCAGTAATTTCTTAGTTGACATGACTCCGTTTGTTTTAACTTTTATACTTCTGTTCTCCAGGAAGTTTATGGTGAAGGCTAAGAATTTGCCATCTATTTTCCAACCTTTCATTGTTTTTAAGATGTGGTATGTCCACGTGGTGTCAAATGCTTTTGTGATGTCAAAGAAAATTGCTATTAATTTTTGTTTATGTATAAAAGCTTCGTGTATTTCAGATTCTACTGCTATAATATTATCTATTGTAGACCGTTCTGATCGGTACCCACTTTGGATGGATGTAAGGAGATTTTTCTTTTCTAAGTACCATTTTAATCTTTTGCTTAGAATCTTTTCCATTATTTTGCAGATGCTACAGGTAAGAGATATTGGTCGATACGAAGAAGATAAGTTTTTTGGTTTATTGTCTTTTAAAAATGGTATTATAATTGCTTCGCGCCAGAGAGATGGAAATTTATGGGTCGAATAAATTTTGTTGAAGATTTCTACTAAAGTAACCTTCGCGCTAATAGGTAGTTTTTCGATGAAAATTGGTGGTATGTCATCAGGTCCAGGTGAGGTATTTTTGAGGTTATTAAGACTTTCATTTAACTCATCAAGTGTTATGGAGGTGTTTAGTGGACTAGCAGTATCTTCTATGTTAATTTTTGATGTTTCTGTTCTTTCTTTATGTTCTAAGAAATTTGGGTGGTACTGTTGATTGCTTGAATACAACTGATAGTGTTCTACTAAAATTTCTGAGATTTCATGTTTGTCTGAAGTTGTTAGATCGTTTGTAGTTATTGTGTCAATATGGTTAAATGTTTTTGAACCTTTTATTTTCCTTATTTTTTGCCATATATCCCTTATGGGCGTAGATGAGTCAATTGACGACACGTAATTGGTCCAGCTCTCTTTTTTTGCTTTCTTTATTAAAAATCAAGATCTGGCCATTAAAGATCTAAAATTGTTTAAGTTATTAGGTGTGTTATACTTCTTGTATATATTAAAAGCATGTTTTGTTTGCTTTAAAGCGGATGCGATTTCAGTGTTCCACCAAGGAAGAGGAGCTTTTGTGATATTTTTGGTTTTTCCTATAGAATCTCTGGCTGCGTCTAAAATTATACCGTTAAAAGATGATAGAGTAGTGTCTATATTATCTGTTATAACGAGATTTGGTATACGTATGCTTACTAAGTTCGAGTATTTTTCCCAATCAGCTGACTTTAATTTCCACGTTTCATATGGTGTTGTGCAGGTTTTTTCATCTTTGTCATGAGTAATTATTATTGGAAAATGATCACTGTCGTATAGGTGGTCCAATGTATTCCACTGTAAAAATAGAGCTAAAGTTGAATCACTGATAGATAAGTCTATGGAGGAAAATGTGCCATTATGTGCATTGAATCTAGTAGGTGTTCCTGTGTTTAGCAAAACTAGTTTTATGTTGTTAATTGCTTCTAATAATATTAGTCCATTTTTATCTGTTTTTTTGGATCCCCATGCGATGTTGTGACAGTTTGTGTCACCCAAAATTAATTTTGGAGATGGAATTTGTTTAATTACATTTTGAAGTTCTAATAGAGTAGTTTCGTCAGGATGCGGTAAATATACGTTGCATATGTTGATTTTAAAATGATGTATTACCGAAACTGCTACTGCTTCCAGATTCGTATTTAACGGAATTTCTTTGGATTGGGCAGTTGAATGTACAAAAATTGCGACTCCGCCACTGGATATTTGCTGTACTGCTCGATTTTTTGTATAGGCCATAAATTTTTTAGTTTTGCTTGGTTGTTGGAAAGACGAGTTTCTTGTAAACATATGATTAGTGGTGACAGTTCATTGATTAGCATTTTAATGTTTTCAATGTGGCTATAATAGCCATTCAAATTCCATTGAAGAATGAATTTAATTGGACTATTGAGATAAATCGTAGTCGCTTTCTTCAGTAAGGGAAGATTCATATGTTGGATTTATTTTCTTTATAATTCTTGTGATATTATTTTTCATGCGTCTATCATTTAATTTTGAGTGAACCATTTTTAATAAGGTGTATAAGCCGTCAAAATCTTCTGTATAGTTTTTAGCTGTGATTTCAGGAAATTTTGATCCCATTGCGTTTATAACGAAGTCGCATAATTCAGAGAAGTTTAGCGTATATGAAGGAGATGCTGTCATTAAAATGTTCTCAATTGGTTTTAAGGTGGCTTCGACATCTAAAGCCTTTTTCTTCTTTTTTGGTGCGGATTTTTTTGGAGTTATAAAATTTTCGTTTAGGTTTTTAGTTTCTGAGATTTCAGGAGAGGTTGAAATTTGCCTTTTTGCTTGATTGGTTGTTTTAGTATTATTGCTGTTAGCTGTAGATGAAGGTATATTGTGTACTATAAGCGAATCGTTTGTCGTTGGGATATCTGCAGAAATAGGGTTGGAACAGTTAGTTGTGTCATCTGAAATATTTGTTGCTGAGTTATTCTGATTTACTTCCATGGGTTCGAGTTCTGAGGTGTATGTTTGTATCACTTGAGATGGGTCTTTATGTGTTTCTGTACCAGTTGATGTTGATGTGCAGTTTTCATCTTTGTGGCCAGTAGTATTGCATCTAGAGCAATTTAAACCATCTAGGGATAGGAAGATTCTGTAAGAAGTGTTGTCATAGGTTATTAAGATTGTATTTGGAATTGGTTTGGTGATTATCAGAGAGACAAATATTTGCCGCCTAAAGCTTAAGACATGACTATACTCAGAGTCGGGCATGCCAACTTTTAAAAACGTTAATTTGGATACTGCAGTTAGTTCTAGTTGTTTGAGTTCGTCTTCTATAATACTGTTCGAGATGCTGGGACAGATGTTTGATATTACTAGTCTCCTTGCTGGCGTAATAAGTCTTCGAATTTCTATCTCATTGCCTTGGATGACTACAGTTTTATGGTTGTTTAGTAAGGTATCTACTATGCTAGAACTGTTTAGGTAAATGCAAACTCGGTTGTTCGCTATTCGTGATGCGAAAATAACATTTTTTGGTGTGAGTAGAGATCCTATGGCTACTATGTATTCATGTATTTTAATACCTTGGATAGCTGACAGAATAATGGCTTGTTCTTTTGAAGGAAAATTGAAGTTGCTTACTGCATTGGAATATGTCGATGTTGATGATGTAGTAGGTATGCTAATATTTTCGGAATCATCCATTTTTAATTTTTATTTTCTTCATTTGATATAATTTTTCTAAAGACGGTCCTGTATCGGCTAATTATTTCGACTTATCGAAGTTGCCAAAAAACCAGAAACCGGATTAATTGATGTTTTGTATTGAATTATGGGTTATGTATAATATTTACTAATATTGAATTTGTAGTAAATTAGTAATGTAGTCACAGTTTGTTTTATGTGTGAAGAAACTTTGTTGTTTAAATACACTATTAAGCTAAGAATATTTTACGTTTCTTGATTATAAACCACTGAAAAGTTAGTTTTAGTAAGAGCAGATTTTAATCGGCACTTTATCAACTAAGCGCAGGGTCGGTTTTTCTAATTATAAGTTTGTTTTATTATAAACCTTAACTCTATAATCTATATCTAAAATAGGATTAATAACTTTAGCAGTTTCTTGAATACGGTGACGAAATCGTATCCTGTTAATCATTTCAACGTTGAATTCTCTTTCTGGCTTGTGAATTAGGTACTCTGTTTAAATCTTCCCTAAATGTTACCTTCTTCATTCTTGAGTAGATTGGGATACTTGTATATTAGTTCCAACGCTAAACTATAGGTAATGGGATTAACAAACTTTATAGGTTCCATAATACTAAGCGCTGCAGTAATTACATCTTCTACATTTTTAACTCCAAGTTGAATTATTTTGAAGGTACCGAAAAAGTGCTGCTCCTTTAATGATTGTAGATTATGGTTAATTATTGGAAGTAATCTCCACAGCTCTGAAATGGAATTGCCACCTAACCACACAGTAGCGTGACCACTTAATATTTTTAAGGCCTTAATGTCTTGAAACCTTTCAAAACTAATCCAAAAATTTTTGACATCGATCAAGTCTTGATTTTCACCATTCACTATAAATTTATTGATTAAATCTTGATAAGATAAAAGCTCACTCCATTCTGTTTCACTAAATAAAATATAACGTCCTTTATTATCGGAGATCTTGATACATGGATCGAAATTTAACTCATTTGCTAAGCACACTGATAAAAACTTTGTGTTTGAAAAGTTCAGACTAAACTTTTTTTCACCTAGGTATACATTTTGGTCTACACAAGACGACATCGTGACTGTTAATGACTTGTATAGCGGCTTAGATGTTCTTATACAGTTTTAAAGTGGTGGGAAAGGAGAATATTTATGCTTGTGATTTTCTTACAGATTTGTACTTATTATTTCTGTTTATTGATAAGTTTTTCACGGTATTTTTGATCTTAGACTTTTGCTCGTATCTCGGCTTCTATTTTATCTAACGGCTTTTCTTAAACTCCGCTCTTATCCACACAATTCCTTATCTCATACTTCCGCCTTGTCTAACGGTTTTTCCTTATCTTAGATTTCCATTCTTATCTAACGGATTTCTATTTTTAAACCTCTTATCTAACAGTTTTTCTCCCTATCTAACGATTTTTTTTATATAACAGATCTTGTTTATCTAACGACTTTTCCATTTACCGAGATTTCTATTAATATGAGACCCCCCACCATCTTTCAAGATGATTGATATCTGCTTGTTATTTAAAGTGGTTAATTTCAGAAAGTTGTAACAAGTATCATGAATTCTTATCGATGTGTAACACCTGAGCTAGTGGGAGAATATCTTCTTACACCTAGTCTTCAAGAATTAGCTGCGAATTGTATATACTGGGCAGTAAGAGATACCTTAAATAATATTCCTGGTTATAATAACCAATATCTTTTTGTGATTCCTGAAAAAATTTCGCAAGTATTAAATATCCATTGCCTGAGAGAACTTAAGAAACAGGTAGTCAAAAATGGTGGAGATGAAATATTCATTGTCTCAGAGAACTTAATAAGCAGGTAGTCAAAATGGTGGCGATGAAAACTAGACATTCTTTGCAATGTTTGATCCAATAGAAGCAGATATATCTGTCAGCCTGGATATCAAAATGTGTGGAATCAGTAATCCTTCTTTGTGGAAATTAGACTTTAAAAATGTATTTGTGCGACACTTTTATTTGAAATTGACTTATTTGTACCACTTAATATTCCTGAATTATAGAGATTTTGAAATTAAATATAATTTATTTATTATACTAAGGTTAATAAACGTTTTAAGTTTTATGTCAATAAATAATTAGTAGCCACAATTCCTTATATATATATATATATATATATATATATATATATATATATATATATATATATATATATATATATACTAATTCCATTATTTTTGAATAAAAAATTAACACTACATGGTCTGGTCTATTTTTCAGTTGCTCAAATTTTTAATCTAACAATCATTTGGTTATCAAACTGTTATTTCCTGAAATGCTGATATGACTTAGTTTAGTGTTTGGTGTTACCGTAATGTGACAAAAATATGGAATATCGTGTTCTGTTTACCGATATTTCCGATATTTTTACAAAGTACACAGGTAGCTACATCTATTTTCTTTATTCTGTTTTTAAAACAGGAATTTTAGCTTTTAATCTGACAAAAATTGATTAGTCAGGAAGGAAATATAATTAACAAATTGTCTTGTTAAAACCTACATAAACACAGAACTGACATGGATAGCTGACAGAATAATGGCTTGTTCTTTTGAAGGAAAATTGAAGTTGCTTACTGCATTGGAATATGTCGATGTTGATGATGTAGTAGGTATGCTAATATTTTCGGAATCATCCATTTTTAATTTTTATTTTCTTCATTTGATATAATTTTTCTAAAGACGGTCCTGTATCGGCTAATTATTTCGACTTATCGAAGTTGCCAAAAAACCAGAAACCGGATTAATTGATGTTTTGTATTGAATTATGGGTTATGTATAATATTTACTAATATTGAATTTGTAGTAAATTAGTAATGTAGTCACAGTTTGTTTTATGTGTGAAGAAACTTTGTTGTTTAAATACACTATTAAGCTAACAATATTTTACGTTTCTTGATTATAAACCACTGAAAAGTTAGTTTTAGTAAGAGCAGATTTTAATCGGCACTTTATCAACTAAGCGCAGGGTCGGTTTTTCTAATTATAAGTTTGTTTTATTATAAACCTTAACTCTATAATCTATATCTAAAATAGGATTAATAACTTTAGCAGTTTCTTGAATACGGTGACGAAATCGTATCCTGTTAATCATTTCAACGTTGAATTCTCTTTCTGGCTTGTGAATTAGGTACTCTGTTTAAATCTTCCCTAAATGTTACCTTCTTCATTCTTGAGTAGATTGGGATACTTGTATATTAGTTCCAACGCTAAACTATAGGTAATGGGATTAACAAACTTTATAGGTTCCATAATACTAAGCGCTGCAGTAATTACATCTTCTACATTTTTAACTCCAAGTTGAATTATTTTGAAGGTACCGAAAAAGTGCTGCTCCTTTAATGATTGTAGATTATGGTTAATTATTGGAAGTAATCTCCACAGCTCTGAAATGGAATTGCCACCTAACCACACAGTAGCGTGACCACTTAATATTTTTAAGGCCTTAATGTCTTGAAACCTTTCAAAACTAATCCAAAAATTTTTGACATCGATCAAGTCTTGATTTTCACCATTCACTATAAATTTATTGATTAAATCTTGATAAGATAAAAGCTCACTCCATTCTGTTTCACTAAATAAAATATAACGTCCTTTATTATCGGAGATCTTGATACATGGATCGAAATTTAACTCATTTGCTAAGCACACTGATAAAAACTTTGTGTTTGAAAAGTTCAGACTAAACTTTTTTTCACCTAGGTATACATTTTGGTCTACACAAGACGACATCGTGACTGTTAATGACTTGTATAGCGGCTTAGATGTTCTTATACAGTTTTAAAGTGGTGGGAAAGGAGAATATTTATGCTTGTGATTTTCTTACAGATTTGTACTTATTATTTCTGTTTATTGATAAGTTTTTCACGGTATTTTTGATCTTAGACTTTTGCTCGTATCTCGGCTTCTATTTTATCTAACGGCTTTTCTTAAACTCCGCTCTTATCCACACAATTCCTTATCTCATACTTCCGCCTTGTCTAACGGTTTTTCCTTATCTTAGATTTCCATTCTTATCTAACGGATTTCTATTTTTAAACCTCTTATCTAACAGTTTTTCTCCCTATCTAACGATTTTTTTTATATAACAGATCTTGTTTATCTAACGACTTTTCCATTTACCGAGATTTCTATTAATATGAGACCCCCCACCATCTTTCAAGATGATTGATATCTGCTTGTTATTTAAAGTGGTTAATTTCAGAAAGTTGTAACAAGTATCATGAATTCTTATCGATGTGTAACACCTGAGCTAGTGGGAGAATATCTTCTTACACCTAGTCTTCAAGAATTAGCTGCGAATTGTATATACTGGGCAGTAAGAGATACCTTAAATAATATTCCTGGTTATAATAACCAATATCTTTTTGTGATTCCTGAAAAAATTTCGCAAGTATTAAATATCCATTGCCTGAGAGAACTTAAGAAACAGGTAGTCAAAAATGGTGGAGATGAAATATTCATTGTCTCAGAGAACTTAATAAGCAGGTAGTCAAAATGGTGGCGATGAAAACTAGACATTCTTTGCAATGTTTGATCCAATAGAAGCAGATATATCTGTCAGCCTGGATATCAAAATGTGTGGAATCAGTAATCCTTCTTTGTGGAAATTAGACTTTAAAAATGTATTTGTGCGACACTTTTATTTGAAATTGACTTATTTGTACCACTTAATATTCCTGAATTATAGAGATTTTGAAATTAAATATAATTTATTTATTATACTAAGGTTAATAAACGTTTTAAGTTTTATGTCAATAAATAATTAGTAGCCACAATTCCTTATATATATATATATATATATATATATATATATATATATATATATATATATATATATATATATATATATATATATACTAATTCCATTATTTTTGAATAAAAAATTAACACTACATGGTCTGGTCTATTTTTCAGTTGCTCAAATTTTTAATCTAACAATCATTTGGTTATCAAACTGTTATTTCCTGAAATGCTGATATGACTTAGTTTAGTGTTTGGTGTTACCGTAATGTGACAAAAATATGGAATATCGTGTTCTGTTTACCGATATTTCCGATATTTTTACAAAGTACACAGGTAGCTACATCTATTTTCTTTATTCTGTTTTTAAAACAGGAATTGTAGCTTTTAATCTGACAAAAATTGATTAGTCAGGAAGGAAATATAATTAACAAATTGTCTTGTTAAAACCTACATAAACACAGAACAAAATTGTTTCTATTTTTTATTTAAATATGTATATTTATTTAAATATATATAAGTGTATGCTTTTTGTGAAATAATATATTGCTCTGAAGCTATTTTCTTTTAAAATCCAATGTAATTTACTATTTTATTTGAGAATAAAATAGTAAATATTAATATAGGAAAGAAAATACAGAAAAAGTTTAAATAGGTTTTTATTTTTAAATATTACAATTGTATACATATTGTGTCATTTGGTTAATACTAGAAATTTTTTTTCAACTTGCTGTATTGAAGACTGAAGCTGACGCTTCTTTCTTGTAATTCTTTGTAGGTGTACCATAATTGCCTGCTCTTTTTCCACATATTTTTCCAGTTTTTTTTTCTAGATACAGTTTCTTCTTCATTTTTTCACTTAAAGCCTTGCTATTTATGTTGATAAATTTAGCTTTAATCCTTCTTACCTTCTGATCCTCTGCTTTTTCCAGTTGAACTTCATTTTTATAGTTAAATGTTTCATTCATGTCTACAGAGCCCTCGGTATTGGATTGATATTCTTCATCATCGTCATAGTCTTTCAGGGCTGGTGGCATCAACTTCTAGGTTGGTATCATGTCTTTTAGGGCTGGTGGCGTCAACTTCTCGGTTGGTATCAGGTCTTTGAGGGCTGGAGGTATCAATTTCTGGATCGACTGGTTCTGATTTTATTTTCGGTGTTGATGAGGCTATATATCTTTTCATAAAGGATCTATAGCCAATAGGTTTTACGTCAGCTGGATCATCTATAAAAACTAGAGAGTCACTACTTACATTGAGTTTTTCTACTTGGTTTGATTTTTCCCATATTTTGTAGTGGGAACTTAGTTTAACTGATTTTTTGGATTTGGGAGGTACTAAACAGTTGTTAGTTTTCATTTTAACTTGAATTAACTTTATAATGACAAGAAAATCAAAGTTGTTGAATTTATACTTACGATTTACCGCTAAAATGTATTAAATCTGTATCTATTCCAGAGGTTCTAAACTTTTTTTTAGTTGTATAATTTTTTTTGTATACTATTCAGAAAAAAATATATGTTTAAAATATTGACAAACATTTTTATATTATACATTTATTTCAGTGATTTCAGAAATTAGTAGTAAACAGAGTGAAATGGACAGTTTATATTTTTTATAGAGCAAAGTTCTGTCCCACTGTTTGAAAAGATCTGATTTAATATTCACCTGTGTTGTTTCCATGATTTGATAATCATATTTTAATTATCTTGGGTAAAGATTTTTGGTTACTATATTTAAATCAAATTTTTAGATAAAGCCCCAATTTATAGGATGAAAGCAATTAATTATTAATTCCTTTAGATTTCCTTTGGCTGTGTAGTAGATATTTTTAATTTGCAAAAACTGATAACACTGGAAATTACATCAATAATTTTTCGAAAACAGGATTTATTTTTGGTCACGATATCTAGAAGGGATTTGCACTTAATCGCAATTTGCATAATCTTAGAGGATGTTAGCAATTTATTACAGATTTTGCTTTAATCTGCAGCTGTATCATATTTATTTTTAATTTACAAAAAATGATATGAACGGAAATTGAATCATTGGTATTTTTCCAAATCCAGATTAGTCAAAAGACTTTTTCGTTAACATATCTAAAACGGATTTGATATTTATAAATAGTATATGTAGTAGGAAATAAGGCCAAGTTTTTACGTATTAGAAATAAAAACCTTGGAATTATTTTTTTGAAGATCAAAGACAAATACACAATTTATAAATACATTGTTTTAAATTAATATATTAAACTTGAATATACTATTGAGATTAGAAATAAAATAAACCTGTTTGTATTTCACTAAGTTTTCTATTTTCAATATTACAAAATACACATCTTTCTGTGAAAGGACCACATGTGTCACTCCACTCATGTTTAAAATAGTTCTTTTTGCAAGGTAGATATTGGTCCAGTTCACTTCTTATTTCTTTCGGAATTTTCCACCAAACAGAAGGAGTAATGTACTCCAACAAAATTGAAATAATGTTTTCTAATTGACATTTTTTTTTTTCGTTTAGGTTCTGTCATACTATTATTCTTTTTGAATCTTTGGTAATCTTGAAATACAACTGTCCACTTATCCATTTTACACTTGACTGAAAATTGGTATATCCTATTAGCCTTTCTGAATGTTATTATCACTGATCCTTGTTCCTCCACTTTTGTGTTGTTATGTCTATAGGCGGTCGTTGGGATGACTTCGGATCCCACTGTTCTTATCAGTGATCTTTCCTGTAGAGAGGATTTTTATCAGTAATCCTTTTAGCAAGCATGTGGGGGGAGGTAAGGATCGGGACTGGAATTCTTAATCCTGTATATGTAGATGGGGGTTAGGATCAGGAACGGAAGTCTTAATTTTGTATATGTAGATTGGGGTGAGGATCAGGACCGGAAGTCTTAATTCTGTATATGTAGATAAGGGTGAGGATCAGGAAGTTTTTATCCTGTATATGTAGATGGGGGTGAGGATCAGGACCGGAAGTCCTGATCCTTACCCTCATCTACTTATAACTACCCATATTTGTGCACCATTACAATTCCTATATCTTCCGTTAATTGAATATTCAGGACAGTGAGCTGTTGGTCGTACCTAATTTCATGTAATTACCTTGGTTCAACCAATTATGAAGTCATACTGTACCCGACATGGGATTTAAAAAAATTATATGCATTTAAACGAAATTCATAAGAACTAGTAACCACAAAATTTAAAAGATGGTTTTAAAGAATAGATATTAATTCAAGAAACATGTACTGAAGCGGGCATTGGCCAAATAAACAAATTTAAAATCAAATATGATGGAAAGAATATAGAAGAAAATATCAAGAAGAGAGTCAACAGAAGTGGAAGAGAATTATAAAATGAATATAAATTATGTCTCCAAAAATATTCCATCAGATAAAATTGGAGCTGATATATTTGTTATTTCACATATAATTGTAAATATATCATTAACTAATGGAACATAAGCAAAACTTAACTTTCCACTAAGATTTGTAATCTTTGATTAACTCGTTCAATGTGAACTCTAGCTGATGCAATTTTGGCATTTAAGATAGCTTCCTCAGTGGTTAATTGGGATTTTTTTCTTAAAAGGGGAGGTCTAATTAATTGTATATTATATAACCTACAACTATCATCAATAAGAAAACCTTTATCTACCATAACTGCATCTCTGCCAGAATCTAATAAAGAGATCACATTGCTCTCTTCAAATATCACTTTGTCTGATGTTATTTCTCCATATGCTTTACTGACGTAAGTTATTAACCCACCAGGTGAAACACCAGTCATAAACTTAATTGTTAAATGGGATTTATATTGAGAATAAAATGGTATTCGGCAAAACAAACACTTTGGATTCTGAACATAAATTTCAGTACAGTCTAAAATTAGCCTAACATTTTGAAAATCAGCAAAACACACTGGCATGTTAATAAGAATTTCTTCTTTGGTGGAAAAAAAACCAAAGACCGTAAATTGTCGCTCAAGATAAGTATTAATTCATAAATATAAGTGTTTGTTAAGTCAGCTGAAATGCCAAACAAAGAACCCAAAGTGGCATAAGTCAAATTTAACTTAAGCTTTGTAAGAACTAACATTATCCTCTGTCGAATGTTTAACCTATGAACTCGTTTGTCCTTTATAGAATTTTCAATTCTGTTAATGAAACAGTGTTATTCTGGACAGTATTTCTTAAAAAAAAGTTAGTCTTCGTAAATGGGTATATTTATTTCAAAACCCCTAAAAAAACAAACGTTTTCGGACTAAACAGTCCATCATCAGGTTTATAATTGCCTAAAATAAGTATAAACCATTTAGTTAAAGCAAACGTCGTTTTTTTTTTTATTTTGACTAGGGTTAAAAAGCAAAAATGGTTATACTTACTAGGTTAGAATGCCTGAGCCACCAAAATACCAGGGTAAAAACCCTTTAAATTACATTTAGTTATTAAAGATTGTACATATTGTTGTTATAAAACTGTGATGTTAAATATTAAATTGAATTTGACTTCAGGTAACATGCTTGAAATGAGTTCCAGTGTCCGGAGAGTAAACCTCTTCAAACGGACTACAGCTGGTAACTGATTGACAAGATACCTATGAACGGTGTCGAAAACAACATGTCAATGAAAATATTCAAAAAATTTTTTTTTCAATGATATTAAAAATAATAACAGCAATCCAGGTGTCAAAACGTCAACAAAATTAGAAAGTCCAAGACATATCGCAATAGCTTTTCAAAATGGACGCAAAGGAAAAATATTAAAAGATATGAGTAAATTTGATCATTGTAATTTAACAAATGTACGTGTGTTTCTAAACTCTGAAAAATTTCCATATCATGATTTACACTTGGATTTTGATACCAACCGCTTTGCTACATTATATGAAATGTTTGCAAATTTCCAAGAATCTTACTATCATATTCAAACTAATCAACCTATATTTAACCGTGAATAATTCAAAGCTTATACACCTATTGCTTATATTGACTGTTCTCGCCAGAAAGAAATTCTTCAAAGTGGTTCGGTTTCATTAAGAATTGAATTTGAAACCAGCAAAAATGTTGGTGACACTGTATCAGCTTATTGTTTAATTTTACACGAAAAAGAATTTAATTATAATCCTCTAACTAAAATTGTAAGGCAGTTGTAATGCGCATGCTCCTCGATCTCTTTAATAGTTGATTCCAACTAAAACATTGTCAGTTTACAATGGTTAATGAATATTTGCGGAGGTTAGAGCAGTACCTTCAAAATATAGCTAAATTAAAAGCTGATATTGTGTATTACGAAACCCAAAAGCGGGTTGTTCAACAATTATCTAACCTAAAAATATGAAGCTGGTAATAGATGTTCAAGGTTTTAAAATGGAAAATAACACATTTATCATAAAAGAATTGGCAGCATATGATGGAAGCCATATAACCCATTTCGTGTTTAAACCCCCATTTCCATTAAGAATGCTTCCACCAGATTTTCATAGACAGGCTGTATGGCTGATGAATAATCATCACTGTATTAATTGGACTAATGGTTTCACACCTATTCACCAACTACCAAATATTTTGGAAAAAATAACAACTAATGCTGCTATGGCATATGTAAAAGGTTTGGAAAAAGCAAATTACATAAGGAAGTACTCAAATGCTCCAGTGTACGAGTTTGATGAGTATCCCCATCTTCAACCCATAGAATTTACATGTTTTTACCACGAAGAAACTAATTGTATATGTGCTTTATCGAATGTATTTTTTTTTGTATGAGAATTTTATGTCTGATTAAATTTTTTGTAATATATTTAGTTTGTATACCTTCATAAAGTATATTATGTTTAAAATAATAGATAATAAAACATATTTAATAATATAATAAAGTTTTTATTTCATATATAGACTTAAATCTAGGTTATCTCTAAGATATAAATCCTCTAGCTTATCTAAATCCTCTAACTGTACATAATTTTCACATAAACCTACAGCCTCTTTAATTAGTCTATCTAAATCTCCCTGTAAATTTCTCCTAGTAAGAAAATGACCTAAAGCCAAGGTGTGAACATTATCTGGTAAAATTACTCTTTTATCGTCCGATGATGATAATGCTATTTTATTTTTTAATTCTGTGTATATAGTGTGTGAGTTAGACGAGAAAACATACATTTTTCTAAGAATTGATTTTTTATCTTCTTTAACTTGAATATAATCTGATAACTGAAGCTGATGTTTGATTACATTTTTTGAAATACCTTTTGCTTTTTTCAATAAGTTAGAATTTGATAACTTAACACAGTAAGCTTTTGCGCCTGTCCCAATAAAACTTTCAACAGGAACACCTTTGAATTCATCCTTCATTTTTCCGATGACTGATGGAGTTTTGGGAATACCGTGAATATTATCGGTGAGATAATTGGATGTATCAAAGTATGATATATTGTTCTTAATGTCATTGTAAACACTATCTGCATTAATTTCTAATATAAGAGAGTCTGTGTCTGTATAACATAAAGTAGCATTGTTTTTATACATTGGTTTGATGTAATCGTAAAAGAAATCATATATCACCGTTTTGGATAGATCAAGTATACAAAAGCCTACGTAAAGGGGCTTATCATATACAACTCTTAGTCGTTCCATATGAACAGCTACTAAATTTTCTTCAAAAATTGAACATGTTTTGAAATTGGGTTTATCGATATATGACTTTACACCCCTAAGTTGCTTCCTATTTTCCCAATGACTTAATAAGCGTATATTTTGTCTCTTATCTACATTTTCCATAGTCTTTCCGAAGATAGAGTTAACTAAAAGCTTAAACAAATCCCTTTCAAACTCGTTTTTAGACGAATTACGAAGATTTGTGTTTAAATCAATATAAGTTTTTAACCAGGGAGATTGGGAAAATTCTAACACTCTGTGTATTTTCACTAATTGTAAACCGTGTTTAAGACATTGCTTTAAATTACGGTAGTGAATGATGTACTTTTTTTTATCGTACAGATTTGGCACAAGTTTTGTATATTGATTATTTGAAGTCTTTATCGGTTCGGGGCAAAACGGCAGATCGTTGTGAATATTATGTAAGTTGGTTGAATAATCTAAATCGACTTCCAACACATATCCTTTGAACGAATCATCTGCTATTGCAAAACAATCAAAATTATCACAGTTTTCTAGCCATCTGAATCCACCTGTAGGAAGATAGTTACTCATCGCAGCTCCATATAAGTTGGTTGCATCTAAGTACATAATATAAGCATTTGGTTGTAAAGGATCATAATTTGATACAAATGAGTTATTAGCAACAACTTTCCTCTTTGAACATTGACTCACTCCGCCGCGAATCCCTTTCTTGAAAAAATGAATCATATCGATATTTACCAAAAGTTCAAGCTCTATTTTTGTATATCTTAGCATAGCATCCCAACTTAGAGAAGGCGCTGTTAAGTAATGCGCAGGATCCAAATTGTATTGTTTCAGACAAACTTTTCTAAAATTTCAAAGATATCTGCCAATAAAAGAACATCTGATTTTAAGTACACATCAGAATAAGAACCAAGAGTAGTACATTTAAACATTGTCCACACTTCAAAAGCTCGTTTATAGTCTTCGTCAGAAACGGGTTCTCCTTTTAAATTATCGTAAAAGCATTCCTTATTTGGTAACCAAGTTTCGTTCAATTTTTCAAAACTATCTACATATGTATAAGGGAAAACACCTTTCTGTCTAATCAATCTAAATTCTTCTTCATTAGGAAAATGTTTCCTTACTTCATTACACTGATCTGATTTTAATGTTTCAGATAATTTATCTAGAGAACTTGCTAAGAAGCGGAAAGAGTCTACAAACCTCAGTTTCATATAAACATTTGGAGCTTTAGAGTCATTAGACTTTTCCACTAATAAATATTTAGAAAATGAAATATATTTCTCTTTGTTTTGTGCAATTATATCAATACGCTCTTCGTTCATACACAGTTTTTTGATAAACAGATGACAATCGTAATTAGACAAATTGTGTAGGACAATGGGAAGATAATTTTGAATTTTATAGTTTAAGTTACATACCGAGTGAGCGGCACCTCGAAAATTGTTTTCCGAAATTAAATGATCATGATCTCGCACTTTTTCATCTCCCTGTTCAAACAATTTACCGCAAATGTGACATAAAGTAGCTTTATCGAATTCATTAATTTGTTCTTTTGTTAATGGACTCATTGGTTTAACATGTTTAAAGTGTTTATGATACAATTTTTGTACTGTACCATCAATCATGGCAGTAAAAACTTCCGCACAATTAGGACCCCGATAAGAATAATATTTAGAAAATTTATCATTGAAGTTACATTTTACATAAAAAGCAAATGAAAAAGGCTCGTGCTCATATGTTTTTATAGTAAAAGATTCTTTGTTGTTAGGTTCAGTGTAAGCAAAAGGTTTCAATAAACTTTCAAAATCAGCATATATGACAAACGGTACCGGTAGTTGTCGTTCAAAATTAGTAAATTTAAGTATGTTTTCAGGTCTGTACTCACCATATTTATTAATTTTTAAATCAGTACACGGCACCTCTGTTCGTAGATGGTTGCAGTCAAATTCTTGGTGTTTGGTTAAATGTTGCTGGGTATAGAAAAATTGTAGGCATCCGTCACAAATAAAAGTTTGGTTTTGACGTTTAGTCTTCTGGCTTCGCACAAGTCTGGATAAATTTGTAATTAAGCAGTAGTGGCTGTTTCCATTATCATCTGTTGTAAGTAAAAGATTCACATGAGTAGCTTGACGGCTGGCTGTATGGTAAAATGGACCAACTACTTCAGTGACCATTTTTCCATCTTTGAAGTATGTTTCATGCCCAAACACGTTGACAGATATATTGTTTAACTGTTCGAATTTATGTATATCTCCTAGTTGGACAGGAAACCCAATTCCATCAAAAATAAGCAGTGTATTATAATGAGGATATGATTCTGGTTTAGTAGGGTCGCCTTCTGCAGGTAATATTGCCGCGTTGATGCTCCAAGCGAAGCAGGCACTATCATGATTTTGTATATTCAGCGTACCTTCTTTCTTTTCAATTGGAAAAGGTAATCTTATATACGATGACGCTGTCAAAGGACTGTACCTGTACAAATTCAAAAACATAACTTGCTTCAGACTCCAACCAGATTTCGACTCTTCAAACTCAGAAGCTTTGGTCATTATTTCGTCTTGAAAATCATCGTAAATTTTGTGAAGATCAGAGGACTTTGTTACTATTTTATTCTTCGTATTAAATGACTTTATTTCTGATATTTCTTTCGCAGGTATAATATAAAGTCCAAAGAGTTTCAAACTAATCTTGACGCTGTGATGATTTCTAATATAATCACTCAACACGTGGTTTACTTTTTGCTTTACGTCACACATAAACTGGGAAGGATCTATACACTCTCCTTTAACACGAAACCTATACGTGGCAATACGGCATTGGAAAGCCTGTTGTAGTCTTTCAACACCATCTCCAAGATTATCTAGAACGGGCACATTTATTTTTCTTTTCTTGGACGTATTTTCTACTCCTCTACAACTTTTTCTTTTATGTCTAACTAAATTGCTTTTGTTAGCAAAATCTCGTTGACACTGATCACACTTCATCTTGAGAAAGTATTGAATACAAATAAATACTGCTGTAATGTTCCCTTATTTATAATAATGTTTACAGTGATAAGATAACCTATCATTTCTTGTTTTTGATAAGTTTTCCAATCTTAATTAGCTGTTTTTTATATCTTATCTTATACTACCGATTTATTTATTTTTTGACTTCTTTCTTATCTAACGTTTTTCTTATCTAACGGATTCTTTATTTTTAGACTTCCGATCATACCAACGGATATTTATTATATTATATTTTTTCTTATCTAATCTTATGCTACCGATTTATTTGTGGACTTCCTCCTTATCTAACGTTTTTCTTATCTGACAACTTATGTAACGGTTTCTCTTATCTAACGGATTCTTAGCCTTCCGATCTTACCGTTTTTATTGATGATCGTTCCTGTCATCAAGTACGTTCCTGTATCAAGACCGGAAGTTCTTATCCTGTTTATGTAGATGGGGATGAGGATCAGGAAGTTCTTATCCTATATATGTAGATGGGGGTGAGGATCAGGACCGGAAGTCCTGATCCTTACCCTCATCTACTTATAACTACTAATATGTCTGGAAAATGGAGAGTATAAAATAGAAATATGCTTTATTATCACTGAAAATTGTACAATTTTACGGAAAAAGCTTACAAAAAGTCAAAAAATAAGTATAACAGTTAACATTTACTAAAATTACATAAATCGTCAATATCACAATATACAATCTAAATATATCAATATATATATATATATATATATATATATATATATATATATATATATATATATATATATATATATATATATATATATATATATATATATATATATATTAGTCAATATCAAAATATACAATCCATTACAAAATTTAACCAAACTGCAAATTGAATAATAAAACTACATCTATTATACCTTATACCTCAAATCTACCTGCATTTTTTTCAAGGACTTCAGGTACCACGGAACAAGTCATTAAGGGTATAAGTGGAAAGTCTTTGTCTGATATTTTTGTACAAAATTTTTTGAATTTGAAAGTGTTGGCGTTTTTTGAGAATTGAGTCGAGGATGTTTGATTGGTCAACAGAAAATTATGGAAGGGATTGAGAACCGAGAATGATTTTGGAAGAAAAAAGGTGATCATCTGCTGTTTGGACGGGAAGGAGATAAGATCAAATCGACAAGTCGTCGCCTGAGAATTATACTGTTCCATCTCCTAAAACTCAATTTTACAGGAGAGCGTTTTTAAATTTATTGTAAAATATTTTTGATATTATTGAAAAATTGTTTTACAGATCATGATCACTGTTTGCATATTAAATTAATTTTTGTTATAGTGCTTTATTATTGCCAATTAAAACAACATTAACATGTAATACGGAAAAATTTATTTGGATATAGAACAAAAGGAACATTTAACTGAAATAGTTGGGATATAGAACATGTATAGTGGATATAGAACTAACTAATTCTTAAAATGTTTTATTGGTGGTAACGACAAATTATCAAATAAAAACCAAAATTTATTAAATATATGACCGTAAACATTTAAAACCAATTAAAACAACATTAACATGTAATACGGAAAAATTTATTTGGATATAGAATAAAAGGAACATTTAACTGAAATAGTTGGGATATAGAACATGTATAGTGGATATAGAACTAACTAATTCTTAAAATGTTTTATTGGTGGTAACGACAAATTATCAAATAAAAACCAAAATTTATTAAATATATGACCGTAACTTAATCAAAAATACAATTATTAGGTGTACTAAAAAAACAATAATCTATTTCTCGCTACTTTCCTTATTTGTCTATTTCTTTTGTTTTTCTTTGTTGCACATGATACTTGAATTGTGCTTCAAAACAACATTGTAAAACTCTTTATCAACTTCCGGCATGAACGGTATCATCTCTTTGAGATGCTTTTTCTTTAATTCAGGTAATTTTGGTGTTAAATTAACGAGTTGCAGCACTTCTGGTAAATTATTATGTATTTGACATCGCGTTTTTTTAACGTTTTCCAGTTTAATTGCCTTAAGTGGCCCTTGATACAGTTCACCATATTTTATGATTAAAGGAAATTCTTTTTCGTATATCAGATGTTTCACTTTGGTGTAAGGTACGTTTCGATAGGATAATTTTTCTGATTCTGCTTGGTAATTTTTATAATCTGCAGTGATCATTTGAAAAAATTTAAATTTCATTTTCCACGAGTTTGGAATCTTTGTTAAAATTTTTAACAAACTTACGGGGCTCCAAATATCTACATTTTTTACAAACCTTTCTATACAACTATGAGCTGCATCGACTTCTTGTACACAGCTGTGGCCCGGTTCACCAAATTTCTGTTCTATTATTTTTATCTGACCTGAAGAATTGTATTGCAAAAAATGCTGCAAAGCAAATGTCATTATTGAATTTTTATTTTGAGTCACACAGCTGTCTGACCATAAAATTAATTTTTCAAGTGCAGGATTATCTAGTACTACTTTTTTAAGTATTTTAATCAAAGCACAAGAAATATGAAATCTGCTTCTACCAGAAATCATTTCATGCCATAAGGCATTATATACGATCTTAGTTTTGTCGAAATGGGCAGTTAAATTATAACAAGAAAATTTTGTTTTATAATAAAAATTGCTTACGTTAGATTTTGGTAGCGAAAAAACTTTTTGCAGATCAAAACATAAAACACCAACACATTTGCCCTCGGAGGATATAAATTTGTCTCGGTTTTTTTCCTGATGTACCAAATCTTTATTTTTCTTGTGAGTTTCAAATTTTAAAATATCTGCTTCAGTCGGATTAATAAGAGAATTATATGCTGCACACTTATCACATATATCTTGGGACAAAAGAATGTCAAATTAAATTCAGTATTGAATATTGTCCGATACATATGATATTTGACTGGTTCTGATTCTTGAGTTTTGTATAGATCATACATTTTTTGTAAATTTAAATTTCTTTCCAAATATTGTCTGGTAGAACTCTGTCGACAATAGTGAGAGTCGACTCTTTGAAAAGAGTTAATATGTTCTCGTACTTTTTGTTTTTTTCCCTCGGAGATAGTTTTCTTCTGATGCCTGCCACGAATAGGGGAACGAACAATGCATCTAACATCATCTTTTACACTTTTAAAAAAGTAGTAAATCCTCTGTTTACTAATATTTAATGTATTAAAAAAGTAATGTTGGCAAACTCTTATTTTAACTCAACATACATAAAAAAATATTGATATGAAAATGTTTTTTTTGCTGGTTTCATTGTTTGTTCTTTTTCTTACTGCCAAAATACGCTTCACATGTTTTGAGTAGAACTGATTCTTTTTGTCATCATTAAGAGACCAAAACTGTCTATGAATTGTATCTCTTTCGTCAGGAGTAATTTTAGCAGTACACTGTAGTACACAATTTTCAGATCGACATGTCTCTATTTTCACAGATTTCTTTTCCCTGGTCCGCTTCATTATATCAACATATTCTTGTCCAGATTGTCGTTTATGTTTTCTTATATTTTGTTTCCAATCTGATGGTCTTCTTTTTCGTTTTCGACTAATCACCGCAGGTTTATTAACTTCTTCGTTAAGATACTCTTCTTCCTCTGCCATCTCAATTTGACTCTCAGGTAACTTTTGTAATTGAAGATTATTTTCTTTTTCTTCATAGTTTTGTGCCAATGCGTCTACTTCTTGCAGTGTGCTAAATTGTAAATTTTGTGTATCCATAGTGTTTAAAGTAACCATTTGTAAAACAACAACTTTTCCTTCATTTGGTGTCGCTTTAGGTCCGTGCTTATCTTAAGATGTTTCTTTACTAATGTTTTCTTTGTCGTTTTCGACATCCTCTTCGATAATAAGCCACAAAGAGCTAAAATAAGATATTATTTAGTGGTATTATTTCTCAAAAAATTTAATGTAAGCTTACTTCCAAACGTCACTAGGACATGAAGAAGGCCTTGTTGGCGACGATGAAACTTTTGCAATCATTATAAACTGCAAAAAGAAAGTGATTTAAATATCAATGTAGTAAGAAACACATGTAATTCGAATCAAAATTAGAAAATTAAAAGGAACGAATTTGAAATATGACCACATTACTTTCTGAAACATTCATGCTAATCCATTGCTAATCCACCCCTGTACTACTCTATTCATATCAAAACACATACAACCCGTATTAGTAATTTAATAGTTACAAATACATAATAATGTGTAACATATTTCTTTTTATAATAATTATCAAGATTTTTTATTGATTTGAATAGGTTTAATTACATTTTATTCAACAAAATATCCGTGTCTATGAAAATTTTGAGGTTAGGTAATATTGCAAATTCGTTTAATAAGGATGATTAAATCAACACAATAATATTAAACGTACTTACTTAAATTGTTTCAGGAATACCCACTACTATTAAATACATTTTCTTACTATTCACTTTTTACAAAAAACAATAGATCATTTACCAACATGCCATGATGTACATACACGTACAGTCCGGTATTAAGCACATTATGCGTAATGGATATAGAACACTATAATTCTAGTAACGTATTTATATATATATATATATATATATATATATATATATATATATATATATATATATATATATATATATATATATTTAGTTGTTTGTACCTAAATGTACTGTAATTTTTTATTTATTCGTTATAAAACTCTTCCACTGAATGATATGGTCTTTCAGATTGATAGGATTTTGTCAATTTACGAAACTTAAGGAAAGAAGTTGTAGATTTAAGTACCAAAGGGAGATGGTTGTATAATTTTTTTGCTGAATATAATATAGATTTCTTTACTAACTCAGTGGACGGAATCAGTAAATACACATCAAAGGTAGGTTGAATTTCTGGTGGAGTAGTCATGATTAGGTCTTGCCGGAAAAACATTTAGGTGTTAACGAATTAAGCAAAAAGTTTCTAAAATATATAAAGAGGGTTAAAATCCCGTAATTGTTGAAGTAGCTATGTGTTATTCTACTGAGGCCAAACAGATACAGTATTGCACTTTTTTGTCATTTAAAGATAATATCAGATTGGGCAGCTGTACTAGAACCCCAAAAAGGAAGGCCATATTGAAGATGAGACTCGAGCAAAGAAAAATATGTTGTACATGTAGTACAGAAAACATAGCATCACTGGTACATTTATTAGATAAAAAGCTGAACTATCTTTGTGATAAAATTTTATCTATCTATCTCTTTTATCTTAATATGTAAGAATGTATATATTTTACTGTCAACATACTATAGAAATATTTAACAAATAAATAAAAATAACATGTATTTTATTGTTTACACATATGGTGTATCATATTTTTAAAATAATTATGTTTTATTTTTGACAACATGTTATGGCAAAATTCAAAATTAAAATCGATTTCCATAATTAAATCACTGTTGTCAAAAGATACAAAAACTACCACTAGGGTTTTCGATAAATTCAAAACAGCCATTCCCATTTGGATTTGACCATAATATTTGTGATTTTTTTATTGTGTATTTTTCATCTATTTGTATGATGTATTTGAAATTTTTTATTGCCTCCAAAATCGTCTTGGTTTTTTCTAAAAAAAGTTAATAGTATAAAACCCATTTTACTTAGCGAGAATCAAGCCAAAATGAGTATAAGCTTACCTGCAAATATACATTTTATTTCCAACAAGTACAGAGGTTGGTCATCAAAAAAAAATTATTCCATCAGGTGAATAATTTAGCCACCTATTAGATGAGCAAATTACCATCCCACATTCCTTCACATCCATCTTTGAAATTTTTCTATACATTTCTCTTGCTGTGCCTTCAAATTTTAGACCATGCTTAACATATTTATTATTTACTGTAGATGGATAAAAGTATTTAAGTGCTTTGGATTTCCAATCTTGTTTTGAATATGTAAATATTTCGTAACATCTACTACCAGTGATTCGGAGTTTTCTATATTTTTTCCACTCATTGGAATTTTGAGGTAGGTTGATGACAAGATCTAGATCATCCTCAAGAAAACTAGATATTTTCTCTATGCAACAATGTTTAACAGAAGCTACCTCAACTGCAGACAAATACAACATTATAACTGACTGACAAGCAATATCTAATACTGCTCTAAATTGACAATTATTGGGTAATATACTTTAACTTGGATGAATACCACTTAATGCTGAAGGCAAATTTCTCCTACCCACTCTAAAAAGTAATGGTTTTAAAATTTTCATTTATATAAAAAAAGCATACTAACCTGTGTTTTGCAATAGCTGAAAATGGAAGACTGTCACAAAAGAAGTTTCTGATTGCCACTTCATCTACTGCTACTCTAATAGATCTATCTTTAAAATATGGCATATCTTTAAAACATGGCATTTCACTTGCAGGCATCGGTTTATATTTGTCTTCTGCAATTTGCTTGTGTGAAATCCATGAACACTGCATTTGTGTTTGTGAAATATTTTCCATTAATTCCACATCTTCCCTAAAACAATATTAATGTAAAATCAAAAATTATCCTCGCCTGATTGCACATTTACATACCTTATACATTTAACAAGAAGAGCAGAGACATGTTTACATTTTCCACTATTTCCTGCTTTACATGAACATGACATTTCCCTAATGTTCACACCATTAGTTAAAGATAGTGTTCCTTTAATTTCGTTGGAATTGGACTTGACTGAGCTGGACTGAAGGCATAAACCATATATTTTGATAGTGTGCTCAGAACTTTCCTCCAATTTTCCAGTCAAAATAAGATGGCCAGAGTTTAAAACTTGTTCTCCTTCTACAACACATCTTGAATTTTTAGTAACATCCAAAAACTTCATATATTCTGTGACACTTAACTTCATGACTTAAAAATAGAACTTTAACAATAATATTTACAATCTTTGGTGTACACTTACTTAAGATTTTTTTTTCTTATGTAAAGTTCACTAAAATAAAACTTATAATTGTCTATTAATCAGTAAGAATAAACAATAGTCAAACAAAAGATAAATGAATTTAAAAAACCATAGATAAACGAACAAAACTACTCAAAAACACAAAACTAACGCAATTGCATTATACAAGACAAGATGTAAACAATTATGATAATGGCTCTTAGCTCGGTTCAAATTGATACCGCATTGGCGCTGCGATCTTAATCCGAATAGTCAATAAGGCCCTTTATGTTTCTCAAACATTTGGTACCCAGAAAATAGAAACTAGACACATGTGGGAGGTTAAGTTCTAGAAATTTTATTGTTAATGGTTAGATATGAATGTATTTGTTTGAAATTGAAAGTGTTCTTGAATGAATAAAATAAAACTTTTTTAGTAGAATGTTCACATGATATTTAACTTATAACTCAATTATAGAGGCCCTGTATGTCAAAAAACAACATTTGGTACCTGGTAAATGTGAAACTTTTAAGTTATAAGTTCATGAACATAAATATCTGAATAGGTGGTAACAGACTAAATGGTGTGGAAGTTTTATTGTATTAACTATTATATGAAATGAACAAAAAATTTTATTTGATGGTTGGGACATGGTTATGTAATATGTTGATAATATAGTGATCCTCTTATAACTTAAGGAAGCTCCTATCTGTCATAAAGCAGCACTATAATAAGAAATATAAAAAGATAGGTTATAAGTTAAATTAGTTGTAGGTGTAAATTGATTTTAATTGTGATGATGGAATGGTTGGCTCTGTTGAAATTAAGTAGAACGAAAATTTCTTTTTTATTGTGTCATCTTTACTGATGACTAAGTTGTGTGGTTTAATTTTATTCATAATGGATATGAGGGTCTTGAGGTGTTCGTTGAACTATTATATGAGATAAATAAAATTTGATGGTTGGAGCATGATTTTGTAGTATGTTGGTCTTATAGTACTCAAATTATAACTTAAAAAAGCCCTATCTGTCATACAGCAACACTAGGTACATGAGAAAATTAAAAGGATAAGTTATAAGTTGAATGATGAAGGTGTGTATACTGACCTTAACTTTAAAATTGAAAAGGTTATTGATAGCTATATTCAAATTAAGTAAAAAAAATTATGATGTTATTTGGGAGTATAGTGATATATGGGACGACTGCAGAAAGCAAGCTGAGATCACCAGAGATCCGCTACCAAACTCTAAAGGAAATGTATGGAAGTGTAAAAAGATGACTGAAGTGTTTGTTAGAAGGGGATGCTGAATAGTGTAGAATTTTGGGGGGGTGGCCGACTAGAAGCATATGCAATATTAGATATATAGGGTTGGACTTGAAGTTTGGTTTAAATGAAGAGAAGAGGGGAGAGATGAAGAGTATGTTGTGTTGAAATAAAAGTTTTGGAATGGACTAAAATTTGATGGTTGGGACATGATTTTGTAGTGTGTTGATCGTATAGTACTCAACTTATAACTTGAAAAAGCCCTATCTGTCATAAAGCAACACTAGGTAAAGAAGAAATATTAAAGGATAAGTTATAAGTTAAATTAGTTGAAGGTGTATACTGATCTTGATTGGAAATTTGGAATGAAAATGAGTGAGGTGAACAAGTAATGATGAATGTGGATTTTAGTTGAGGAGTGAATTATGGGTGAAGATTATGAGAATAGTTGACGATGGAGAGGGAGGAAGTCTCGATTGAAAGATACATGACGATTGACGCAATTTTGGCTTTTTTTTTAGAATTTCAAGGTCGTCATATAAATCTAATTTAAGGAAATTTTTTTGGGGGATATTGTGGATAAGTGACACGTCTTCTGGGATATTGAGGTTGTGGTTATGTTCTTTGAGATGTTGGGAGAAAGAGGAAGTATTTTCTCTTTTTATGTGTTCTAGAGAACGTGAGGATAGTGATCTGCATGTTCTACTTATGTAGGAGGCATTTCAATCTGAACATTTTAGTCTATATACTCCACTCCGATCCATATAATTGATGGGATCTTTGGAATTAGAAATGTGTTGACCCAAATTGTAGGTTACTTTAAATAAAACATGGATGCTTTCAACCGAACGTTGGATGAGATTTCGAATATCTCCAGAGAGACTTTCATGATAGTATGGGAGTGAAACGTAGTTGGGATTGGTAGCGAGATCTCTGGGGAACGCAGTCTCCTGCAGGGTCTTAAGGCGTTTTTTGCGTATGAGTTTATTGATGATGTTGTGATCATATCCATTGTTGACTGCTATTTGTCTAAGTAAGTTCTTTTTTATAGTTTGAGTCTGAGAGTGGTATGGTTTCTAGGCGATGGATGTAACTATGAAAAGCTGCGTATTTATGCGACATGGGGTGGTTGGATGAAAATGGAATTATGTGGTCAGTCTGTGTAGGTTCTCCATAGATACTGAAGTCGAAGTGGTCATTTAATCTGGTAATGGTGAGATCAAGAAAATTAATTGACATGGATGATTCTAGTTCCATGGTGAACTTGATGTTGGGGTGAATTTGGTTATATAGTATTTGTTGTTAAAAACAAAGAAATCTTGATCTAAACAAAGTTTTAGTAGTTGGATAATGGAGTTGGTGGTGGATAAAGTGATGGAGTTGGCTAAGAGAAGAGAATGAACCAGATTAATTGTTTCTTGTTTAGGGACAGACGTTGAAAGCATAGTAATGTTGGGGTGAAGGTTAATGTGTTGTAAATTATTGACTAGATGACTAGTATTTTTGACTGAAAATCGAGGGATGAAGTTCGTCATGTTGTTGATAAGATTTAATATAAATTTTGATAGGATGGAAACTGGAGTGTTAATGAAACTAACAACTGGACGAATGGGAATACCGTCTTTGTGTATCTTAGGTAAACCGTACAGTCTGGGTATTAAAAGGTTGCTTGGGATTTTATAATATGGTGCAAAACGTTCTGAGAAGAAGTCTATGAAATGTTTAATATTGTCTTTTAATTTATTTATGAATTTTTGGAAGGGTCTGTTGCAAGTAAAGTGAAGTTATTGTTGTTGAGGAAAGTTGAGACTTTATTATTATAAAATGTTTGATCTAAGATCACTAGACAGTTACCTTTATCAGCTTTACTGATGATTAAGATGAGATTTGATTTTATTCTTAATGGATTTGAGAGTCTTGAAATGATCGTTGCGTTTGTTTTGAGAAAGATTGTGGAAATTACGAGTTGAATGAAAGTTTTGAATGTTGGAAGAAAAGTTAGAAGATGAGGGTGTGTTGATATTAAGTATAGTTGAAGAATTGGAAGAATTTTTGTTTTTGAATCTATTTATAGTATTGAAGCAGGAGTTTCTGATAGAAGTTTTTTGATTTAATGGGACTGAAAGGTTTTGGATAATAATGTCTAGCTCAATGGAGATACTCTGAAGGTCTTTTTCGGAGACCTTGCGAGGAATGGAGTATTTGAGACCTAGATTTAGTAAATGAAGTTCATTATTGTCGAAGGTAACTGACGAGAGATTTTTAATCTTAGATGAAAAGTGAAATTAGAGAATTCACTGTTGTTACTGTTATTATTTGTTGATTTAGATTTATTTTTAATGAGATTATTTAATTTAAATTTAAGTTTATTGAATTTGGTAAATGTTACATTGTCCAATATGTCCTGAACATAATTCAAAAAATTATTTAAGTTGTCATAGCCCATGAAATCTAGTAAAGAGTCATATGTTACCTTGAGTTTACAATCTATGTAATTTAGCTTTCCATAATGGTAACAAATCTCCTTCAAGATTTGCAGTTGAAAGTTGTTCTTTAAGTTGATTGGAACATTTCCTGGCGTTTTAATCTTACAAAAAGTAGGGAAGACCTGGTTGTTTATGCATTGAGAGATGAACCAAATATCCAGCTTCAAAGTGCATCTTTTAGTGGCTAAGCGCATGTACTGAGGAGCCAAGTTGACCATACCGTCAAATAAAAATTCACAAGGAATCTACGTTCCTGTAGTTGGCTGTAAACCATATATTAAAAAATTTATTAAAAATCCTTTGTAAAAGGTATATATTAAGAAGCCAAATGGGCTAAGTTAAACAGACAAAACGTTTTCGGAATCCATATTCCATCATCAGTGTCCTAGAAAATATTTAACCACTTAATTAAAAAGAACATAGGTTTAAAATTTTAACTAAGGTTAATACAAAGTGTGGTTAATACTTACTAAGAGTACATGAATGTACCCACTAAATATATGGGTAAAAACCCGTTAACAAATAATTGATTACATTTAGTTTACAAAATTTCTTATAATGATTTAAGATGTTAAAGTTACCGTTGGATTAGGTAACGTGGCGACATATAATAATAATAATAATAATAATAATAATAATAATAATAATAAAAACTAAATATAATAATATAATAATAATAATAATAATAAACTAAAAACTGTGGAAACTTTTTCAAATGATATCAGTATGCACTTTGGGTTAGACAAATGTCGTGTATTAAATATAGTAAAGGGAAAGGTTCAGCCCGGGGGATTCGATATGCAAAATGGCCAAAACATCGAGGCTATGGGCGAAAATGATATGTATAAATATCTAGGAGTAAAGCAAGCGCGGAAAATTGACCATAAACAAATGAAAATCGAATTAACATCAGAGTTCATACGAAGAGTAAAACAGCTACTCCGCTCACATCTTAATAGTAAAAATTTGTTTAAGGCATTAAACACCTATGCATTTTCCGCGCTTAGCTACTCATTTGGTATTATTAAGTGGACTAAAACGGATATAGAAACTCTTCAGAGAAAAGTACGAACACACCTCACAAAGGCACAAAAACACCATCCTCGAAGTGCAGTAGAAAGAACGACATTACCGCGGTATTTAGGAGGACGAGGACTTATTGATATAAGCGAGCAATTAGAAAAACAGATTACTAATTTAAGAACTTATTTTCAGGTGCAGGCGGAGACATCTACTCTTCATCGCGCGATTTGTGCAGTAGATGATACAACACCGATCAAACTGAGGGAACAAGAAATGCGCATAGACCATCTTACTAACAACGAAAAAATGCGCATCTGGATGGGTAAACCTCTACACGGGCGACATCCGAATGAGGTCAGTCAAGACTATGTCGACAATATAGCGTCGAACTATTGGCTGACATCAGGAAAGATGTTCCCTGAAACAGAAGGTTCATTACTCGCCATTCAGGATCAGGTTATACCAACCAAAAATTACCTGAAATATATTGTCAAAGACCCTCAGATCCAAAACGACAAATGCCGATATGGATGCCAAGCCCAAGAAACGATCCAACATCTTACCGGAGGCTGCCAGGCATTTGCTGCAACTGAATATAAGGAACGGCATGACTCAGTAGGGAAGATCCTCCATCAAGAGATAGCTATTAAACTGGGACTTCTACAAACAAACCATCTCCCATATTATCAATACGTTCCAGAGAGTATGCTTGAGAATGACAACCACAAGCTATACTGGGATCGCACTGTGCTCACAGACCAAACTGTAGCACATAATAGACCAGATCTCGTGCTAGTTAATAAACTAACAAGACAAACAACTCTAATCGATGTGGCGATACCTAACAACAATAATCTGCGTGTTAAGTACAACGAAAAGATCGCCAAGTACAGAGATCTGGAAATACAAATAAGGAGACAATGGAGAATGGAAAGTACCCAGACGATACCTATTATTCTTTCTACCACTGGAGTCATTCCGAAGAACCTCCTAGAAAACATAAAAAAGCTGGGTTTAAATGAACATCTATATAAGATCATGCAGAAATCTGTGCTACTTTCGACGTCCAGATGCGTGCGAAAATTTTTGGGAGATACACCGACGTACCAAGTCACCTAGGACTCGATAACATGGAAAGAGTCCCACCAGAGCTCAATCCTTTTGATACCGTAGGTATCTGGGATGAGTGAATTTTCCCCTTAGAGGGAGTGTGAGCCGTATGGCTAAATCTGGGATAATAATAATGGCTGACATCAGGAAAGATGTTCCCTGAAACAGAAGGTTCATTACTTGCCATTCAGGATCAGGTTATACCAACCAAAAATTACCTGAAATATATTGTCAAAGACCCTCAGATCCAAAACGACAAATGCCGATATGGATGTCAAGCCCAAGAAACGATCCAACATCTTACCGGAGGCTGCCAGGCATTTGCTGCAACTGAATATAAGGAACGGCATGACTCAGTAGGGAAGATCCTTCATCAAGAGATAGCTATTAAACTGGGACTTCTACAAACAAACCATCTCCCATATTATCAATACATTCCAGAGAGTATGCTTGAGAATGACCACTACAAGCTATACTGGGATCGCACTGTGCTCACAGACCAAACTGTAGCACATAATAGACCAGATCTCGTGCTAGTTAATAAACTAACAAGACAAACAACTCTAATCGATGTGGCGATACCTAACAACAATAATCTGCGTGTTAAGTACAACGAAAAGATTGCCAAGTACAGAGATCTGGAAATACAAATAAGGAGACAATGGAGAATGGAAGGTATCCAGACGATACCTATTATTCTTTCTACCACTGGAGTCATTCCGAAGAACCTCCTAGAAAACATAAAAAAGCTGGGTCTAAATGAACATCTATATAAGATCATGCAGAAATCTGTGCTACTTTCGACGTCCAGATGCGTGCGAAAATTTTTGGGAGATACACCGACGTACCAAGTCACCTAGGACTCGATAACATGGAAAGAGTCCCACCAGAGCTCAATCCTTTTGATACCGTAGGTATCTGGGATGAGTGAATTTTCCCCTTAGAGGGAGTGTGAGCCGTATGGCTAAATCTGGATAATAATAATAATAATAAGGCACTAAACACCTACGCATGTTCCGCGCTCAGCTACTCATTTGGTATTGTTAAGTGGACAAAAACGGATATAGAAAATCTTCAGCGAAAAGTACGAACGCACCTCACAAAGGCACAAAAACACCATCCTCGAAGTGCAGTAGAAAGAACAACATTACCGCGGTATTTAGGAGGTCGAGGACTTATGGATATAAGCGAGCAATTAGAAAAACAGATTACTAATTTAAGAACTTATTTTCAGGTGCAGGCGGAGACATCTACTCTTCATCGCGCGATTTGTGCAGTAGATGACACAACACCGATCAAACTGAGGGAACCAGAAATGCGCATAAACCACCTTACTAAGAACGAAAAAATGCGCACCTGGATGTGCAAGCCTCTGCACGGGCGACATCCCAATGAGGTCAGTCAAGACCATGTCGACAGTATAGCGTCGAACTATTGGCTGACATCAGGAAGGATGTTCCCCGAAACAGAAGGTTCACTACTAGCCATTCAGGATCAGGTTATACCAACCAAAAATTACCTGAAATATATCGTCAAAGACCCTCAGGTCCAAAATGACAAATGCCGATATGGGTGCCAAGCTCAGGAAACCATTCAACATCTTACCGGGGGCTGTCAGGCATTTGCTGCAACTGAATATAAGGAACGGCACGACTCAGTAGGAAAAATCCTTCATCAAGAGATAGCTATCAAACTGGGACTTCTTCAAACAAACCATCTTCCATATTATCAATATGTTCCTGAGAGTATACTTGAGAATGACAACTACAAGCTATACTGGGATCGCACGGTGCTCACAGACCAAACAGTGGCACATAATAGACCAGATCTTATACTAGTCAATAAACTAAAGAGACAAACAACATTAATTGATGTGGCGATACCCAACAACAATAATCTTCGTGTTAAACAGAACGAAAAAATCGCCAAGTACAGGGATTTGGAAATTCAAATACGAAGACAGTGGAAAATGGAAAGTACCCAGACAATACCTATTATTCTCTCTACTACTGGAGTCATTCCAAAGAACCTCCTAGAAAATATAAAAAAGCTAGGTCTGAATGAACATCTCTACAAGACCATGCAAAAAGCTGTACTACTCTCAACATCCCGATGTGTACGAAAATTTTTGGGAGATACTCCAGCATACCAAGTCACCTAGGGCTCGATAACACGGAAAGAGTCCCACCAGAGCTCAATCCTTTTGATACCGTAGGTATCTGGGATGAGTGAATTTTCCCCTTAGAGGGAGTGTGAGCCGTATGGCTAAATCTGGATAATAATAATAACTCAGTGCCGCATGAATGGCTTATAGATATATTGAAAATATATAAAGTCGATGATAATCTCGTGACCTTTTTGAAGCATATAATGACAAAGTGGAAGACTAAAATTCACCTTCAAATACCTGGTGAAACCAATATCGAAACTGAAGATATCGCTATTAACCGGGGCCTTTTCCAGGGGGACTCGTTGAGTCCACTTTGGTTCTGCCTAGCGATGAACCCACTATCTCAGCTGCTGAACTCCACTGACTCAGGATTTAGCATCAAAAATAACAACACTGTTGTGGCGAAGCTTAATCATCTGTTGTATATGGATGATTTTAAACTAATGGCTTCCACTCGAAATCACTTAGATCAGATGCTAAAAACTGTAGAAACTTTCTCAAATGATATCAATATGCATTTTGGACTAGACAAGTGCCGTATACTAAATATAGTCAGAGGAAAGGTTCAGCCCGGAGGTTTCGATATGCAAGATGGCCAAAACATCGAGGCAATGGGTGAAAATGATATTTACAAATATCTCGGAGTAAAACAGGCGCGGAAAATTGACCATAAACAGATGAAAACTGAACTAACTTCGGAGTTCGTGCGAAGAATAAGACAACTAAATCGGTCATATCTCAATAGTAAAAATTTGTTTAAGGCATTAAATACGTACGCCTGTTCCGCGCTGAGCTACTCATTTGGTATTATAAAGTGGTCAAAAACGGATATAGAGGGTCTTCAGCGGAAAGTAAGAACACTTCTCACAAAGGCGCAAAAACATCATCCACGCAGTGCAGTAGAGAGAACAACATTACCGCGGTATCAAGGAGGAAGAGGACTTATGGATATAGGTGAGCAATTAGATAAACAAATTGCTAATTTAAGATCTTATTTTCAGGTACAGGCTGAGACATCTACTTTACATCGAGCAATTTGCGCAGTAGATGACACAACGCCGCTTAAACTGAGGGAACAAGAAATGCGCACAAACCATCTGACTAAGCAAGAAAAAATGCGCACCTGGATGAGTAAACCTCTGCATGGGCGACATCTCAATGAGATCAACCAAGAATATGTCGACAATACAGCGTCGAACTATTGGTTGACATCAGGAAAGATGTTTCCCGAGACTGAAGGTTTCCTACTTGCCATTCAGGATCAGGTTATTCCAACTAAAAATTACCTGAAATATATTGTTAAAGATCCTCAAGTCCAAAATGACAAATGCCGATATGGATGCCAAGCCCAAGAAACCATCCAACATCTTACCGGTGGCTGCCAGGCATTTGTCGGTACTGATTATAAAGAACGCCATGACTCAGTAGGAAAGATTATCCACCAAGAACTAGCTGACAAACTGGGACTTCTCCAAACCGACCATCTTCCTTATTATCAATATGTCCCTGACAGAATGCTTGAAAATGACAACTACAAGCTATACTGGGACCGCACTGTGCTCACAGACCAACCAGTGGCCCATAATAGACCGGATCTCATACTAGTGAATAAAACTACCAGGCAAACAACACTTATTGATGTGGCGATACCTAACACTAACAATTTGCTTGTTAAATACAACGAAAAGATCGCCAAGTATAGAGATCTGGAAATACAAATCAAGAGACAATGGAGAATGGAAAGTACCCAGACAGTACCTATTGTTCTATCTACTACTGGTGTTATTCCCAAAAACCTCCTAGCGAACATAAAACAGCTGGGTCTAAATGAACATCTTTATAAGGCCATGCAGAAAGCTGTACTCCTCGCGACCTCCAGATGTGTACGAAAATTTCTGGGAGATACTCCGACATACCAAGTCACCTAGGGCTCGATAACACGGAAAGAGTCCCACCAGAGCTCAATCCTTTTGATACCGTAGGTATCTGGGATGAGTGAATTTTCCCCTTAGAGGGAGTGTGAGCCGTATGGCTAAATCTGGATAATAATAATAATAAATTGCCTTTATTTAGTCTGTAAAATTTTACAAACAGTAGGTACATGAGGCGAAGTCTAGCTAGAGCTACTCCACTTAACCTCAAGTTTACAAAATTAGTTTAAAATAATTTGAAAATGAAAAAAGTTGGAAGTGAAAAAATAGTCATGTGGCTACTAGAAAAATAATATATAAAAAAAAATAATTAAAAAAAAAATAATTTAAAAAATAATTAAATAAAAATAATTTGTGATGTTGTGTGATATATGATATGATATAAAAGATAAACAAAAACAAAAATATCTAATAGTAAGAATAACGACCACAATATACTATATAATAATAATAATAACGTTACTGCGATTGTAGTAAAAATTTCTTATAATGCCGCTTCATGAAATCAAGAGATTTACCTCTTAAATTTATTGGTTAACTATTAAACACAAGTAAACGATCGCTGGAAAATAGCTAGTCTATACCTAGGCAGCATAAGACTATGAGGATATCTCAAATCCAGATTATGAGCATCTCCACGAAATACTAATTTGTTCCTTAAATAAATAGGATTTGACGACGAAATAATTCGATATATCAATGAGGCGAGGTGATATTTGTATAAATTGTCTATGGTTAACCATTGAAGTTCTTTTTTTTGCATGATACACGATCATATTTTCTTATGCCAAAGACAAATCTGCAACAATTATTTTGAATTTTTTGCAACCTTAATTTCGTAACTTGATCTAAGCAAGGATAAAATACCAAGAGCCCATAATTAAGAATTGACATTACCATAGTTTCACAAAGTAACTTACGCAATTTAAAGTTTAAAATGCCTTTACTTCTATACAGTTGACGCATAACTAAATAGCACTTTTTTACTAAAAGGGTGACATGCTCTTGAAATCGTAGCGTACAGTCATATATGACTCCTAAGTTCCTGCAACTATTAACATTTTTTAGAGGTTCATTTTTTATAATTAGTTTTAAGTTATCCTGAACAGTGGCTTTATAATTTTTTGAACAATATAACAAAGAATTGCATTTTTTAGCAATTAGTTTTAAGATTATGTCTAGTGGAATAAGTACAAATAGATTCCAAATCCTGATTTATTTTATGTGACGCTTGATTTACAGAGTTAGGTTCAAAAGAGAAATACAGTTGTGTGTCGTCTGCAAAAGAGTGCAATTTCAAATTATTTAAAGAGTTATACAGGTCGGAAATATAGATTGAAAAAAGAAGAGGACCAAGAACCGATCCTTGAGGCACCCCTGAAGTGACAGATGCAAATTCTGATGAATTATTATCGATTATGACCTTTTGATAACGATTTACCAAATAAAATTTGAAAAACTGTAAGGAGGTATCATCAAATCCAAAATATTTCAATTTAGCACAAAGAAGAGCGTGATCAATAGTGTCGAAGGCTTTAGAAAAATCAAGCAAGATGACTGAGGTTGCTTTTCCTTCATCAAATGATCGAAGTATATTATCTGTTAAGTCAAGAAGCAGGGTCGTTGTACTAAACTCTTTTCTAAAGCCTGATTGTATATACGTAACTACATTATTTCTAAAAATATATTCGTATATCTGTTTATAAATAACGTTTTCTAAAATTTTTGACAGTCCCGGTAGAATGCTTATTGGGCGAAGATCATTTAGTGATTCAGGTTTATTTGATTTGGGCAGTGGTTTTACCAATGCATATTTCCAAATGTCCGGAAAATAACCTACCTCTAAACAACAATTTATAATGTGCGTAATATAAGGAGCAGTAATAGAAAGGGAGAGTTGTAGCATCTTTGCAGAAATATTATCACATCCAACAGCTTCCGATTTTAACCCTAATATTAGTGATTTAATTTCATCAATGGTGGCCATTTTAAACGAGAAAGTAATATCTGGGTTGAAAATACTTGACTGGTACCATTGGGTTGTCTCAGGACAACAATTTACAGGGCTAAAAACAGATGTAAAATAGTTATTTATAGAGATAGGATCTTTAAGCTCCTGAGGGATCTCTATAACCGGTTTATTTACAATTTTGAATAACCTCATAGCTTTCCAAAGATCTTTTTTATTCAAAGAAGCAGACCGATAATTTAAATAACCACTCTTCTCCAGACGGACTGCGTTAGTAACTGCGTTTCGAAGATTTTTATAGTAACTATAGTCTAAGACGTTTTTAGTTTTCTTATATTTGGCTAAAGCAGCATTACGAGTTTTCATCATATTCTGTATTGTGGGCGTTAGCCACGGAGCAGGTGGCTTTGTAATTCTTGATTCAACATAAGGAGCATGTTTGTCAAACAGCGAAACTAACATATAATTGAAAATTCGAATTTTATTATCTATAAAATTTTCGTACAATATATTATCCCATGACATTTTTTCCAGATCTGCGTTAAAAGAAGATATTGAAAAGTTTTTGTAATTTCTATATATCTTTAAAAAGTTTTTTTTGTAATTAATATCTAAATCAAATTCACAGTACACTGCTCTATGGTCAGATAGTTCATGATCTAGAACGCCGGAATGTCTAATGAGTTCACTTTTATTTGTATAAATAACATCGAGCAATGTTTGTGAACTGTTAGTTATGCGCGTGGGTTCCTCTACTAATTGAACAAAATTATAAGATTGAAAACAATAATTTATTTGATTATCTACTAGCTGATCAACATTGATATCACCAGTTAAAATAATATTATTAAATTGGGGTACTATGTGAGAAAGAGTATCATCACAATACTGTATAAAATTTAGCATCCTGCACGCCTCAGTTCTATATATAACACCGACTAACAATATTGTTTTCTGTATTTTCACAGAAATCCACATTTGTTCGATACCTAATGGACAAGGAAGGTCAGCAAGTTCTGACTTTGAAATAATTGAATCACGTACAAAAACAGCGATTCCACCACCTCTTGAACCACGGTCTTTACGAATTATTTTAAAACCCGGAATATATACACTCTGATCTGAGATATCCGAAGTCAACCAAGTTTCGGACAGGCAAACAATATCAAAGCTGTGATCATTTACCAGATCTGAGAAAACGTTAAATTTTGGAAACAAGGAACGTGTATTAAAATGAGCTAATTTAAGCTTTTTGTTAGACATACTCAATTCTAGTTTTGAGTTGCTCAATTTTACCCAATAAATAACCACAAACTGAACTGTTTGCAACATGAACTGTATCTAAATTAAGTTTGTATCTTAAGTTTAACGTTTTACAATTATTACAACACATAGTCTGACTGGTACAATCTTTCATTTCATGAGATTCAGAACATTTCGGACATATTAAATTACTAAGACAATCTTTTTTCTGGTGTCCAGCTTTACAACATTTAAAAAATTTTACAATATTAAAGTGTTCACTAACATAACATTTGAGCCAGCCTATATACAGAAAACCTCTTTCAATTACCACTTTGTATAAAGCTGGTGTAACCTCCAACACGACGTTGAAACGCTCCTTAAACTTAACTTTTGTTACCATTTTTATATCATCTTCATTTACGTTAAGATCATTTAAAGTAATCAAGTCTTGTAAAAAACTTGTTTTTTCCAGAGAGGCAGCATTCACGCCACGAATCATTAATCTCGGATTTAACTTCTTTGGTTCAGTAACAGAATAAGTATTTCCTAATTTTTTGGTAAGGCAGTCTTTTAATTTTTCTAAAGACATTGCGTTGCTACAGTTAATCAAAACTCCATTTTTAATCAACTTAGTACTATTGACAGTAGCTTTTGTAGAAGAAAGATTAATTTTCGATTTAATATCGCTATCGTACGTTAGCAATGTTTTGGTTCGTTGACCTTACAAGCAAAACAGAGGCACAGGCAGTTTTATTTACTTTCAAGGCAGCCGAGTAACTTTTTGCTGGCCTATCACTAATTGGCAAAAATGAGCTGGTAGAATTAGAAGGTTGTGCTTGAAAATCGTCACTTACCGTTGTTTTTGATTTAAGCAGTTTATTTGTGTATTCCAATTTAGAAACGTACTTATTTAAAACTTCCCTTTCTCGTGACAGACATTCAATCTCCTTCTCCAACACAACTTTATCACATGATAACTTATCGCACATTGGAGCAGAACAATGTCCTTTACTAACCGAACAATTACGACAATAGAACGAGTTTTTATCGACAAATACAACTTTCGAAATTGCATCAAAACACTTGACGTGCAGAACAACATCACAGGTATTACCCAAACATTAATGTCATTTGCTGAAGTAAATTTAGCACAAAATTTACATTTGTCAGGAGGTTCACTGCTCGAACCGCCTGTCATCGTGGTCGACGATCGAATGACTCCACGTTGAAGTTGCTAGTCTTGAGACGGTGTGTCTACGAAGACTGTAAGGGCGAGCGCCCACCAAAGTGGCGTGGCAAGTAGCACGTAGCAAGTAGCACGCATCTAGCATGTTTCTAAAAATGTAACCAATGAAAACAAATGATTAGAATGAATGACGTCACTGTCATTTTGGTGTACGCTGAATCATTCGTTTTCATTGGTTATATTTTAAAAAACATGCTAGACGCGTGCTACTTGTCACTTGCTACGTGCCACGCCACTTTGGTGGGCGCTCTCACTTAGGGAGCAACTGAATGGCAATGACATTAATGACAATGTTGTTAAGTTATGACTGAAGTTGTAACAGAGCAGTCAATATAACTGTATGTTTCTACTTAAGACAAAAGCCAACGTTATTTAAAATTGTGAAAATAAAATAAATTAATATAACAGTATCAACCATCAATGTTGTTTTTTTAAATTTATGTATATGAGATGAGATGTGGTAAGAAAAAATATATGTGGTTGTAGGTAGGCAACCAACTATACATATACATGTGTGCAGTAATGTAGTGAAAAAGGCTTAAGTATAAGGCCCTTTATGTTTCTCAAACATTTGGTACCCAGAAAATAGAAACTAGACACATGTGGGAGGTTGAGTTCTAGAAATTTTATTGTTAATGGTTAGATATGAATGTATTTATTTAAAATTGAAAGTGCTCTTGAATGAATAAAATAAAACTTTTTTAGTATAATGTTCACATGATATTTAACTTATAACTTAATTATATTAGAGCCAAATAAAACAAAATTTAATCTTTCTTTATGTCTTGAATAAAGTTATTGTATTTATGGCTGTACCTCATGTAGGATGTACAACAGTTGGAAAAATTATTAGTTGACAAAAAATTCTTGGACTTGGAAAATTAGTTGATAAGAAATTCAGTTAAGTTACTCAGAGTAGGTAATGTGATCTTGTCGTTTTTAATTAACAGTTCCCATTCTTTGTAATAAAGAAATTGGCCGCTGGAGACCATATACTGCAAAAAGGTCAAGAGGTCGACCACAAATGAGATGGAAAGATGACATTGAGCAAAGCGCAGGTCCAATGTGGAAAAGACAAACAGAGGACAGAGACAAATGGAGACAAATGGGAGAGGCCTATATTCAATACATGAATATATTTTGGGCTATAGATTCTTTGTATGTAGCATTGTCTAGTTTTGTGGTGATTAGATATATCATAAGGGCATCCCAAGATGTTGTGTCTAAGTTTAAGGACTCAAGATAGCGTAAATGTCTCCACCATTCAAGGAAACCATCAAGTAAAGTGCTTAAATCATGATGTGAATTTTTTTAAACATTTGATAAGTTAAATAATTTTTTAATATGATTATTAACAAGAAGTGATTTGTTTTGGAATCTGTCTTTTAGTAATTCCCATGCAGTTTCATATGTTGTCTCAGAAATGTCGAGGTTACGTATTGTTTCTGCGGCAATACCGTGTAAGGATAATCTTAGGTAATGGAATTTATGAATGTTGGAAAGTTCCGTGTTGGTATGTATGATAGAATTAAATGTATCTCTAAAGAACAACCAATTATCATAATCACCCTCAAAGAAGAGCAAGTTGATAGCGGGTAACCTAATGTTAATAGACCTTTGTGAACTGGTTTCGGATGAAATTGTCGAATTTAAAGGCGTTTCGTTCTGATCACGGGGTTTTGAAAGATTGGCGTCAATAAAGCCTCGCACAGCGCTAGTGATATGGAAAAACGGCGTTTCTAAAGACGACCTTTCTATACCATGGATAGTATCTGCGTTGGCAGTATAGTCCTCATCAGAGGCCTCAATAAGTGATTGAGCGTTGTCAAAATCATCAAAAAGTTTCTCAATTCTATCAAGTCTAATGTTGAGTTTTTATTAATTCTAATTTATTTACTTTATTTCTCTTATTCTAAATCATTAAAACACAATAATTTTTATCAATTTATTAAATCACTTATTCGTTACAACAATTTATTTTCGACTAACTGTTTACATAAAATGTCCCATATATACCCAATACCGTTAGACTAGAACCCTGGCGAAGAGTCGATGACCTTCTCGACTAGTATGTAAGGTAAACAGTGGCGGGATTACGAACACTCGATGCGAATCGTATCCGCCATGTTTTTCGGAAGGGATTGATTACGAACAACTCGTCACGTTTTCGTATCGACTCAACTGGAAGAAACCATACGATACCTACAGCGCTATCGAATCGCCAATTCGATGTTAGTGTCTCTTTTTAAATACTCTCTCTCTCTCTCTCTCTCTCACTCTTCTAAAATTCGAATCTATTTGTTCTGTAGACAGCGACATAATAAAAATTCGTTAAAATAAAAATTTTCTTGGGTTTACCATTAACGTTTTTCTTCTGTACTTTTCTTGTACTTTAATTATCATGTCTTTTAAATTACCAGAGGGTCATTGGAACGTACCTTTAGAGTTTATGGAGCAGCATAAAGAATTTGCAAAAGGTCAGTTCTCTGGTCCCACTGGAAGAATAATTCAAAAAAAAAATTTGGGAAGAGCTTGCTCAACTATTAACTTCACTTGGCGAAGGAAGTAAGCCTGTTGAGAAATGGCAAAAGGTTAGATTCAATATATCAAAGTATGGTTTTTCCATTAATTATTTTTATGTATTTTTTTATTATAGACTTGGTCAGATATTAAATACTCAATTAAAAGGAAATCTTCTGCGAAAAAGCAAGATATTGCAGCCACTGGTGGAGGCCAAAAGTGAAGCTCGAACTAAACCAACTAGAGTAACGGGTTGTCAATATATTAGGAAAAACTTTTTCTGAAGGAGTCAGTGTATCTGAGTGTGGAGTATGTATCAATCACATGTACATGTTTGTTATTTATTTATTATATATATATATATATATATATATATATATATATATATATATATATATATATATATATATAGTACAGGTTGTTTACAACTGTCGTTGTTTTCCTGTCCCTAGTTTCCATCGTTTCCTATCTCGGGTGTCGGCTTCATTTAGCTGCCTTCCTTCCATGGCTTCATTCACGTCATCTCGCCAGCTTCTTCTTGGACGCTCTCTTTTCCTTCTTTCGGTTGGGATCCATTTTAATATTTTCTTTGGCCACCTCTCGTCTGCCATTCTGTTTACATGACCGAACCAAGTTAGTTGTTTTTTCTGGACTTCATCTATAATGTCTTTTTCTTGCTCCATTCTACGTTTTATTTCTTCATTGCGGATTCTGTCCATCCTTGTCAATCTACAGCTTCTTTTCATAAAATCCATCTCGGTAGCTTGTAATTTTTTCCTGTTTCTTTTACTAGTGTCCCATATCTCTGCTCCGTATGTTACCACTGGCTCAACCATCGTCTTATATATTCGTTTTTCGTCGTTCTTTTGTTTATTCTAATGTTTATGCCTTTGTTTATTCTTGTATTTATTTCTTCATGGCTATTTCCGTCTTTTGTAAACACTACTCCTAGGTATTTTACTCTATTTGTTCCTTTGATTTTGTCACTCTCCAATGTCAGGTCTTCGACTGTATTTTTCCCCACTGAGAGATATTCGCATTTTTGTAAGTTCATTGTCAGTCCACATTCTTCGTACGCTGTTTGTAGTTTCCTAACCATATAGCTGGAATCGTCTATATCTTCTGCTACCACCAGTTGGTCATCAGCGAAGAATAGTGTATAGAGAATATCCTCGTCTATTTGTATTCCCATATTTCTGCATTGTCTTTGCCACTTTTGTAGAGATCGGTCCAGATATATTTTAAACAGCGTAGGTGATAAACAATATCCCTGTCGTATCCCTTTCATAGTGTTGGATTTCTCACTAAGCTTGCCACCTATTTTAATTGATGCGGTGTTGTTTACATACCACTTTTGAGTTGCTATTATTAACGAAGGTTTTATTTCCATGTTTTGCATTTCACTCCATAAATTATTTATCGGCACGTTATCATATGCCTTTTAAAGATCTATCAGGGCTATATGTGTTTCTTTGTTGTCGCTTTTCGATTAATATTTTAAGTGTAAATAGATTATCTATAGTCGATCTTCCAGCTCTGAATCCGCATTGTTCTTCTGGTTGTTTCATACGAATGTCTTCTTCTATGAGGTTTCTAAGTATTCGGGAGTACAGTCGTCCTATAGTGGGGATGACAGCAATTCCTATATAGTTTCTGACATTGTTTCGTGCTCCTTTTTTGTATATTGGGGTTATATAGTCCTCACGCCATTCTAACGGGGTCTCTTCTCCATTCAGGCATCGTTGGAACAGATCTTTGAGCATTTCCCACAGTTTAGCTGAGCCGTATTTAATAAATTCTGGTGAGATGTTTCCTGGGCCTGGCGCTTTTTTAAGTTTAAAAGATCTTATCGCTTCTATGATATTTGTCATGTTCAATTCAATGAATTCTGATCGTATGTCTCTGTTTGCATTTTTGTATTGAAAATTTTGTCGTCCTTCTCCTAGTAACTGTTTAAAGTAGTGTACCCAGTCTTTTTCTGTTATGTTACTTAAATCTAATTTATTGTTGGTTGACGTTTTCATAGATTTTAGCGTTCTCCAGGCTTCTGAACTTTTCGATCCTCCAATCATTTGTTCTATGTATTCGCATTTCTTTTCCCAAGATCTATTTATTTATTAAGTATACTAAATATTTAAAAAATTTCAGATTCCGTCCACCAGTGAAGATGATTTCCTATCCACCTCTAATGTTGTTTTCCCCCAGAATAGTTTGGAAGACACAACTATCCATTTACCGGTATGTAACTACAATGTGGGATGTTCTGTATACCTACGTAAGTCATATTATTTCACTGATAAATTCTCAATATTTTTTCTAGGTTGCTTCTACAAGTAGTATTCAGACATCTAAATTTTCTGAATTTAAACATAAATCTATAGAGTTAAGATCTGTACATGCACCTATACCAAGTCATCATGTAAATATTTTTTACAGGCTTCTGACCATGGATATTCTAAACTTCCCCATCCAAAAAAAGGAAAATACAAGATGTTAAGAATGAGCTAATGCAGGAGAGTTTGGCTGAAGTAAGGGAAATAATAAAATTAGAGTTAAGGAAGCTTAACAAAAGCATGTCAAGCATTGCCAATTCATTAGTAGAACTAGTGGCAAAAAAGTGTAAATACAATTAATTTTTTGTGTTTAATTTCTGTTTTTTCTTTTTGCTTGGTATTCACCCAGGTTATCTTCAATTTTGGCATTAATTCTATTTCTGATAGATATAAAGACTACTTTACCATAGTTATAAAGAAAATATATTTGTTTTAATTTTTATTTAATCATTTAAGTTTAATATTAGTATATACTTTAAGGCTGCTTTTAGAGTCACACTGACCATTGGCGCTGACAGCTCCGCGCGTAGTTTGTCAGCGCCGAGGGTCAGAGCGAGACGTTTCAGTATCGTGCTGATCGCCGCGTAGTACAAACAGGCACAAAATGCGAAGAGAAATAATCATTGCTGCTTTATACTGCATATCGAAAAGAAAGAAAAAACTGCGACGAAGACTTTATGTTCATCCTTTGATTGAGCAGAGAGCCGTCGCCGGAGAATTTGTTACGTTATACGGTACTCTGAGGGCTGACGAAACAAAATTCTTTAATTACTTTCGAATGTCAACTAGCACTTTCGACGAATTACTGGCGAAGACCGGCGATAAACTGATCCATGCCAGTGTACGACGAATGCCTATACCACCGATTGAAAGACTGATGGTGACTTTAAGGTAAGAAAAAAACATTTATTGTAATTATAATAATGTTTAATATTCATAGGAAAGAACATTTTTTATTGATCATTACGGCTAGTTGTTTGATAATCAGAGTAACCTGGAGTCTCATCATTGGTTTGATACCCTGAGTAAACTGGAGTCGCTTCATTGATTTGAAACCGTGAATAGCCTGGATTCGTATTATTGTATGATGATGATCCATACGGGTCATGTTGCGGTGGAGACATGTCATGTGAGTGAGAGGATACCGAGGTGTTTGGCCGTTAATTGTAATTTTTAATTTCCATGGCATCGTGCAACACTCTCGACCGAAACTCTAGTTTTTGTTGTATATCGAAACATTTTAAAATTGGACCTAATGAAGAAAAAAAAGCCAAGTCGTCAGCGGCAAGATCTGGTGTTTGATTACTTAGTAAATTTAATAACTCTCTTTCAAAAAGTGAATTTTCTTGGTTTTTTTGTTGCGGCCTTCTTTTTCTTTTTTGCATCCAAGGTCTTTGTGATGATCCAGAATCAACAGCATTATCGTTTTGGTTTTCGTGTAAAGTGTTTGAAGAAACTTGATGCGTTGGCATATTAGAATCTTGCGTATTATCCGGTGATACCGTATTATCCAGTGATACCGTATTATCCATAGTTACTGAGCGAAGATGTAGGTGTTTGTCCTTACACCTTTGTCCTGATGGCTTTGTTTCGCGCACCAGTAATAGGTCGCTGGTTTTTTCCCTTGGGGAACAAGGTTTTTCCTTAGGGAAATAGGTTCACTTTATATATATATATATATTTCTTTGAAGGACCACCCAGAAAACTGGGAAAAATGAAGATTCGAAAAGGACGTTTGAACAAATATATTTAAACAAATACAATGTATTTTAAACGCCGCTAACTTGCATATGATACACACTTGTCGGTGATACAATATTGACACGAACTATATTGACTGGTTTAAAACACTAATATGCCGCTGGGGCGAGTAGAGCCTGACGCTCCTTCAGTGCTGGAATTTGAACTGATACTAATTTTATGGACTTGAACTGCGAACTGATGTCCACTCTCTTCCCTCAATCACAAACATTCCGAAATCTCCCCCCTGACCCCTCGATGTATTAAAAGATATGTTTATTTTTCAAATACCTTTAACTTTCAAATAATTGATAAACTACCTGATAAGGGTATTTGTCTCTACTTGCGGAATTTTGGAATGCGTCATAGGGTAATTTGGAAAATACTAATCCTTTTATTGTTACGATTCTATGAAGGTTTTAGAAACTTGAGTAGAAAGTTATTTAAATGCAAGATAACGGCGCTTTACAGATTATTAATTATTACAAAGAAATTTTATATATCTAAACGAATATACAGTATGATACAAAAATAAACTAAATAATATGATACAAAACTAGACTAAAAATATTAAGTATTGTTGTTACGCAACAGTTACTGAGGATGATAGAATGGTTTCGTTCAGTGATTCATCAACATCATTCTCATCTGACGGAGTCAGGAAGCTTAGTTCATCATAAAAGATATACTTTTTGATCTTCGGTGCAGTACTTCCAGAAGGAGTTTTTTTTCTAGCGTTCTTTGTTCTAAAGTATGCATCTCTGGCTGTTTTCCATCTTTGTTGGATCTGTTTTCCTGAAACAATAAAAACCTTTTTTCTTTACAGATTTTTGGCTACAGGTCGGACATATACAGATCTGCATTATTCATTTAGGATTGGAATTGCAACAATCAGTGTAATCGTGGACGAAGTATGTAAGGTAATATGGGAAATACTACATGATGAATGCCTACCAGCAAAAACCTCTGATATGTGGCAAGAAATTGCTAATGGGTTTGTACAAAAGACCAACTTTCCAAATTGCATCAAAGCTATCGATGGCAAACACATTCGAGTCATAAATCCAGACGGTGGTGGATCAATGTTCTACAATTACAAGAATTTTGACTCCATAGTTCTCCTGGTCATGTGCGATTCAGATTATTGTTTTACATATGTAAACATTGGATCATATGGAAAAAACTCGGATTCATCTGTATTTCAAGACAGTATACTATACAGGAGCCTAGAGAATGACACTTTGAATATACCAGGGCCGAAGCCACTGCCTGGAACAAATACTCCAGTTGAACATGTAATTGTGGGTGATGGTGCTTTTGGAGTATCTAAAAAAATTATGAGGCCGTTTGCGCGAACTAATATGACACATAAGAAAAAAATATTTAACTATAGACTGAGCCGTAGTAGACGATATATAGAATCAACATTTGGTATAATGTCAAACAAGTTCAGAGTGTTTCATATACCTATTAATGTTGGTTTTAATGATACAAAAAATATAGTTAAAGCATGCTGTGTATTGCATAATTTTATAAGAGTTCGCGATGGTTATCGTACTGAAGATACACTTACAATTGAGGGTATGGTAGAAATACCAACTGTACCTACAAACAGGTCTGGCAACTCTCTGCGAGAACATTTTGCGGAGTACTTTTTGGGCCCTATTGGTAGAGTGCCCTGGCAAGACTCGTGTATATTTTAAACTCTTTGCTTTGTTCGTCCTGTAGTGTAGGTGTTCTAAGATAATAAAATAAAATACTTACCTAGTTTTTCTTTTTCTTCCTCCGACACATTTTCGAACAGTGTTACAACAATATCCTCCCAGGATTGGTTTCTTGCGTCTTTATTTTTATAGAGTGCATCAGATGCATCCCACAAATGCCTTCTCAGGCGTACTTCGTCTATCACTCGACTCGTATCTATATCCATATTGCGATTGGACCTATCTGTACACACTGACGGCGTTTACTCGGTTCGACACTAGAACGCTCACTAAAGGCAGAGGCGCGTGTACGATGGTCAGCGCTGACTTCTACGCGGCGCCGACGAGCGACGCGTACGGCCGCTGGGCTGTCAGCTCTGACCACCGTCCGCGCTGATAGCTACGCGTTATCCAAAAACGCTTGCTTGAATTTCATATATTTCGGTAGTCGGCGCTGACGGTCAGCGAGTTGTCAGCTTGACTCTAAAACCAGCCTAATTGTTCTATTAAATGTCTTGCCATGTTTTTATTAAGCCCAAATAATTCTATGAATCTGAACTCTGGTAAATCGAATGGTTCGCTTTCCATTCTAATATATTGCCGATGCAAAATCAGCCTTCTATTTTCATCTCTCCTTCTTCGCCTTCTTTGTAAAATAAACATTGGTAACATCTACAAAAACATACAATAATTATCAACATAATATAAAGCTGTATTTACAGTAGAAAAATAAATACATACTTTGATTTCTTCAATTTAAAAAAAAATTAAATTATAAATTATAATAATTACAATAATATAAATTTAAATGATAATTAAAAATAATAACTATTTTACATAGACGTTATTTAGGTTATTTCTTAATTTATGACTTATGGCATAGACATAACCATATAAATAATTCCAATTGTTCGAATTATTATCTCATCAGTTCAAAAATACGATGATTACCGATTATCTTTTGACATTCCAGTCGAACCGAGTTCGTAATCACTTTTTGGCTTCGATACGTATTCGTATCGAGTTTGCCTTCGTTTCGTTTTGTGACTTCGTATCGGAATTTTATAATCCCCATGCAGGACCCCTATTCACTAACTTAAGTGAGTAGTCGTATAGGAGTTCTCTCTCACAATTTTGCTTTAATGCGCATGTCACTCTCCTGAAATTGTAAAATCCGTATTCACGAAAATGTAAGAGAACGCTCATATAGTCCGTAGAAGTTATAGATGACAGAAAGCCAATAAAATGAAGATTGTATATTGTATACAATACATACAGTTTATATAAAAGAAAGGTTATTGAAATTTTAAAAAGATTGTTGACTTCTATTTGTATTTGGTTTTCATATATTGTTTTTTTAATGGATGATGACGATATAATAATGTTAATGTTAATCGCCGATGTTGAAGAGGCGGAAGAACGAGCTGAAAATAATATACCACGTCTCTATTTCCAACGAAAAGACCCTTTTTGATGTTATCTGAGGTGAATTTTATTTAACATTTCCGTCTCAATAAAGACAGCTTTATATATCTTTGCGATGAACTAACGCCATATTTACAAGTTCGTCAAAGAACATCTGGTTTGGATATTAAAACAAAGGTAATAACTTTAATTTTACTTGATACAGTTAGGTGTCTACTTATTATATTTTTAAAAATAACAAAACATTATTTTTAGCTGTTAGTGACCCTATTATTTTATGGCCAAGGCAGCTACCAAGCAGTGACAGGTTCCAATTTCTTTTTGTGGAATGAGTCAAAGCAGTGTTTGTCGATGCATTGAAGAAGTTACTAACGCTTTAAATAGGCCAAAATGCATTAGTAGATGGATCACTTTTCCATGAAATATTGAGGAACTATCGTAGCGGAGAGCAAGGTAGAAGTAAATGGAGCTTATACCGATTTCAGAAAGTTTTCAGTTTGACTTTTATTTATAGGGATTAGGATTATTGATTGCACTCATGTCGAAGTGTTACGACCAAACCAAGAAGAACATATTTTTGTAAATAGGAAAAACTACCATTCCTTAAATGTACAACTGGTGAACTATTTTACGTATTCACTTTTTTGTTTTAAATTTCATTATTTTAGGTATTTGATGAAAATCTTCAAATAATGAATGCAAATGCTAATTTCCCAGGCAGTACACATGATGCTTACATTTGGGGGCAATCAAATATTTCAAATGTTCTCGAAAGAGTTTACAGAAGAGAACCTCAAAATAATTTTTTTTGCTTGGCGATTCTGGTAAAAAAATTAACACATAATCTTGATCAGGATCGTTACCATTGTTTCTTACAGGCTATCCTCTACGACCTTGGTTGCTAACCCCATTAGAAAACCCTGTGCCAGGTGCAGAGGAACGATTTAATAATGATTTTAAAAGAATAAGGAGCAGGATTGAAGGATGCAATGGTGTTTTGAAAAACAGGTTTCGATGTTTACTTAAACATAGGGTTCTTCACTATCAGCCTCAAAAAACAGCCAAAATAACAATGGCTTGTTGTGTGCTACACAATATTTGCATACATTATAGAATTCTCGAGCCTAATAGAGATGATGAATTCTTGAATGCAGATGTTGGAATAATTCAAGAAAACCAAGCTGCAGGAGCAGTGAATAATTTTGCGGCTCAGAATGATTTGGAAGCTGGAAGACGACTACGGCAATTAATTCTTGATACTCATTATAATTAATATTTAAAAAAAAATGTGATTTTTTTGCATCTATACTCATTATAAGTACATTTTATTATATTCTTTTTATATTAGAAAATTTAATATATAAATATGCTAAAATGAAATATGTTTTATGGATATTTTAATCCTTTTCTTGAGGTCTTGTTTTTAACTGGCTAACATTCAGTGCCATATATCATAACCGGTCTTACAGCTGTCTTGTAAAACTTACCTTTAAGTTTCATTGGAATTTTTCTATCACACAACACACCGCTTGCTTCTTTACATTTCATGGATGCATCTCCATTTATTTCTCTATTGCTTTGCAGTATTGACCATAAATACCTAAAACTATTGGATTTTGAAACCAGTTCACTGCATATATTCTGTCTTTGACCTACTCAGTTTAAAACCTTTTCCCTCGAGAGCTTTTATATGTAATTAGTTAGCTTTCTTTCTTTTGAAAGAATGTGTTTACAATAACCATATCTACTGCTATTGCCAGTTCCAGCATATCAACTCCAGCATCATTTCTACTTTCAAACCCTAGTCCACTGTGAATCCCTTCATATCCAGTTTTTTCCTGACCAACGTGTGCATTAAAATCGTCTCCAGGTATTACTCTCTCTTCCGCTGGTAAGTTTGGAACTATATCCCTAATTGATTATAAAATGCTTTTCTTTCGTCATCACCCAAACCTACTTAAGGAACATACACACTACATTCAGCAATTCCCCATTCACGACAAATTTACAGACATTATTCGGTAACTCGTTCTTACAACTTCTACTACTTTTTCATTTCGCTATCAGCAATGATGTTAACTCCATTTCTAGTGCTGTTTTTTCCTACACAATTTGTAACCCTCATCCAACTCCTTCGCTCTCTCACCTTTCCACTTTGTCTCTTGAATACAAGCAATGTGTACCCTTCTTCTCTTAAGTGCATCCAGTAAGTCCATACTTTTACCTGTTAGGCTTCCTACATTCCAACACCCTATTCTAATTTTACTAACCTGCAATAATGTTCCCCCTGAACTTAAGGAAAGCAATACAACGATAAATAAATAAATGGTCATAGACTGAAGGTAGGTAGGTAATAAAATAGTAAAACAATATATAAATTATGTATTTACATTTTTAGGTGTCTCCACCATACATTTTGAAACCTTTCCGACCATAGGCGAGCCCTCATTTTTAAACCATCTATAAAATTTTTCTTTCTGTAGTAGATTGCTTCGATATCATTTTTTTTTGCTTCATGGGAGCTAGATGTTGCTGATTTAAGTCAAGTGAAGTTTGTAGCCGAGCAGTCTTCGATATTTTTCTCGGTGGTTGAGGTGTACCTTTTCCTTTTTTTATTGGATATTCCAACGTGTAGTTGTGTTCCTTGTAAGCCTGCAATAATAAAGTATATGTTACAAACTCTCAACGCCCATTTTTTAGTTTATTTGACTATTACCCCATTATTTTTCTCTTCAGTTTCGGTCAGAATATTTTGCTCTACTTTTTCCTAGAAAGAAATTAATAATAGGTACTTTATTCTAAATAATTTTAAAGAGAAAAAGTTACCTTTTCACTATCCATCTCAGCAATATCATATATAACATCCTGAAGAGGAGTTTCTGTAGAAGGCAAGCTCTAAAACTTATTTGAACAAAAACTTAATTTTAAAATATCATTTTACAGTAATGACTAATTTTAAGGAAACCCCAATTTTACTAAAATATATTATACATATATTATATGTATAATATATCGCTGGTTTGCGAGAATATAGACGGAAATAAAAATGAGTGATTTTAGAGAATGGCACTTTTTAATTTCTTTGTAAATATTTTAGTGCATATTGCAAAATGTAAATGATTTATCGATGAGTCGAGTTTACTAACTAAAGGTAAATCTTTCGTAGTATCAAAAACAAAAACTTTTTAGAACTTTTATTAAAATCATAATATGAAAATTCGTCATACAAAGGGGCGGTTCAGACATCAGTCTTTATTCATGAGACTCCAACGTATAAAAATCAACTAATGTCATTTATTAATTTTTGTAAAGCCTCTTAAAAATACAAATGAAAACTTAAAACAGTGTTTAAAACTTCAGTACTTATAAGTATAACAAATAAAAACAGTTTTATAACAACTAAAAACAGTTTTATAACATACAGTAGTAACTATATATTTAGGTATTAAAAACAATGTTTTTGAAAATAAATGAAATGAAAATAAATGTCTTCAAAACAAATTACGAAAAAAAAAAACAGAAACATTAATTCTTAAAAGGAAATGCAAGTAACATAAATCATTTATTTTACAACGCCTCGTAAAATTGTCGATAATAGCTTGGAATAATATTTTTGTTAACTAAATCTACTAGTCCTCTCTTCTTATTTTCTGAGATTCCGTTTCTTTTTTTATAAGCAGATTGCAATCTGTAATTTTCGTCCAACGATTTTGATGCACGGCTAGTAACTTTCACACACTTAAATTCGTTTTCACCGTAAGATGTTTTATAGAAGAAGAATCCTTTGTGGTCAGCATCTACTTTTAAAATCTTTATATCTGCCATTTTCACACTCAAAATCAGTATTTTTATTAAAATTTCTACCCACGTCAGAAGCTAACGACTTTAATTCGTAAAAACTTGTATGATCCATTTCTATGACTTTGTAAGGAGATCCGTTCTTTTTTGCATTGCGAATAATTGAAATATATTGATCCGGTGTAAAGATAGGTCCTGATTTCAAAGTCTTTTTAATGTTTCTTTCGATAACAGAATGCACACTGTCACCTTCACTTTGCGTATGCCCTTTTATTAAAAATTTATGGGTGATACTATTAATATGAGCAAAAGTAGAAACAGCGTACATGTACATACTGATAATAAATTTATTCTTTTGCTGTCCACAGCAGTTATCTGAGTAAAAAATTATATCTTGTTTGGCTTCAGTTGTTAGATCTCTGCCAAGACTTTTTAAATATTCTAAAACAGAGGTCCCTACTTCTATAGCTCCTCTATTTGCCCCTCCTTCATGCCATACGTAGCAGAACGCATTTTTATTTTTCATCTCAGATCGTAAAGTTAAAGGTATTTACTTTTGAAACATAGTAAAAATTAGACACCTCTCCCCTAGGACATGGCATCACAGCCTGTAGGTCGTAGACTGCTACAATAGTTGATTCTTTATCTTCTGCTTCTTTCTTGTCCTTATCCTTTTCTATTCTTGAGAGCTCTTTTTCTTTTAGATGGTTCTCATATTTAGACTTCAGTCGATCTTTATCTTCTCCAATTGCGTTATTGTAAGCCACACAATCCTTGCACTGATCTTTCTTAAGTTGGTAAAATGCTATATTAAATTCTCGATTAAATATTTTATTAAACATGATATAATTAGCACTTTTTTCTCTTTTTTCTTCACACTGTTTCACATAATCTCTATAAATTTCTGCAATAGTCTTACTTCCGTCAATATATTCTTTCCGCGTATCTGCTCGACAGTAGTGACTTTCTATTTTTGGTATCGCCTTAATAAAATTTCTCAAACTATCTTTAATATTATTATCTACGCGACTGTGATTTCCATGTTTCCCTCGCAAATCTTCCACTATAATGCCTGAAACGTCACTTCTTGATTTTTCGGTAACTGTTCGAATAAATCTATCAGATACATCCAGCGTCGACATGAAAAAACTCTTACAAACTCGAATTTTTTCATCGTATTTATCTTTCAAATAAAATGCGTTATTATTTCGACGGGTTCCTTTTTTATATTGATACGTCGGGACAATAGAGGATATATTAAATGCGACAAAAGTTCTTTTACTTTGCAAATCAGGTAATTTATAATATGCGTCAAAAATGTGGCGTCGAGTCTCATCATCAAACTTTGCGTTACACTTTAACTTGCATTTTTCTGTACATCCTGATCCTAATCGTCTCTCTCGTATAACTTTATTATTTTTGCCTACATATTCTTTTCCTGCATTTCGTAGACGTTTTGCTACATTCGTTTTCCAAAGTTCTGGCTGCATTTTTCTCTTACGTGTAATATTTTGGTTTGGTTCACGTAAAATATTATTTTCTTCATTCTGTTCAACTGTTTCATCCGAATCCGACGACAACTTGTCATTTTTAATGTGATAATTAGGATCTGCGATGCTATCATCCGATGAAAAATCCCATTCTTCCATTCCTTCTTCACTTTTAGCATTTATATTGGCCAATTCAATAGCTTTTGGCTTACTTTCTATTTGTAAACTACTTTTTACTGCAATCTCATCTTTCATATTATCGTTTACCGACTCTACACTTGTATTTTCTAGATGACCTTGGAGTTCTTTTTCATTTACACTTAACATGTTATTGGATTCTGTATTACATTCTTCTATTTCTCTATTGCTGGAGGAAGATGAGCTAGAAGTCGAGGAAGAAGAGCTAGAAGTAGAGGAATTTGAACTAGAAGATGAGGATGACGATATGGACGATGTGAATGGTGATCTTTGTCGCAAAATCAAATTATTTTCTTCTGAATTATTACCTGAAATTAAATAACATTTATTTATTTATAGAATAAATACCAAAAGCAACAGTTATTGTAATTGCATGCATTTTGCTGGTTAGAACAAGCCAATATGTAATAGAAACACACACATTTTTGTAATTCCCAGGAATCGAACCCAGGATACGCTCAGCCACTAGCGTGAGTGTTTGCTTAACAGGAAGAACTATACATAAGAATAACATCGAAAAAAAATTTCGACTGATTGAATTCAAATATTTAAGTATGCTTACCCGATGTGTTATTATAATCCATATCATTTTCGATATTTTCATCGCAACTTCTTGCATTTAACGGCAAATTGCTTTTATTTTTATTGGTACCTAAAATATTTTGAATGGTTAAATATTTGTAAGAATAATTAAAATTGAGATAAACTGCAATTATGCGAAAATTGTAGGCTGACCTTCTTGTTCACTATTCGTTAAATCATGTTGATCCTCATTTTTTTTTTATTTTTACTGGCCGCTTCTTTCAACTTTTCCAAGAATGAAATTCTTTCTGCCATCTTGAATAGCTCTAAAGTAGATAATTATCTGAAACAAATAATTTAATGTTAATGATTAATCATCAATGAATATCATGTAAAAAATTAACTCAATATTTCTATCCCAAAATTCCTTGAACACAGATGAATTTCGTAATAAGAAGCAAAACCATGCCCATATTATTCAAAAACAATGACGTTTCTTATTTACGACAGAATAAAATCTGTTTATTTTTTGTGAATCTAGACTCAAGTTACATAAAGTCAGTATAAAATACAATAAATAATAAGCAATCACCAATATTTATTCAAGAATACAGGCGTAAATAGAAATAAGGTATAAAAAGATACTTACTTTGATCAAAAACAACGACGGATCACTAAATGTGTCACTATTCTTGAACAAAATTAAACAATTGTTGCAACCGAATTGTAAATACGTCGGTATGTTCGAAACTCGACTGTGCGTTCATTCCGTTGTCACAGGCTGAACTGAGATGCGCCTTTGTTTGTGATTACACTTCGAGTGTTTTGTCTCAAATGAATAATGACGCTGTCTCTTTTTAACGACCGCTGGCGCGAAATTGGCATTGCTTCTCTGTTCACGATAAAATATCATAGATTTATGCTTGTTTGGCATATAGAACTCAATTTGACCGAATTTTGAATTACGCCGATATTCTCGAAAACCAGCGATATATTATATTATATATATATTATACAACGAAATATTTAGTATAAGGTTTAAAAGCGGCGCGGAATATTTCATCAAATTTTATTTTATTAATATGTATTAAATATACTGGTTCATTTTTGAGCAGCTACTAAACCAGTTCTAAAATCAGTTAATTAAAATTAAATGTATGAAGTAAGAACAGGCTTCAATTGAATTTGAAGTTAACCATAACAAAATTTGTACCTAGCAGAGCACAGTTATAAAAAGTACTTACTTGTTCTACAAAAGAAAATTCTAATCGGGTTTCTTCAACACCAATTCCATCAGTCTGCATAGGGCTAATCAAGCTTAAAACCTCAGTTTCTGTGTCACTGAGAGTGCTGGAACATGCTGGACCTCCTCCCGTCATATTACTGTGACGTTTTATAATAGCATTTTTTGCATTTGCATTTTTTTTTTCATATCTTGCCATGTCTGTGAAAAAAAAAGACAGCATCTGCTGATTTCAATAATGGTACTTGTCATGATTGCATTTTATGCAATCTTGGGATGCAATCCAGCTTGGGAATTGTTAGGGATTTTAAGGAAAAAACCCTAGACTTTGCACAAAGAAGCTTAACGTTAATATTACCAGAGAGATCAATGCTTCGTAAAAATATACACGCGCCATAGGCTTCCAGCGATGCGTCGCAGAAACCATGGATTTCGATTTTGGTAGGACATTCGCATATAATGTGTCTTGGAATTTCACATTGATTTAGATGTTCTAGTTCTTGTCGGAACTTACACCATTTGTTATGTATTTCAGTTGGGAGTGATTCATCCCAACTAACTTTGATCATCCAAAGCTGTTGCATTAATATTTTTCCCACTATAATGCAAGGACTGACTAGTCCAAGCGGGTCAAATATTTTAGATATGTCTGATAAAATGGACCTTTTACATACGGATCCATCTGATTGATTTATTTTGATTTTGTAGGTCAAATTATCACCTTTGCAGTCCCAAAAGAGACCTAATGTTTTAGTACCTTCGTAATCGCCGAGCTTTAATAAAGCTTCTGGGTTGGTAGCCTGAACATGGTTCAAAACGTTTTGATTATTAGATGCCCACTTTTGTAGTTGAAAGCAGCCTCTTTGTAGGATAATGTGTAGCTCATCACATAGCTGTTTGGCCTCACTTTCTGTGGAACAACCAGTGAGTACATCGTCCATATAAAAGTCTTCCAGTATAACCTTCGAAGTTTTAGGAAATTGACCTGAACTTTCTGAAGCCAATTCCTTGAGGCAACGGACGGCTAACCATGGTGCCGAAGCAGTGCCGTACGTAACCGTATTTAACTGGAATGTTTGAATATTGTCTGTCGACTCATCCCTCCAAACAATACGTTGTAAAGGGCGTTGATTTAACTGAACCAGGATCTGGCGATACATTTTAATGATATCTGCACAAAGCACTATTGGGTATTGCCTAAATCTTAACAAGATAGAGATAAGATCTTGTTGGATCGTAGGGCCTATTAATTGGATATCATTAAATGACAGACCGGACGTCGTTCGACAAGAGGCGTCGAAAACGACTCTAAGTTTTGTCGTTTGATTACTTTCGTTGAACACGCCATGGTGAGGGAGAAAGTATTCTACCTCTAGCACTTTCGAGTTGTTGACCTTAGACATATGACCCAGATTATAATATTCCATCATAAAATCGGTATACATTGATTGTAACTTTGGATTTTTTGATAGACGTCTTTCTACCGAATTCAATCGGCTTATGACAGTTTGCTTGGATTCTCCAAGAAGAGCTGGAGAGTCCTTTAAAGGGATTTGTACCACAAAACGTCCACTTTCGTCCCTAGACGTGGTTTTGGTGAAAATCTCTTCACACTTTCGTTCATTTTCTGACCATTCTGGAGTATCAGAAAACGGTTCCTCAATTTCCCAAAACTTACGAATAGAGTTGTGAATATCCTCGTCACTGTTACTTGTGCTTAAGTGACAATGTACATTTCGAGGTTGGCCGGTATGAACTGGCCCTGACACCACCCATCCAAAAACAGTTTTTTGGAGGACAGGTAAGTCCTTACCCAGTTTAATTTGACCGATGCTTATTAGGCTGTAGAAATACTCTGCTCCAATCAACATATTAACCTCCGTAACTTGATTAAAGGTAGGGTCCGCAAGAACCACATTGGAAGGAATATTCCACGCTGAAGTGTCTATAGGATGATTTGGTAAACTTTCGTTTATATTAGGTACGACAAGACAAGTTAGATTTAAATAAAATGAATTTTGAGTAGATTGAATTGCGACCTGGCACTTTCGGTTTATAATTGAGGTAGTTTGATTGATACCTGTCACGGATATGTCTACCATAGATGTGGTTAAACCTAGTTTTTTGACAGTATCACTGGTTATAAAGTTTGACTGAGACCCTGAGTCTAAAAGGACTCTACACATTTGTAGATTTCCAAACCTATCTTCAACATTAACTAGGACTGTTGAGAGAAGAACTTTCGGTTCGCTTGATTTATGACAATAAGAAAGAGTTTGTAGAGGAATACTTTCGTTTATTACTTGAGAATATTGCTGAAGAACATTCGAAACAGAAGACACATGATTTACGGATGTATTGGCTTTCTCTACATGAAGTAGCGTATTATGACGTTGACCACACTTTCGACAAGGACCTGCAAAGCAACGCCTTACATTGTGATTGTTTCGCAAACAGTTTACGCAAAGACGATGTTTGTTTACTGCCTGTGTTCTGTGCTCTATGGATAAGTTAAGAAACTCCGGACAACCCTGTATAAAATGTTGACGCTGTTTACAATAAATACAAGTAACCTGTCTATTATGTTCCTTACCTCGAGTTTCCCCTGTTTGCATGTGATACGATACCCTTGACTTGTTACCTTTTGAGTCCTTTGTCAAGGATAGCGTTTCCAAAAGATCTGCTCTCTTTCTAATAAAGGATGCAAACTCTTCTAGAGTAGGTGACACCGTTTTGTTGTTGGATGACGTTTGGCTTTCGCATTTGACCTTGCTTTCTTTCCACTCCCTGGCCGTTGTTTTGTCTAATTTATTGGATAAAATGTATATCAACAGTGTATCCCAATATTGTGTTGGTTGGTTTAAATTTTGTAACGATCTCAAATATTTTGATAAGCTGTCTAACATTCGTCTAAGTTCAGCTGCCGATTCTTGTTGTATATTTGAAATGTCAAATATAGCCTTGACGTGATTGTGTATCAATAGGTTGTCATTATTATACCTGTTTAATAGAGAATCCTACGCCACTGTATAATTGCTAGCTGAAAATTCTATAGACCGAATGACTTGTGCGGCACCGCCCTCTAAGGATGCACGCAGATAATGGTACTTTTGAATGTTGCTAATAGATGCATTTGTATGTATAAGACTATAGAAAATGTCCCTAAACTCCAACCAGCTGTTAGACTCTCCGGAATACTTCGGTAAACTGATCTGTGGTAGGCGAACATTCGCGACCGAAACGTCGTCTGCATGATTAGACGCCTTTCCGTTATTAATTGACCCTGACTGAGAGGCAAGTTGTTGATTTTTTGCATCATAGAACGATCCTATATACCTCTTGCTTATGGCTGCAAGACTATAATGACTGTTTGTGAAGTCATCACGTTGTTTGATTAATTGATCATCAATTGTATCCTCTATACTTTCGATCTCCTCTTGCAGTTGCTCGAACTCATGGAACAAAACAACTTGTGTCTCTAGTCTTAACTCTAGCTCTATTATACGCTCCTCATCGACCGCCGCCACTGAACTCCCATTTAACAACCGTTTAAAGTCGTCTAAATATGTTTTAAATCGCTCAAGCTTAGAAATTTGAGATTCACGTTTTTTTAATAATTTCCCTAAGCCTTTTGACGCCATAATTACACCTTTTGCTATCAAAATTACCTCAAATATATTTAAAATATGTTTTAAATTAAAATACAAACGTTTTATTTATTTAAAAATAGATAGCAGATAAATAAAAATAGCTGAGTTCATTAGGCATATTAATTACATTCTGAGAATTTATTTGTTTTTGAACGATAAGAAGTGCTGAATTCGATTAAGATACAATTAAAATAATTCGGTAAAATGGAAAAGTATAGGAATATGAAAAACTCACGTTTAAAATGTACGGTTCTCGCTATCAGCTCTGTCTCTCCACCTTGCCTGGTTCACTGTACATTTGTCCAGCACTGAACTTGATTGAACGTCGCTTCTCGTTCTACAATATATGGTTGGGCGACTGCAATTGATTGACGTTCGTAGATTCTGGATTTCAATGGCGCGAATTGTAGCTTGTTACCGGCATATCACTTTCGTTGTTTTTAACCTCTTAAGTGGGCAGAAATATTTACAGAAATGTATCGTGTGGTCGAAAATTCAAATTTAGGAGGACATGTTGATTTCGGTTTGATATATTTTTTAAGGCAATTTATTAAGAACAAGTAACGGTCGCAAATTGTTAAGATAAGATCACGAAAATAGTTAATATTAATGTCGTTAAATTATACAGGGTGTTACATAATTATTGTTATATTTAGCCGGCCGCAAATAAGGGTAATATATATTACAATAAAAAGGAACTTATTCTTTATTTTTCTTAGAAAATTGTTTTCAATACTTCACTTAAAACAAATCACAGAATTCCAACAAAAATTAATAAAATACAATTATTAAAAAACCCAAAGTAATAGCGAATTATCAAAAAATTTAAAATAGTTTACCAAGCGTGCATATATAGAGTCCAAAAAAAATAGTAACATTATTAATAAAAATTTACATTACTCAAAATCCTCATTATCACTGTCGGAGCTACTACAGCATGAAGTATCCGAATCCTCTTCTTTTACTGACATTGAAGGTGTTTGAGGACTAATTTCCGGTGCACGAAGTAAGCCCAAAACTTCTTTAGATAGACGATTTACTTTTCTTTTCGGCAATGGCCTTAAATGTGAAATAACCATATCTGAAGATAATAATAAAGCATGAAGAAGGTCTTCTATATTTTCTTTTCTTCCGATCTTGCGCGTGTTATGTTGTCGATAATAACGGCACTCCTTATGTCTTGCTTCTAAAGCTTCTTCGCTTAACTGACCAATAGGAAGTAAAAGAGTATCAATCACGTCAGTTCCATGTATTAATATTTTATGGACACTAGCTGGCATCTTATACCACTCGTATAATTTCACAAAATGTTCGGCAGTTTTCAGAGTATATTCTCTAAAATTTTCGCTATTTAACTGATAACCACATGATATAGCTTGTAAAATGGTTGCAAATCTCCTAATTAAAGTTTCGTCTACGTTTGTAATTTGAGCGGATTTCTCAGGGTCTTTAAAGAATTTTCTGGCAGTGTTACCATCATTGGTATTACCACTACCCTGCTTAATTGTATCTATGAGAAGTCCAGTTTCTTGCCGAAATTTTGATATTATTTCTTTCTTTTTTGCTTCACAAATGGCTTTATTTTGGACACCTCTAACCTGCCATGTTTTTATATCTAGTCGGTAAGCAATATGCAAAATGCATTCAAAGAATCTAATATGTGCATGCAGCGTCGACAGACCATACTGAAAAGTAGAGAAATTACAAGGTTTTTTTAAAACTGCTCTTAAATTGTTCATATCTTTTGGTTTAGTTTTGCAAATATAGCAGCTCTGTGTGGACGGATTTTCTGCTAGAGCATTGGCCACTTTTCCATCCAACATAGTTTTTAATAACGTATGCTGGACAGTAACAATTTCTTCTTGAACATTTACAATTGTTGGTAAGAGCGAAGCTATTTGTTCCTCGACATAATTATTTTCTCGCATTATTATATCATGTGTTTCTTTTATGAATTCGAATTTAATAGGTACACAAAATCGAGTAGATGATGAACGTGGATTAAGCCATACAATCTCTTCTGACTCAAACTGTTGTGTTGTTAACTTAAGTGGCACTATCGATGTTAACAGCAAGTCTGAATCTACTAAATCACAACTTTCCTGAAATTTCTGTTTGTACATCGAATGATTTGAACTTCCATCAAACCCCCATTTATAAGTCATGTGAAAAACTGTAATACCTTTTTCACTTATAACTTGGGAAAATACTTCTTCCTGGACGACAGCTAAACGACGAACAATGTGATCAAGGAGACATTGTAATTTAATCTCCCCCTTAGTCTCTGTTACATTTATGCCTTCCGGATAACACTCTTTTTTTGCTTTTAGTACATCATCATAAGAAGGATATAAATCACAATTATTATTCTTTGCACTTTTTTTCAATTTTAAATACTGTGATTTGGTCAATTTAGCATCAACTATGAGAGCAAGGGCTTCTTCAGCTGTATATTTTTTAACCAGACTTGTTGATCCGCGCACACTTTTTAACCTTTTTAGTGACTGAGGACTGGAAATTGTAGCCTTTTTTATAACATAAGCCAAATTTCTTTTGCCTGATTTTATAAAACTAGTCCTTGATGCAAAATTAAGCTCTTCTACGCTATAGTTTGACACCAATTTTTTTGTACGTCTCCTTTTGGATCTAGTGCTTAGTGTATCAAAGCCTTTCATAGGCCTTAATTTTCTTTTAGGTGTACAAACAAACTCACTCGGTTGTGGTTCGACAGTATTATGTATTAAATGATTCAGCCAGTCCTCATTCTGCTTCAAAAAATTTTTCTTATTTTTCCCACTAGCCTTCCAACGAACCAGGAGATTGTTAGAAAACCATGAAATTTTGTTTAAAATGACTTCTTCAGGAATGTCTGGTATTCTATGATTTACATAGTCAAGCATTTTTTTCCTTGAAGCAGCTGTAGTTGCCCGAGATAACAAAGAATTATCTGAAAGAAGTTCGAATAAATTCAACCTCGTCACGTCTCGGTGAATACCTAAAAACACAAAAAAAAATATTAAACAACTTCCGATGCACTCCGACCCTACAGATTTTGTGTATACAAAGATAAATGATGAATAAACAATATAATTAAAAATTAGAATAAAACTAAATAAACTTTTTTTTCTTTTGACTATCAAATTTCAACAAATAAAAAGATAACTATTGTTTTTCTCTACTTCTAATAAATCCAATTTTACTATGAATAAAATACTTTTTTATACGAGCATCATAAATAATACTAACCTGAAGAACCAGCAGACATGATAAAATGAAAAAATATAATTTAAAAACACTCTTTAACACTTTTAACAACTTGAGAACACAACGTTCGCAAACGACGATAAAGCCTAACTGAACAAAACCTGTACTTACACTCCCTTTACGATTACTTGACCTCAATAAGGTTTCTAGGAAATAGATAAATTATTCGGAACCGACTAAGGTACGCATTTTACGTTTCAATTATAATCATTAATAGAAGTTTCTCAGAAGTTGGGTTTTTGTTAGATGTCCTCCTAAATTTGAATTTTTGACCACTGTGCGGTGGGGAGAAATTTTTTTTCTGTATATCGGTTAAATTCTTGTAATTGATCATTAGGAAAGGTACATAAGACAATATAATGCAAGTTTCTTCAATATTTAGCTATATAAATTTTCATTGTTCATAGGCGGGTAATATGTTTTCGTATAGGGTAATAAAAAGAATAAAATATATTTCTTAATATAATTGTTACATTTGTTAAAATGTGACAAAGGATTTACCAATTTAATAGTAAAAAAAATTAGAACCAGTGGCGTTCCTAACAGAATTTAAAATCGATAAGTACATTGAATAAATGTTGAAAAGACTCACCTAAAATATAAATCGCAATAAATGTAGACGAATCCTGATGGACATGGAAATTTAAAATTTTTTTGAACAGGAACACACTCGCGAAATGTACAGAGTTTATAAATTTAATGTCTAATAATTTAATAATGTATGGTATTTACCAAAGCACGGGACAGCACAAAGTGGAGCTTCACAAGAAGGACACATCACATTTGTTTCCTTTCTAATTTTGTGGGAGTTACACACTACACATCTTCTAGAACCATGTTGTCTTGTTCCACTAGGAGGAGTGAATTCTGGAAAATGTCGTCCAGTAAGTCGAGCGGGCGTGTCAGGATTTAATCTTCTGCTGGTGGAAATGGCTGTCGATGAACCATATTTCTCAAAAACTCTATTTATAACATCGAGTCTAAAATTCAAATGTGACAATTGCCCACCTCGTTTTTTGTATAGAACAAAGGCATTGAACATTGCTACATCTACTAAATGCCTGAATATTTTTTGATAGTATTTTTTTAACCTTTTTCTTGCCATGCTATATGTCACTAAATATTGATCTGATAGATCGACTCCCCCCATTCCTTTATTGTAGTCTACTATGACCTCTGGTTTTTGCAATAATTGCCCTCTTTTATTTTGTACCTGTATCATATTAGCGTCATGGGTTGTACTTAGCATGGTTATATCTTTCTTATCGCTCCATTTAAGACACAGAAGTTTTTTTCTATATGCAGCAACAGTTTCACCTTTGTTGAGCTTCTTTTTTGTCACTTGTACTGGAAGATTTTTTCTATTTATGCGTACAGTTCCTAGGGCATCGGTGTTGAAATCACACAAAATGTCAAATAACTCTGGCGAGGAATAATAATTGTCGGTAACGATCCTGTGGCCTTTTCCTAGTAAATCATTGGCCAAAGACAACACAATTTTTGTGGGTTTCGTCAAACGTGATATATCACGTCCGTAAATTTCTGAGAGCAGGTCAGTATCATTTCCGGTATACATAAGTATTTTATAGACATAGCCCGAACTTGCCTCGCAAAGCCTGTATGACTCCATACCAAACCGAGCTCTTTTTTTGGGGATATATATTTTCCAACTCAATCGACCCTTCCAAAGAAGCAGGCTTTCATCTACAGAGACATCTTGTTCAAGATCACAAGCTGTTGAAAATTTGTTGATCAAATAATCCATTACCGGCTTTATTTTATATAATCTGGGGTGAATATTTGTTGAAGGATCAAATGTTTCATTGTCGCTAAAATGGAGAAATTTAAGTAACAAAAAAAATCGTTTTTCTGTCATCATTTGATAAAATATGGGTGTTTCTATAAGTTTCTTTCTTGAAAAAAACATATTGCTTTTGGGCTTTTGGATAATACCCTTAAGAAATAAAATTCCTAACAACAATTTTATTTCAGAAGCGTTAGTAGGAATCCAGTCTCTGTCTCTAGCCCTTCTTTTCATTTGTCCTTGGTCAGTTTTTTCCCGAATTTTATTTTGTGCATACTTATTAGTTTCTGTTGCAATAATTTCTGCAAATTCGTCATCAATAAAATACTCATAAAATTCTAAGGGTGCTGTGGCTAACATAAGATCGTGGTGTACCCCCACATTTTCATTAAATAGGAACCTTTCCCTTTCATTTCCAGTCTCAGTCCATGTATCATTTTGCGTGATAGGGGGGATCAACTCTTGCTCATCTTCAGATGATTCATCTTCTGAGCTAGTAACTGTAGCCCTTCTACATCGATGTAGCTCTTCAATCAACCCTTCTCTACTAGTGCTTGGAACTAAATGTGCAGGGTCTTCCAATTCATCACCATCTTCTGAGTCAGAAAAAACATAGTCCGCGTCTTCTTCTACATCGCTAGCTTCAGCCATTTGCTGTAACAATTCTATGTCCCTCTCATCATCAAAACGAAATGCTCGCTTCATTTTTATGATTATAAAGTCAAATTTATCGAAAATAGAACACTTGTAAAAAGTTTTTATAATTACCTACATAAATAAATTTATATCACTAATTGAATTTGCAGACTTTTAGAAAAATAATATAATCACTTTTGAGAAACAGTAAGAAACACGTATTTATTTCAGTAACCGTAGGATGAAACTGAATATCTGAACATAAAATTAAAAAAAGTCTGGAAATCCTCAGAAAGAAATTGATATGCACTTGAATATATCAAGATAAGGCACGTTTCAAAAACGAACAAATCTTTTATAAAACCGACATTTAGTACATATAGTGGCATCTTTAAATTTAAAAGTAAATTATATTCCTAGATCAAGATATAATCCTTATTTTACATAGCAGAAATCTACTCTTAGCGCGTACCCTATTGCAGATTCCCCGTGCGCACCTGGGTTCAGTCGCTTTACAGAAAACTGCTCCATATCTTTGGAACCGTTTTAAATAAAATAAATCTAAGTATATTTTTAGGTTCAGGGTAGTCAGAGCTATCTATTAGTGAAATTCCTAACTTTATAAGTTGCGGAATATAGGCGCTATAAAACAAAAACGGAATTTGTCGGTCAGCCCACTATATTATACACTTCCAGCCGACGACTTAAGTCGTCTAGCCCGCTTGAAGGGTTAACACTAATTTGGGTAATTAATGGATTTCACTAAGATTTCCACAGTTTACTGGTTATGTGGCTACGAAGGACCGAATGTTATGTTGTTTTACTTCCCGCTATGTGGGATTTTACTTTCGATTTAGTTGGATTGAATTAATTGACTAAGGAACTACAGAAACATGTCTTTATTGTCTGACTTTCGGATTTACAATGTTGTTCTCAACGACGGTTGAGAACCAAGCCGACGTACAAACTTCGCGGTGCGCGGTTGCCGCGTCTATATTAAAATATAATTAAAACTGTCTTTAACAATTGGTTTCTTGCGTCTTTATTTTTATAGAGTGCATCAGATGCATCCCACAAATGCCTTCTCAGGCGTACTTCGTCTATCACTCGACTCGTATCTATATCCATATTGCGATTGGACCTATCTGTACACCCTGACGGCGTTTACTCGGTTCGACACTAGAACGCTCACTAAAGGCAGAGGCGCGTGTACGATGGTCAGCGCTGACTTTTACGCGGCGTTGACAAGCGACGCGTACGGCCGCTGGGCTGTCAGCGCTGACCACCGTCCGCGCTGATAGCTACGCGTTATCCAAAAACGCTTGCTTGAATTTCATATATTTCGGCAGTCGGCACTAACGGTCAGCGAGTTGTCAGCGTGACTCTAAAACCAGCCTAATTGTTATTAAATGTCTTGCCATGTTTTTATTAAGCCCAAATAATTCTATGAATCTGAACTCTGGTAAATCGAATGGTTCGCTTTCCATTCTAATATATTGCCGATGCAAAATCCTCTCTCCTTCTTCGCCTTCTTTATAAAATAAACAATGGTAACATCTACAAAAACATACAATAATTATCAACATAATATAACGCTGTATTTACAGTAGAACAATAAATACATACTTTGATTTCTTCAATTTAAAAATAATTTAAATTATAAATTATAATAATTACATTAATATAAATTTAAATGATAATTAAAAATACTAACTATTTTACATAGACGTTATTTAGGTTATTTCTTAATTTATGACTTATGGCATAGACATAACCATATAAATAATTCCATTGTTCGAATTATTATCTCATCAGTTCAAAAATACGATGATTACCGATTATCTTTTGACATTCCAGTCGAACCGAGTTCGTAATCACTTTTTGGCTTCGATACGTATTCGTATCGAGTTTGCCTTCGTTTTGTTTTGTGACTTCGTATCGGAATTTCATAATCCCCATGCAGGACCCCTATTCACTAATTTAAGTGAGTAGTCGTATAGGAGTTCTCTCTCACAATTTTGCTTTAATGCACATGTCACTCTCCTGAAATTGTAAAATCCGTATTCACGAAAATGTAAGAGAACGCTCATATAGTCCGTAGAAGTTATAGATGACAGAAAGCCAATAAAATGAAGATTGTATATTGTATACAATACATACAGTTTAAACATTTCCTTCTCAATAAAGACAGCTTTATATATCTTTGCGATGAACTAACGCCATATTTACAAGTTCGCCAAAGAACATCTGGTTTGGATATTAAAACAAAGGTAATAACTTTAATTTTACTTGATACAGTTAGGTGTCTACTTATTATATTTTTGAAAATAACAAATCATTATTTTTAGCTGTTAGTAACCCTATTATTTTATGGCCAAGGCAGCTACCAAGCAGTGACAGGTTCCAATTCTTTTTGTGGAATGAGTCAAAGCAGTGTTTGTCGATGCATTGAAGAAGTTACTAACGCTTTAAATAGGCCAAAATGCATTAGTAGATGGATCACTTTTCCATGAAATATTGAGGAACTATCGCAGCGGAGAGCAAGGTAAAAGTAAATGGAGCTTATACCGATGTTAGAAAGTTTTCAGTTTGACTTCTATTTATAGGGATTAGGATTATTGATTGCACTCATGTCGAAGTGTTACGACCAATCCAAGAAGAACATATATTTGTAAATAAAAAAAAACTACCATTCCTTAAATGTACAACTGGTGAACTATTTTACGTATTCACTTTTTTGTTTTAAATTTCATTATTTTAGGTATTTGATGAAAATCTTCAAATAATGAATGCAAATGCTAATTTCCCAGGCAGTACACATGATGCTTACATTTGGGGGCAATCAAATATTTCAAATGTTCTCGAAAGAGTTTACAGAAGAGAACCTCAAAATAATTTTTTTTGCTTGGCGATTCTGGTAAAAAAATTAACACATAATCTTGATCAGGATCGTTACCATTGTTTCTTACAGGCTATCCTCTACGACCTTGGTTGCTAACCCCATTAGAAAACCCTGTGCCAGGTGCAGAGGAACGATTTAATAATGATTTTAAAAGAATAAGGAGCAGGATTGAAGGATGCAATGGTGTTTTGAAAAACAGGTTTCGATGTTTACTTAAACATAGGGTTCTTCACTATCAGCCTCAAAAAACAGCCAAAATAACAATGGCTTGTTGCGTGCTACACAATATTTGCATACATTATAGAATTCTCGAGCCTGATAGAGATGATGAATTCTTGAATGCAGATGTTGGAATAATTCAAGAAAACCAAGCTGCAGGAGCAGTGAATAATTTTGCGGCTTAGAATGATTTGGAAGCTGGAAGACTACTACAGCAATTAATTATTGATACTCATTATAATTAATTTTTAAAAAAAATGTGATTTTTTTGCATCTATACTCATTATAAGTACATTTTATTATATTCTTTTTATATTAGAAAATTCAATATATAAATATGCTAAAATGAAATATGTTTTATGGATATTTTAATCCTTTTCTTGAGGTCTTGTTTTTAACTGGCCAACATTCAGTGCCATATATCATAACCGGTCTTACAGCTGTCTTGTAAAACTTACCTCTTAGTTTCATTGGAATTTTTCTATCACACAACACACCGCTTGCTTCTTTACATTTCATGGATGCATCTCCATTTTTTTCTCTATTGCTTTGCACTGTTGACCATAAATACCTAAAACTATTGGTTTTTGAAACCAGTTCACTGCATATATTCTGTCTTTGACCTACTCAGTTTAAAACCTTTTCCCTCGAGAGCTTTTATATGTGATTAGTTAGCTTTCTTTCTTTTGAAAGAATGTGTTTACAATAGCCATATCTACTGCTATTGCCAGTTCAAGCATATCAACTCCAGCATCATTTCTACTACCAAACCCTAGTCCATTGGTCTGCTGCTATATTTCACCAAATATAGTGGTAGGTGAGTATGAGAATAGGTTAAATGCAATTATGGAAGAGGTGAGGCGACTGGGCAACGAGTGTGTGGTGCTCGGCGACTTCAATGCAAAATCTGCTGAATGGGGCTCGCCGATCACTGACACTCGGGGTCAAATGTTAATGGAATGGATCGGGGCACTAGATCTAGTGGTTTTAAACACAGGTTTGGAGCCAACTTTTGTGAGAGGCGATTCCAGATCGTACATCGACGTCACCCTCGCTACGCAGGGAACCGCCCGATGTGTCAAGGACTGGGCAGTACTGGCGGAGTATACCGGCACGGAGCACCAATTTATCGGCTTTTCGATTGGCAAGACGGAGGACGTTGGGGGTAGACCCAAACCTTGCCTGTCGGGATGCCGAAGATATCAGGTAGATTGGAGTGTATATGATGAGAGTATTAGATGGGAGGTACATGAGGCCCGACGTCTTACACCTTCGGTGGAAGGCCTCGAGCAGGTTATGAAAGCCGCGATGCATATGAGTAAAATTGGGACTGAGCGTACGGGTAGAATGCCTTACTGGTGGTGTGTCGAGATAGAGCAACTGAGAAGAGAGTGCGTGGCCCTTCGCCGGCACTTGACAAGGGCGAGAATACGTCGGAGCGCGGAAGAGGTGGAACGTGTGGATACGTCTTACCGTGCGAAGAAGAAGGAGTTGAATAGGAGGATCCGAGCCGAGAAGAAGAGACACTGGAGGCTACTGTGTGACAAGCTGGACGAGGACATCTGGGGTGAAGGGTATAAGATTACAATGAAGCATTTCGACGCCTGTGCTCCGTATGGCATGCCATTGGACCAGAAGCTAGACATAGTCACCGAACTGTTTCCACAAGGACCGTGGCATGGTGTGCGGAGGGACGTCGAGGCTGAGTGTGGGATTCCCTTTACTTTGGATGAACTGGCTGTGGCGGTGAGTTCCCTTAAGTCTGGTAGGGCTCCCGGTCTGGATGGTGTCCCACCTGAGGCGGTTATACATCTTGGCCGTTTGGAACCCATGTGGCTGCTGAAACACATGAATGCTCTTCTTGTCGCGCAGTCTTTTCCGGATCCCTGGAAAATCTCGAGGCTCGTGCTCCTGCCTAAATTCGAGGCAGGAAAATATCGTCCTATTTGCCTTCTTCCTTGTATCGGAAAGCTATATGAGAGAATGTTACGTTCGCGTATCGAGGAGGTGATTGTGATGTCTGGAGGCCTGTCTCCGAGACAATATGGTTTCTGCAAGCGTAAAAGTACAGTGGATGCGGTGACCGATGTGCTCCGGGCGGCACGGGGAATTGGGGGTGATCATCGATGGGTCGTCCTTGTTCTCTTTGACGTCCGAAATGCTTTTAATACATTGCAGTGGGGTCACGTAATGAGCTCTTTGGAAGCAAGGAACTGTCCTGGGTATCTGAGGAATGTGGTCGCTGATTATCTTTCCGAGAGAAAGATTGTGGTGGAAAATGGTGTGCTGGTGGATGTAACGGCTGGGGTCCCGCAGGGCTCCGTCCTGGGTCCGACGCTGTGGAACCTGGCATATGACGGGGTCCTAAATTGCGAATATGGGGAGGGTGTGACCCCCTTTGCATTCGCGGACGACCTTGCTATGCTGGTGGCTGCACGGGACAGGGAGGAACTCTTGCTTCGGATTACGCGTGCGTGTGTTCTAGTTGAGGATTGGATGAGTGAGCATGATCTTTCTCTCGCGGAGGATAAGACGGAGGCTGTAGTACTCAGAGGCTACAGAAAGAGAGATAGGGTGGAATTTGAGTGCGCGGGAGTGAGAGTGACGCCCAAAAAGTACGTTAAGTATTTGGGAGTCACTCTCCACCAGAGTGGGAGCTGGGGGAACATTTGAGGGGGGTGACCCGCAGAGCTGTTCAGAGAATGGCTGCGCTGGGGAGGATAATGCCTAATATCGGTGGTCCCAAATCCGAAAGGAGAAGGGTGCTCCACGGTGTTGTGCAGTCTGTCGTCCTCTACGCGGCCCCAGTCTGGAGTGACGCGGTAGAAATACCAACTTACAAGAGGCTCATGGTACGCGTGGACAGAACCAGTCTGCTGCGGGTAGCATGTGCCTACAGGACTGTGTCAGCTGCCGCTCTGTGTGTTATCACCGGCTGTGTTCCTTTACATGTGCTGGCAGGTGAAAGGGCAAGGATTTACAGTCGTAGGGGGCGGAACATTGGAGAGCGAGAAATGAATGAGATAAGACTGGCCGAGAGATTAGTTTCAATCGGACAGTGGCAACAAGAGTGGGAGGCAACACGTGATGTGGCGGAGTGGACGAAGTCACTAATCCCGAACCTTCGAAGCTGGGTGGACTGTGGGCATAGGCAGCTGGATTACTATCTAACGCAAATGCTCACAGGCCATGGCTGCTTCCGCAGCTACCTTTTCAGGTTTAGGAGGGCTCAGTCCGATCAGTGCCTTTACTGTGGTTTCTCGGACACTGTGACACACACGATGTTGGAGTGTGAGCGTTGGGCGGATGAAAGAGAGAAGTTTGTAAGAGAGTGTAACTGCAGAATGTTTGATTCCGTGAGAGAAATGGTGGAGAAAATGATGAGGGATAAGTGGTGGTGGACACGGATCCACAAATTTGTCAGGGAGCTGCTCTCCTCAAAAGAACGAGAAGAGAGGGAACTCGCAACAGAATTTTAAGACAAGCGAGTAGCACCTTGGTAGGGTTCGGACTGTCGCAGGCCGAATTAAGAGTGAATAAGAGACAGACGACGCGAGAGAGATGGCAGCCTCGCTAAGGCAGAGGGTTGAAAGTCCTTGGTGGTTCGTGTGGGTGTGGTTTTATGGATGAATGTGTCGGAGAAAGAATGGGAATCGGGTGATAGCAGGGCATCGGGAGAGATGTATGCCTTAACTGGCCCTTCCATCCTGATGTCTGGTGTGACAGAGGAGAGGTTTTTAGTTGGACGCCGACCGTCTCGGAGTGGTGACGGGGCGAGGTGTCAAGGGTTTAAATTCCTTGGGCATCTCGCCCCTGCACAACTTCGCTAGGGTATTAGGAACCCAACACTACCTGTGTGAGTCACAGGTGTCTGTATGCAGATTTTCCTTCTTCTCTTTAAAGATGTAAAAAAAAAAAGTCCACTGTGAATCCCTTCATATCCAGTTTTTTCCTGACCAACGTGTGCATTAAAATCATCTCCAGGTATGACTCTCTCTTCCGCTGGTAAGTTTGGAACTATATCCCTAATTGATTATAAAATGCTTTTCTTTCGTCATCACCCAAACCTACTTAAGGAACATACACACTACATTCAGCAATTCCCCATTCACGACAAACTTACACACATTATTCGGTAACTCGTTCTTACAACTTCTACTACTTTTTCATTTCGCTATCAGCAATGATGTTAACTCCATTTCTAGTGCTGTTTTTTCCTACACAATTTGTAACCCTCATCCAACTCCTTCGCTCTCTCACCTTTCCACTTTGTCTCTTGAATACAAGCAATGTGTACCCTTCTTCTCTTAAGTGCATCCAGTAAGTCCATACTTTTACCTGTTAGGCTTCCTACATTCCAACACCCTATTCTAATTTTACTAACCTGCAATAATGTTCCCCCTGAACTTAAGGAAAGCAATACAACGATAAATAAATAAATGGTCATAGACTGAAGGTAGGTAGGTAATAAAATAGTAAAACAATATATAAATTATGTATTTACATTTTTAGGTGTCTCCACCATACATTTTGAAACCTTTCCGACCATAGGCGAGCCCTCATTTTTAAACCATCTATAAAATTTTTCTTTCTGTAAAGGAAACCCCAATTTTACTAAAATATATTATACATATATTATATGTATAATATATATTATATTATATATATTATACAACGAAATATTTAGTATAAGGTTTAAAAGCGGCACGGAATATTTCATCAAATTTTATTTTATTAATATGTATTAAATATACTGGTTCATTTTTGAGCAGCTACTAGACCAGTTCTAAAATCAGTTAATTAAAATTAAATGTATGAAGTAAGAACAGGCTTCAATTGAATTTGAAGTTAACCATAACAAAATTTGTACCTAGCAGAGCACAGTTATAAAAAGTACTTACTTGTTCTACAAAAGAAAATTCTAATGGGTTTCTTCAACACCAATTCCATCAGTCTGCATAGGGCTAATCAAGCTTAAAACCTCAGTTTCTGTGTCACTGAGAGTGCTGGAACATGCTGGACCTCCTCCCGTCATATTCCTGTGACGTTTTATAATAGCATTTTTCGCATTTGCATTTTTTTTCATATCTTGCCATGTCTGTGAAAAAAAAAAAGACAGCAGCTGCTGATTTCAATAATGGTACTTGTCATGATTGCATTTTATGCAATCTTGAAATTATGAATTCAATCAATTCAAAATCAATTATGAAAACTTACTTTTCTCCATTTTTTTCAATCTTTTTATTGACCATTTGGAACAATATTTAAGTTTACGGTAATTTCTTCCCAAAGTTGATGGGCTTTTTTATATGTGAAAGTTGCAGTAAATTGCCCCCTAGGCAGCTCTTCATGTTGCTCAATATTATGTAACAAAGAGACGTCTTCTGGGATGTTGAGGGTATGTTTATGTTGTGCAAGATGTTGAGAGAAGGTGGAAGTGTTCTCTTTTTTAGTGTGTTCTAAGGAACGAGAAGTTAGTGATCTACAGGTTCTACCTATATATGTAGCATCACAATCAGAGCACTGTAATTTATAAACACCACTACGATCCATGTAGTTGATGGGATCTTTTGTGTTGGTTAAACATTGTCCTAGATTGTTCGGGACTTTGAAAGAAATGTGGGTATTCTCAACAGATCTTTTTAGGATGTATCTAAGATCTCCAGAAAGACGTTCTTAAAGGTATGGCAAAGAAGCATAATGAGGTTTGATGGTCAAGTCTCTGGGAAACGCAGTCTCTCTCAATAGTTTAAGTTGTCTCTTATTTATAAGTTTGTTAATGATATTGGGGTCATATCCATTGTTGAAAGCTATTTGTTTAAGGGTGTTAACTTCTGTATGGTAGTTGGATTGTGATAGTGGAATTATTAATAATCGATGAATGTAACTATGGAAGGCTGCATATTTGTGTGACATTGGATGGTTGGAAGATAAAGGTATGATATGGTCGGTTTGTGTAGGTTTTCTATAGATACTGAAATCGAAATGGTCGTTTAATCTGGTAATGGTAAGGTCAAGAAAATTAATAGATTGAGATGATTCTAGTTCCATAGTGAACTTAATGTTTGGGTGGATTTGATTTAATTTAGAGAGTAACAGAACAGCTGAATTTGAGTTACCTGATATGAAGACTAAACAGTCATCAACATATCGAAACCAATGGAGAATTTCAGGATTTTTCATAATGTGTGTGGATTCTAAGTGATCCATAAATACATCAGCTAGGAAAGGGGAAAGGCAACTACCCATGGCTAAGCCATCAGGGTGTCTGTAAAATTTACTATTGAAAACAAAAAAGTCTTGAGCTAGACAAGTTTGTAATAATTGAATAATTGAGTTAGTGGTAGACAAAGTGATAGAATTTGTTCGTAGAAGAGACTGGACCAGATTAATAGTTTCTTGTTTGGGGACTGAAGTAAATAGGTTGCTGACATCGAATGAAAGCATTGTGATGTAAGGATGAAGATTTATTTGTTGAAGATTGTTGACTAGATGAATAGTATTTTTGACTGCAAAGCGAGGGGTGAAGTTCGTCATGTTGTTAATGAGATTCAATATGAATTTTGACAAAATAGAAACTGGCGTATTTATGAAACTAACAACGGGACGAATGGGAATGCCCTCTTTATGTATCTTAGGTAAACCGTACAATCTGGGTGTTAATGGGTTACTAGGTATTTTATAATATGGAGCGTCATGTTCTGAGAGAAATTCTGTGAAAAGTTTATTGGTGGCTTTGATTTTGTTAATGAACTTTTTTGTTGGATCTTCGGAGAGTAAATTGAAATTGTTATCTGAAAGAAATGTGGTGACCTTGTCGTTATATGAATTTTGATCTAAAATAACTAGGCAATTGCCTTACTATCTGCTTTACTAATGATAAGATTGTGGGATTTAATTTTGTTTTGAATAGACTTGAGGATTTGGAGTTGGTCTTTCTGTTTTTTGTTTGAAAATTGTGGAAGAGAAACATTGAATGAATAATTTTGAGAAGTAAAAGGTGGGTTGATGGATGAAGAGTTATTTGATGTGCTCAATAGAGTGTTGGGAGTAGAGTTATTGAGAGAAATAGAAGATGATGGAAAATTTTTGTTTTTGAATTTGTAGATAGTTTTATAGCTTTAGAGTTTCTATTTGACGTTTTTTGATTTAGAGGGATTGAAAGATTCTGGATGATAACATCTAGCTCAATGGAAAGACTCTGAAGGTCCTTTTCAGAAACCTTCTTCGGAATGGAGTATTTGAGACCTAGATTCAATAAGTTGAGTTCATTTTTATCAAAGATTACAGAAGATAAATTTTTGAGGCTTGGATGAAATTGGAAATTAGAGAATTTAGTTTTGTTATTGTTGCTGTTATTGTTTTGTGAATTAGATGAATTACTGATGAGTTTATTAAGTTTAGATTTAAGTTTACTGAATTTAATAGAAGTTACATTGTCCATTCTGTCCTGAACATCATTCAAAAGGTTACTTAAGTTATCAAAACCTATGGATTCAAGTAAAAAATCATATGTTACCTTAAGCTTACAGTTTATAAAATTAAGTTTTCCATAATGGTTGCAAATCTCCTTCTTTAAAATTTTAAGTTGAAAAGTGTCCCTTAAGGTAGTTGGAACGTTTCCTGGTGTTTTAATTCTACAAAAGGTAGGAAAAACTTTATAGTTGATGCATTGTGAAATGAACCATATATCCAACTTGAGTGTAAATCTTTTAGTGGCTAAGCGCATGTATTGAAGAGCCAAGTTGACCATACCGTCAATTAACAAAATCCACAAGGAAAAAATTCCTGTAGCTGGCTGTATATTCCTGTATTTTGGTGGCTCAGGCATTGTGACCTAGTAAGTATAACCATCTTTTGCTTTTCAACCATAGTCAAAATTTCATAATCTCGTTTGTTTTAACTAAATGGTTCATACTTATTTTTAGGCATTTTCGATTTTAAAACCTGATGATGGACTGTGTGGTCCGAAAACGTTTGTTTTATTGATGTAGCCCTTTTAAGGGTTTTTTAAATAAATATACCCATTTACAAAGACTAACCTCTTTTTGTGATACGTGGTATACAGCCAGCTACAGGAATTTTTTCCTTGTGGAATGTGTAAAAAAATTTTGCGAGTGAATAAGAATCATTAAGGATAATATTTCAACTTTGTAATAAATTATACATGAAAATGAATAAATTGAAATATAAATTTAAGGACGCTACTATATTAATGTATTAATGTATAAATAAAAATATTTAATCTCTAAACGTGTTAGAACAGTAAAATAAAAGATTAAAAGTGGTTAAAAGGAAATTATTTATGCTTGACATTGACGAAAGGTTATACCTGCCTTCTTCCGATACTGTGTGAATGGGGCGATGCAAATTCGTCGAAAATGAATACAGCTTTCAATGGAATGTACAGCACAATAATCTTGATAACTGGTTAATTCGGCTCGAATAAAGGACCAGTTTTTGTAGGGGATGTAAGTTAGGTCTTATTAGAATTTCACGTAGAGTAATAATACAAAAACAAATCACTTAAACTAAACTGTATTGAAGAAAATAGACATATGAAAAAATATTGTAAACGATAAATTTAAAACTAGCGTCCTTATCGTAACGTGATTGTGATGACACTCTTGAGTGTCGACCGTCTTCTGTCCACAACTACCTGCAGGCCGTCTCGATGGGTGTAAGATGAACGTAGGGTAAAACTTAACTGAAAATATATTATACGGGGTTGCTCGAAAGTTTAACACCTCATGTTTTCACTCAATTTGATAACATTTTTTTGTCGTCTTTTTAAGTCTCTTATCTCTAAACTCATTGACATATTTACGAATTGCTGATGCGAAAGGCATGATCGGAGGTATACGAGCAGTATGCAATGTTTGCCGCTCACTTTTCAGCCAATTATTCTGTCCAAGAACAGCTTCTTAGCCAATTCTTACATGCTTGACCTTTCTGGTAGGTCTTCATGGTTTACATGAAATACTGTGTCCTTGCATTAACACGTAAGATTACAGGAAAAATATACCGTTTAGAATTTCGCTCTTACATGTGCCTTTTATTATCAAATAATAAGCAGCATTTTCATTGTTGTAAACCTTAGTGTTTTTAAATAAAAATGCACACCGAGACTCACTAATTTTGTAGAATTCTTCAGCTATATAGTCTGGCCATGCCCACCATTTTAAAATATAAGACTCGCGTCTCTTATAATTTCTTGCGTCATCTTCACAAATATTGTGGTATAATTGTATAATGTTTGGATAAACTTAACTTGAAATCATCCAAGTTCCCTCATCTCGAAATCATCCATTGTCGTCATTTCCATCATCAGTTAGAGAGCACAGAGTTGAGGATTCAGACGGATATATATTGTGATCATCCTCATCCATGAGATCCTTAGGATGCAATTCTGCCCACACGCTACGGCGATTGTCTTTGCAGTGCCTGTAGACATCTCTTGCAATCCATCTTCCTTAGAAATTTTGACTAATTTCGTCCCAAATAGGCTGAGATGACCTCGGAAGTAGATTTCGATCTTTTGGTAGACGAAAGTTTAAGACTACTGTTTAAGAACCGAAAGGCACGCTTCCAGTGATACATTGCAACGGCGATTTGAAACTTTCGTTGTTAAAATTTATAACAATTATTAACACTTTCACTATTTATACCGAACTTTATATCTGTACCCTGGATTCAAAATTGGTCAACTCCATTTTTACTACAATGGAGATAAATACGTTTATGTGACAAACACAATAGACTGGCATTTCGTGATACATTAATATTTTCATACGAATATAGGAGTTTAATTTGTTAAAGAACAACATTGATTTTATCGATTGAATACATTAATACACAGAAAATGCTACTAATAGATTGGATTTGACCAGTTTTGAAAATTTTGTACTAGATGTCAGAGGATTTGACCCCTTTTGAAAATTACAATAATAGATTTGCCTAAATCTGAAACTAAACAAAATGCCACTGTAAACAGGTACAGATTCTGTCATTTCTGAAACTCTGGTATCATGCTCATACTTTCAGATTCATTAGTAGGATTATTAAATAAATGCAAAGTTGTATTACAAAAATTTATTTAGATGATAAATATCAAACTCTTATACTTTTGTCGTTTTGATCGTGATCGCAGCAAGGTTCATCTTCTTCAAGGACCTCTGTCGAAGTAGTGTCATTGATAATGTTTAAATAAAATGCTAATTTTGTGTTTTCGACTTCTCTATCAATCCAGTCCACTCCATAATGTTTCTCTAAAAGCTTTTTAACATCTGCAATTTTAGCAGCATTAACTGAAACTCCAGGTGTTAGTCTTTTTGGTGTAAATGAAGATAATGTTACACCTTTTTTTAAAAGACTTCGAGCGTTGCTAATATCAGACTTATAAAACTCTTCGCCAGACACCAATACAGATTTGCGAGAACGTGTAATAATAAATCTTTTACATTTTGTTATTTGGAAATGAAAATTTTGGGTGTTTTTAAGAGCAGACTTCGCCATATCTTTACAATCTAGTATAGATATATTTGTGACATCGTACGTTGTCGCAGTTTCTTGAAAAACTTTCACATATTCATCTGGAGATATAATGGTCTCCATCTTTTTTATTTTTTGTTTTTCTATAACTCCACACACCCTGTCAGGGGGAAAATACGAATGTAAACCCGAGTTCTACCTGACTTTGTAACAAAAGGTTATGGGATTTGAAAGTACACATAGACAAAAAATATATCCAGCGTTATTTACGCATTTAAGATTTTCGTAAAAGACAAACACAGATTTTAGGCAATCTTTATGCGTACTGACGAGATAAACAAACAGGGACGTATTATAGAATTTAAAACGCTACAATTTTGTGGCTTATTTAATGCCGTTTCTTTCATGCCTGAGGAGAGGAGAGCCGTGTCGTCCGCATACAAGAGGATTTTCATGGAGTCTCTAGGGTCTTAAGGTATATCATATATGTATATGTTGTATAATATTGGAGCCAATACGGAACCCTGGGGAACTTTTGCTTCTGGAGTGAATGGTTCGTTAATTTCATTTGCAACTTTAACTCTAACCGTTCTGTTTGTTAAATATGATTGCATTAATAATATGACTGGGGAAGGCAATCCAATTGCTTGTAACTTTTTAATCAGGCCTGTATGTAAAACCTGATCAAAAGCTTTTTGGATGTCTAGGAACGTGCCTACGACTATGTTGTTTCTAGAATTAATGTTTTGTGAAATGTGTGAGACTACTTTTGTTAATGAATTTTGCGTAGAGTGGCCCGACCTGAATCCGAATTGAAAGTTTGGTATGATGTTGTTCTCTAGAAAGTCTAGGAGCCTCTTTTTTAGAAGACGCTCGAAGATCTTACCTAGTGTATTTAAGAGAGATATCTGTCTATAAGATTCAGGGTTTATGTGGGCTTTTCTTGGTTTAGGGATCATTATTGTGTTTGATATTTTCCATGTGGTTGGAAAATAGCAAAACTTAATTGCTGCATTAACTATAGTCTTAATTATTGTGAATATACTTGGAGGTAGTTGTTTTAGGCATTTATTATGAATGCTATTTGGTCCTGGAGCTGTGTTTTTACTGACGAAACACAGCTCTTTTATTGTTTCTTCGTCTGTGGGGGCCATCATTGGATTGTTGATGAAGTCCTCACGACGGTGTGGAGTGTTGAGTATATCACGGACTTGTCTTTCGGTTTGAGTTTTAAAGTTTGCGCAGAAATTAGGGTTGTCTAGAGATCGGAATGTGTCGCGGAAAACATTTCTAAATGCTTCCGCTTTATTTTTGGGTGTGGAGATAATGTTATCTCCAACTTTTAGGTGAGAAATAGGGTTCGATTTTTGTTTTGTTAGGATTTTAAACAAAGTCCAAAATTTAGTGCCCTCTCTGTAATCAAGAGTCGAGGTAATACGTCTCCGTTCCTGGTATTTAATCGCATTTACCTCTAGTCTTATACTTGCAGAGTAGCCCATTGGAATGAAGCACTTAGAAAAGGATTGTCATACATTCCATACTTGGCTTCTTTCTACGCTATCATATGCCTGTCTAAAGTCTATAAAAAATATTGTGTAAGTGTCTGTTGTACTCTTATCCCTTGTTCAAAACAACAGACCACTAACTTTAATTTAAAACTGCTGAATTAACATTTTATTTAAGTTATTTGTTGACTGTGTTTAGTGCCGATAAATTATTAAGGAAAGCCGTTTTGAGATGAGGCTTAACTACGAACGAGTCGTAGTTACGGAGTAGCCCATTGGAATGAAGCACTCAGAAAAGGATTGTCATGGCATTCCATACTTGGCTTCTTTCTACGCTATCATATGCCTGTCTAAAGTCTATGAAAATATTGTGTATGGGTCTGTTGTACTCCCATCCCTTGTTCAAAACAACAGACCACTAACTTTAATTTAAAACTGCTGAATTAACATTTTATTTAAGTTATTTGTTGACTGTGTTTAGTGCCGATAAATTATTAAGGAAAGCCGTTTTGAGATGAGGCTTAACTACGAACGAGTCGTAGTTACGGAGTAGCCCATTGGAATGAAGCACTCAGAAAAGGATTGTCATGGCATTCCATACTTGGCTTCTTTCTACGCTACCATATGCCTGTCTAAAGTCTATGAAAATATTGTGTATGGGTCTGTTGTACTCCCATCCCTTGTTCAAAACAACAGACCACTAACTTTAATTTAAAACTGTTGAATTAACATTTTATTTAAGTTATTTGTTGACTGTGTTTAGTGCCGATAAATTATTAAGGAAAGCCGTTTTGAGATGAGGCTTAACTACGAACGAGTCGTAGTTACGGAGTAGCCCATTGGAATGAAGCACTCAGAAAAGGATTGTCATGGCATTCCATACTTGGCTTCTTTCTACGCTATCATATGCCTGTCTAAAGTCTATGAAAATATTGTGTATGGGTCTGTTGTACTCCCATCCCTTGTTCAAAACAACAGACCACTAACTTTAATTTAAAACTGCTGAATTAACATTTTATTTAAGTTATTTGTTGACTGTGTTTAGTGCCGATAAATTATTAAGGAAAGCCGTTTTGAGATGAGGCTTAACTACGAACGAGTCGTAGTTACGGAGTAGCCCATTGGAATGAAGCACTCAGAAAAGGATTGCCATGGCATTCCATACTTGGCTTCTTTCTACGCTATCATACGCCTGTCTAAAGTCTATGAAAATATTGTGTATGGGTCTGTTGTACTCCCATCCCTTGTTCAAAACAACAGACCACTAACTTTAATTTAAAACTGCTGAATTAACATTTCATTTAAGTTATTTGTTGACTGTGTTTAGTGCCGATAAATTGTTAAGGAAAGCCGTTTTGAGGTGAGGCTTAACTACGAACGAGTCGTAGTTACGGAGTAGCCTATTGGAATGAAGCACTCAGAAAAGGATTGCCTGTGAGTTCAGGTCTTCAGTGATATTTTCAACACGGTATGTGAAGATTTTCTTCACATTAGGGGCAGCGGAGGTGGTATTCGACGCATTGTTTTGCGAATTTTAAGTGACTTGCGAAATTCTTATTTGCGGCGACTGAACGACGCCAAGGCTGCCAGCTATTATGTAGGCCCCGCCCACTAGCTGATTTTACACTTGGCTTGCTTTCAGTCGACGATAAAATTGACGTCGATTTCGCTACACTGTTGACTCAACTATGAATGACCAGTTTATATTTTTCTGCAGTGATTGTGATCTTTTTAAACAAATTCTATTTATAAAGTAGAAAGTGATTTACAGCACCTTAAATGTCAAGATTTTAAACTTAGAAGAAGAAGTTTGTTCATGGAGCAAACAATGTGTAACAAACAGAAGTTTATAATCATATTTGGCACTGCATTGAGTTTTGATTTCATGTTAATACAGTACTACTTAACCATGGGTAACGCACTAAATTTTTGGATGTTGATACAGCAACACTGGCTCAGCTTATTGTGCACAACTCAGTGTGTCAACACAGTAAGCCATTGACACTAGTTGAAAGTTTGAAACCTTCCCTAATGCATAAGTTGTAACTATATATTTTGCTTACCTCAGGGTAAGAACATGGGGTAGAAGATTGGGGACAGAAACTACTGGGGTAGAGATATGGCAAACAAAATAATCGAAACTGATGCATACGACACTCAGAGGGTTGTTGAAGAGCTGGGTCGTGGATAAGTTAAAATAAAATGGGTCGGATTGGGGTATCTACTAAATGAAAACAAAGGGATACTTACATAAATCTCCTGGGTGGAAAACGAAATAAGATATGGCAGATAAGATTTACCTATAGCTATTTTCTTTGTTGGGACGCCGCTTCGAAGAAACACTTCCTGCTGGAAAAAGAAAAAATTTTCTTCCCTAGAATCAAAAATACATACAAGGGTTAGGAGACTTTTCTAAAGTAAAACACAAAATGGATCAGAGAAACAAATCAAACGTTTATTTTTTTCTCAAACAAACTATTGGGAATTTATCTTTATTGAACAGCCAGCAATTGACGGATTTGTAGTTTACTGTTTTTATTTGCGTAAAAACAACTCAAATTCCTACAATATATAAAATTAACAAGATAAAAAAACTAATTAATTCCCATTACTTACTGTTCTCTTGCTGTCTGCTAAATTATTAAATTATTAAAATTTTTTCCCTAATCGGTGACAGTTTGTTTTCTGACGTTTTGATATTATATTTGACATAATTTATAGAACAGTAGCAACGGGAAATTTTGGGTAACATGATAGAACTAAAAATTAAAACATTACAAATAATAAATATTCGTAACACTCCCACCCGGTCCAGTTAGATGCGAAAGAGAGACTGTACCACTTATTTTTCATCAGCTTTTTGGTCTCCATTTATTGGTATTACCGCTAATTTTATAACAGGACGTTCATATATTCCACTTTTTGTTTGAACTATTGCTCGTCGCACTTGCCCATCAGGTGATTCTTTAACTTCAATTACTTTACCCTTTGGCCAATTGCATCTTGGTAAATCTTTATTACATATAATTACAATATCGCCCTCTTTAATTGGTAAAACTTGTTTATGCCATTTTGCCCTAAGTAATAGTTCAGGTATGTATTCAGAAATAAAGCGTCGCCAACATTTATTTGCAAATTGCTCTCTGTATAAATAATTAAATTTAAATACTTTAATGTCTTCGTTTAAAAATCCAATTGGTTTATCTCCGTTTGAAGATCCAATTAAAAAATGATTTATAGTTAGAGATTCAGATTTTTCAGATTCTATTGGAAGATAAGTAAGTGGTCTTGAATTTACTATGTTTTCTGCAGCTATGAGACAACTACAAAGTAATTGGTCAGTAAGGTTCCTTGTTGGTAATGAATCATATATCGAAATTTTAACCGCTTTCACTAGGCGCTCCCAGGCCCCACCCATATGTGGGGAAAGGGGTGCGTTAAAGTGAAATTTTAGCTCTGGGTTAATCAGTGAATTGGCTATTAATTTACTGTCAACCTTTTGCAGTTCTTCTCTCAATATTCGTTCAGCTGCATTAAATTCGTACCTCGATCACAATAAATATGTCTGGCATCTAAAAGTTCTTCTGCAGTTAATATTCCTTTAGGCTCTTCAGATTTCATCAGTTTTGCATAATAGACCGAGAAAATAAAGTTTTTGAAATCGAAAAATTACTGGACGCGATTTTCCAGGTGGAAAGTGTTGGGGAAGCCTATGCAAACAGCGTCTTATCTCGTGAGTAACGTTTTTTTGGTTGGAAAATTGTTTATTTTAAACTTTTTTGCAAAAAAGTGGTATCTTTTCGTTCGATTCAATATTGCGAAAAACCCACGAGGGTTGGAGAAAAATGGTCCACAGATGATTTTTTCCTCGAGAACTGACGAAGATTTTAAGACTTGCTAAATTGAAATCCATAAATAAATAAAAAAGTTATTGCAAAATTAGTCCAAAAACATTGTTTTTTATAATTGTTTATAACTTTTTCAATAATGTATAAATTCATTCAAAACTTTATCAAATTATGGGTTTTCAAGTACTTAAACTGTGTGCAAATAATGGGCTCAATCGGTCGAGTAGTTTTTCCCGTTTTTTAAAAAAAGGGGCATTTTTGAATGGACGTACAGCTGGCTGGGTGGCGACTAGGATGCCCATTTTGGGCTCATTTTCTTCGTTTGGTCGTCAACTATCATATACTTAAAATTAAAAAATATATATTGTAATTTACTTATTGAAAATTGTTAATAAACGAAGTACACTCTTTCGCCTTATAAACATTTAGAATATCTCAGTTATTTTTGAATATACAAAATAGCCAAGCATACCATTCGAAAGCTGGTCAAAAAACACACATTTAAAAAAAAAACTTCCTACGACCAATAAAACCGGAAATAATTTTTTTTTTTCAAAAAATCGCAGACCAATTGTTTATAAACATTAAGGGCTGAAATTTGGCCAATATTTAAATAAAGACCCAATCTTTAATGTACAATTTATTTCGTTTTTATTTAAACAAACCAAAAGGTTTAAGAGCGCTTCAAAAGAAGTGCTCGAAAAAAAAAACTATAAATTCTGTTCGATGAGTCATCATCGACTTTTACTCATTTTCAAATCGGAAATAGAACTTCAAATTGGACGCGCTTGAAAAAATTGCAATATTTCGGGCTCCAGACGGGCTAGAACCTTCTTTTTTTAGACTGGGATAGCTCGTCGAGAGAAACTCAACTGGCATATTTTCACCCCCTATAAAACTACCCCCAAACCTCCAAAAATTCATTTTTCATAATTATTTTTTTATATCGTTTTCTTATTACTATTTTTATACATATGCTTAATAACACATTTATTATCCACAAGGAATCTACGTTCCTGTAGTTGGCTGTATACCATGTATTAAAAATTTAATTAAAAATCCTTTGTAATAGGTATATTTTAGGCCCAAACGGGCCAAGTTAAAAAGACAAAACGTTTTTGGAAACCATGTTTCATCATCAGTGTCCTAGAAAATAGTTAACCACTTAATTAAAAAGAACATAGGTTAAAATTTTGACTAAGGTTAAAGAACAATGTGGTTAATACTTACTAGGAGTACATGAATGAAGCCACCAAGATTAAATATGTGGGTAAAAACCCGATTACATATGTTTAATTACATTTAGTTTTAAAATAATGTTGTAATGATATAGGATTACAGAGTTACCGATGGATTTGGTAACATGGCGACATATGACTCCACGTTGAAGTTGCTAGTCCTGAGACGGTATGTCTTCGAGGACTGTATGAGTGCAACTGATTGGCAATGACATTTGATGACAATATTGTTAAGTTATGCCGGAAATAATCACAGAGCAGTCAATGTAGCTGTATGTTTCTACTTAAGACAAAAGCCAACGTTATTTAAAATTGTGAAAATTAAGTAAATTAATATAACAGTATCAACCATCAAAGTTGTAGTTTTTAATTTATGAAATTAAGATGAAATTGCCCCCTTATATCATCTTAATTTCATAAATTAAAAACTACAACTTTGATGGTTGATACTGTTATATTAATTTACTTAATTTTCACAATTTTAAATAACGTTGGCTTTTGTCTTAAGTAGAAACATACAGCTACATTGACTGCTCTGTGATTATTTCCGTCATAACTTAACAATATTGTCATCAAATGTCATTTCCAATCAGTTGCACTCATACAGTCCTCGAAGACATACCGTCTCAGGACTAGCAACTTCAACGTGGAGTCATATGTCGCCATGTTACCAAATCCATCGGTAACTCTGTAATCCTATATCATCACAACATTATTTTTAAAACTAAATGTAATTAAACATATGTAATCGGGTTTTTACCCACATATTTAATCTTGGTGGCTTCATTCATGTACTCCTAGTAAGTATTAACCACATTGTTCTTTAACCTTAGTCAAAATTTTAACCTATGTTCTTTTTAATTAAGTGGTTAACTATTTTCTAGGACACTGATGATGGAACATGGTTTCCGAAAACGTTTTGTCTTTTTAACTTAGCCCGTTTGGGCCTAAAATATACCTATTACAAAGGATTTTTAACAAATTAAATTTTTAACACATTTATTACTTCTAGGCTATATCTACCCTTCAGTTCACACCCCCTCACCCCCAAAAAATTTTTATTAAAAAGAATGTTTATCGTACCGTTTTTCGTCGTTTTAATTTTAATACAGTGATTCATAAGTCATATATTTCTATGAATAAGTATTTTTACCCTTTTTGACCGCCCTGCACCCAGAAAATTTTTTATACCCATTTCTTTTAATTTTCATATCTTAATTAAGATGAATTCCATTCTACAAAATTGTTTAAAGATTTTTTTAATTATTATTTTTACAATTATAAATTATCCCCGACTTCAATATGTATGTGTTTGAAAAAAATTTTCAATTTTTTAAAAATTTTTTTATAATCCTATGTGGGGACTGGTTTTTTAATACAAATATTTTATAGTTATGATTGTATACTGATGATTTTATACATATATATTTTTTATTACATTATGGTTTACATTCATTGCTCTTGTTATACTACAAATATAATTTGACATTCATAAAAAATTAAACCATTTTTAACATGAATATTTTAAAATATGTTTTGAAAAATACTTTGAAGGTGATATAAATAACAATTAATATAAAAATCATTTTGAAATGAATAACATTAATGCATTATTATTATTTAAAAGTTTCTTTTCCTTTTAATTGGCTGCTTCTCTTCATAATCCTCGTTAATATTCGTTTCTACTTCAGAATGATCATGATCATCGTCAATATAATTATCTGTTTCAGAATCGTCCTCCGTATCATCGTAGTCTATATTGAAATTTTCTTCAAAATTACTTTCTGCTTCAAACGTATCGTCCAAATCAGACATTTTCTCCGCGAGCTCATCTATATCTATGTCTACGTCATCAATTACTTCTTTGGTTTTCTTAAAATTGGTGCAAGTATCACACTCACAATTAGTACATAAAGAGGTACAATTCATCGAATTTTTTCGACAAGTGCAAGCTTTAGTTTTGCAACCCTTCTTACATTTACACTTGATTTGTTGCAATAAGTCTTCAGGTATAAGAGCAGAATCTGGGTAAATTGGGACCAAACTCGCAGCAAAAACCGACCAACCCCATTTTGTAGGCGATTTATTTCGACCCAACCACTGCTGTACTTGTAAATATACACGAAATACATGTTGTTCTGCACAGCATTTAGTCGGAGGTAGTGTTTCGAGCTTTGCATGTTTCTTAAATGCTGCTTTTGCAAAGTTCAAGTAACGTAGTTTGTTCAAGGAAATGTATGAGTCTTTTCCGGTGTACATCGAAGAAATTATTTCAATCCCGTGTCTTGCAATTACGGCGGGACTTGAATTTTCTAGGTAAAAACTTTTAGCAAGTTCTTGCAGTCTTAGATTTTCAGATCATATTTTATAAAGTTTCTGTTTACCTTGATTATAAAAACATGAAGTTGTATCACATCCGGTCATGGCATGCAAAAATCCTACCAAACATTGAAGTGATTCATATTTAAAACTTCGACAGCTATAAATAACTTGTTCATTTTCTTTTCCTACTTTTAATAAATAAGTACGATCATTGATGTTGGCCCTTTCATGTAAAATTACTAGTAAATCTATATCTTCACCGACAACCCATGTATTCTTCGTGTCAGTTTTTAGAGTAAGTGCTGTTTCAATAATTAAGCAATCAGCGTCAACTTTTGCAATTTTAGTTATACATCCATGCTTACTGAACTCGTCGCACAACATCTGAATTAAGCGTATTTTATTCTTCTCTACACTCAAAAATTGCTCTTGTGGCTGAGTAATTACGGTAGTATTGTTGAAATGAACTTCGTATCCTAGGTTTTTTTTGTCTGCGCAACCTTTCCACCGACTTGGTACATAATTTTTCCACATCTTGAGGATAACCATCAAACACAATGTAGCTCTGTTGGTAGTGTTTTATTGTGTAAGAAATATATTTATTTATAATATTATCAACAGTAAAATTTTTTTCCCAGCGAACTTTATGAAGTAGGAATCCTCCATCAATTACTATTGTGTCGGAAGGACTGAAGCTTACATCAGTCGAGGGCTTGAAATTCGAGTAGAAAGCCGATTTTTGTGTTTTTCGCATACCCAAAGAATCAAAAATTGTCAGTGGATATGGACTTAACTCATAAGCTAAAAATTTAGCCATATCTTCCTTATTTTGTATGGCCAATGCAGCTCTTTGAAATATTATTGTAGGATCTGCTGTAATATTGCTATTTTGGCATTTGATTTTATTCTTCACAGCATCTATTGTTACTACTTTACTTTTTCTTTCAAATTTAACGTCTTTAAAATTTTCGTCGAAGATTTTTTCCAAACATTTGTTGCCAACTGCAAGAGCCTCATGACAGTTTACTGAAGAATCGCCTACTATTCCTGAAGTAATTGTTTTAATTTCACTGGAGACAGGAAAAGGATTGTGACTTGGAAAAATTCATCAAATTTTTCCAAATCTTTAGTGTCTCTAGAAACTCTAGCAGTACTAGCGTCGACGTGCTCCTCCGAAGTTTCGTAAGTTATGTGACAGAATTTTTCTACTGCTTTATTGATGTCAACTAGTATTTTTAGTATCCATTTACTCACAGTAGATTCTGAAATTCCACGACCATGGGTAAGACCTCCTGTAAATTTCATTGACCTCATCAAATTTTGTTCGATAATCATGTCACTCCATGTTCCTGACCTGAATTTATCATTTCGCCTTATCGTGAAATAACTTTTTGCGCTAAATTTATTAAATTCTTCAATTTCCATTACAGGTTCTAAGTCATACATATCTTGTAGGTACAAGTGCGCACTTTTTACAAACAAATTGTGAATATGGTATCATTTTTTGCACACATTGTAGATGTAAAGTAAAATTGCCAGTTCTTTCGGCATCAATAAACTGCTTAACTAAATTAACCATTTCAAAATATTGTATCCACAACTTTGATGTTAGACCATTTTTGCGGAGTCGTTCAATTTCTTCAGTAAAACGCTGTTTAAGATCTTTATATTCGTTTTTTTCCAATAAATTGTTGTCGAATACATCAGATTTTGCGACTGTAGAAATTATAGAATTCAAAAAATTTAAGTCACCATGTGTAAAGTCTAGATTTGAAAATATTATTTTAGCTAAAGATAACTGGACCAATATATGTCCCCGAACGTCTCTAGCATAAGCATGCCCCGTTAATGCTTTTGCAGCCGAAACTTCAGCATGTAAAATACTAAAAACTTCCTGCAAGCCACTTCCTGACATAATAAAACCAATGCTTCCCAGAAAAGACATTAATAAATGTGTCGTTCATTGTAAAAGTGGTGTAACTCCATCAAATTGAATTTGTAGATATTTTGACATTTGCAAATTGATGTACAGGAAAAAAAAATAAAAGTCGTTATTGAGTTATTTACATTATTTATTGTTCACTACAAGACCAAGTTTCTAATCCTAAGTATAAAACGAAAAAAATATATTGAATTCTGTGATAAAAATAGGAAAAAAAATTTTTTTGGAGTTACTTCACTGTTATTGTGTTATTGTGTCACGTACATAATTTCATAATCAGATGAACGTTCACTAGAATTACCGCTGTTTGACCGCGTTGGTATATCGGTAGGAAGATTTTTATAATACGAGTGATAAATCGGTGGAATATACGGTAAGAGGTCTTTCATATCTTTCTTTTTTGCGCTGGTTATGGGACGTTTTGAGGTATACAGTGGCATTTGTATAATATTGTTTAATGGAACCTCAGGTCCTTGCTTCTTTTTAGTTAAATCTACAACGTAAAATGGGGTGTCAGGATTAAGGGTTACTTTAAATTTAAACTGTAATGGATGATTTCTTTCAAATCTTATCCATCTAATATTAAGCCAGCTGAACTCATAACCACATGTCGTTTTCTTTCTATTTGTAATGGAATTTTCCAAGGTAACTGTACTAAAAAAATCACAGTTTTTCATTTTCGTCACGCAAAAATGTGGCTGTTTGCGTTTTGCGTTTTTTATGATGTCTATCCATTGATCTGCACTGAAAATTTGTTGTTGATGACGACTAGCGGTTTCAATGACTCCAAATTCCCCATCGCTGGGTAAAAACGAATGTCCTGACACTAAACATTTATGGTCTATTGTGTTTATACTGAGAATAGGTTCTTGTACAAGCTTTAAAAGAGAAAGGGCCATCTTGATGTTTCTATTCTGTCCGGTACAATAATCAGACTACATTATGACATGGTTTTGTGTAGCTGCATGAGTTTTTAAAAGCTTTACAAGACATGATGAAATGTCTTGAGAGCCCCTTCCTCCTTCAATTTCATCCCAGACAAACATGTAGCCTACATCGTCATTGACACAATGTATACCGAAGTTATAAACATAAAGATTTCTTTTATAGTATGCTACAGAAGTACTAAGTTTGGGGAAGGGTAAGGCTTTCTGTAGATCAAAAGTTAGAATGTATGCTTCATTAGTTCTTTTTGAATCATTTTCAGACTTTCTCTTGCTGCTTCTGCCTTTCGTTGGTGAACTTCTCTTTGTATTTCAAATCCCTTCCTAGCATTTTCATCGCCAGCTCCCTGTATCTTTAAATTAAGGTCATCACAAGTTTTGCAAGTGTCTTGGTGTGGCATTTTAAAATGTAAATTAAATTTTGTGTTGAAAACTTTATTATATTTTAATTTCTTAGGTTCTGTCATATTAATATCACATTTTTCTTTGTAAAGATCATACATTTTTCGTATTGTTAGTCCTGGATTTAAATACTTTCTACAGGGGTTATTTTTCCTCGTGTAATGGCTTTGATAGGAAGGAAAACTTTCGATGTGAGCTACAATGTCAGAATCATCAAGTTTTCTGGAAATTGTTGTGCCTCGTTTATCAGTACATTGGAACACATAATCCTTTGAAAGGCAACGATACAGTCTGCCATCACTGATTTGAAATGTTTTTAAAAAATATTTCTTACACACAGATCGGGTTTCATTACTTGACTTAACAAAATATTTGAAATGAAAATTTTTTCCTGCTCGTGAACTATTTAGTGGACGTTTTCTTTTGACTGCTGATTTTTGTACCAATGCATACAGATATGAATTTTGAAGATCATAATTTTTTAAATTCCAAAAAGAGTCAAGTATTTATTTTCTTTCATCACAATCAATATTTTCAAATTTTTTCTGATTTTTTATTATACCTCTTTTAGTTAAATACTCTTTACCCCTATTTCTTAACATTTTTCTTTTGTTGACTGCCCAATTTTCTTTATTGAGTGATCTTTTTCTAGCCTTAGCTGGTACAGGGTCTGCTTGAAGATTTTGCTGGTCATTATTATCATTTATATTTTCGTCATGACTTGAATCTGTACCTAAAACAAGGAGACAACACATTTAAAAGGTTGAGCAAGTATAGTTAGTTATAAAACTCAAAAAATAAACAAAATAGTTCCGTATTAGGCAATCCAGACCACGTGACCTCTGGTTGGCAAACAAAGGTTATTTTTGTGATTTTCCTAATAACTATACGTTATTTATCCTGTATGAATATTATTCGCTTCATTTTGGAATTTTTATTGTATGTAGTTCAATAATATGCTTTAACCAAATGCTAAGGAAATTATTATTAGAAGCACCAGATGTTGGACAAAAACAAGCAAAATAATATTTGTTTATTGTTGCTTTTCAAACAATGAATAAAACATATCTTTAAATCACTAAAAAACATTAACAAAAACAAGTACATAAAGTTACGGACAGTTTTGTTGGTTTTGTGTGCCAACCAAATACAATGTTTAACAGGTCAATGGATTGCCTAATTCTTATTAATAACTTATATTTTAAGGTTATAAAAATAACTAAATGAACACCAACGAAACTTACCGGAAGTACTATTATTTTCTTCATTTGAAGGGTGATATTCGGAATCAGAATTACTAAAATCATCTGTATCCATCATAATATGCTATTATAATTCGTTTTGAAACAGTAAACATAAATTAATCAACGAAATGATACAATATGTAACATAACCTCTTGCAATTTTGCCACAATAAAAGTGAAGTATCTCCGGACTTACTTCATTATTATTGCGACTTGGGATTTACTTCACTTTTATAATGACATATTTACAGTTTAAGCTCTCGAACAAAACTAGTAACCCCATCTACATGTTGAAGGAGTAAGTTTTGGAGATGATTCGATTTTATATTGAAAGATTATACTAAACGTGGTTGAATGATACAATAAAACAGTAAATAACAAAATATGGAGTTACACCACTTTTACAATGAACGACACAAATGGAAACCACCTAATCTTACTATAACTTTATCAATATTTTCAGCTAAACTTGTTCCTTTTAAGCCTTCAACTATTATTCGTGCTTTTTGGTAGAGAGGTTAGTCAAATGTTACCAAAGTATTAGATTGGTTCTGTGCTTTACATTTACTATTAGCTTCTATTAAAACTGTATCAATTGTGTCATAATCACTTGGACCAGCATTCACAAATGGTAAGTATACAATTTTTGTTTTATCGAAGTTAGATATTGGTGTTATAAACTCGAGAAAGCTATTCCATCCACCTACTAGGTTCGACTATGAAAATTTTCCATAAAGCCATAAGGAATCTTTTGATGACACTATTTCGAAGCTATTAATTGGATAAACTCTATCTAAATCTTTTATGAGAACATTTTGAAGGCTAGATTTGACTTTACATTTATCCAAGTGTTGAAGAGGTATGTATCCAAACGACCCTGCAATCTGCGTAGAGGAACTAGCATTGGGCAGAGTTTTTAATTTTACTATATTTTTTTGAGAAGTGACTTCAGAATCAGGTGTAGCGCATATAATTCCACCCATAGCATGAAATGTGTTCCGACCATCTATTGTTTTTGTATTATGGTCAGCATTATCAAAAATACGCTGAATATACGATTTACCTAAAATGATTCTTTCTGGGTCAACTGCTATAGAAGCTTGTAGTAGTAGCGTATCGTGATAAGAAGCACAAAGGCCTAAAGAAGATAAGCTGTCTATCAAAGTATGTTTTTATGCATCATGGATGATAATCCCAATAAAAGGTGTGAAGAAAATGACCTTGGTCTTGTCATTACAATTATAATATGACAAACAGTAATTATTCTATTTTGACAGAATTCAATATTTTTTGGAGTTTTGGGATTTTTATTGGACATTATAATACAAGTTATTAACATCATCAAGGCTGGTGGTATGTCGTTCTCTACATTTTCTAAAAAGCAATTTGGAGCAGAATAATTACTCGCGTCAAAGAATTTTTCCTTAATCTCTTCGTGAACTAATTTACCTGCTGTTTTTACCACCCTTTTTTTCTCAGCAATTTCATCTTTTTCCTTACTAGCATACCATCTGTCAATTAAAATATTTTTTTGAGCTACTCGAAAACAAACTATTACGTCTTTACGAATATTATATGTCACGACCCCAAAAAACTGTTGTACATCCTTTTTAATATAGTCCAAATTGGTGACATTTTCTATATTATTTTTTTGTATGTTTTCTCGAATTGAAAACTGACATTCTTCATAACTATTGTCACATAAATAATTTACGACAAACTCTGCTGCATCTTTAGTTGATGGATCTACAGGACGTCCACGTCGTTCAGATAAAGCGGTGTGCATAAATAATTTATGGCAATTTTTATGACATCGAGCATTTTCTTCTTCCAAATCAACATTTTCGACACGTGCTTTTATTTTTAAACAATTCTGTATCATATCATCTCTAATGAAGTTTTTATTTTCATTCACTTGGTCAACGTGGTGAAGAATACTTGTCTTTAACGCGCCATTTTTGATAAAAATTTCTTTGTCATATTTACTAGGACACTTTGTATATTTTTCAACATAATCGTCAGAAACATCATTTTCACAGAAGAGACAGAGCTTTTGAAAATCAAAATTAATTTCTTGTGGCTGATTTTGAGTTTGTTTGTTTTTAGAAGTTTGCCGAAGCGATGCGTTAATTTTATTTTCACTCACATAATTACTATGGCAAGTGCTATGAATAGTGATATTTTCAAGGTTTTTTAACATCTTATCATTATTGTCCTTCCGTCTTTTACTTGCATTAATTAAAGTACCGATTCCTTTTTTTTGCACAGTTCGACTATTTTTAGTAATTTCGACATTGCAAATGAAGCACGTAGGAATATCGGCTCCCGGGTTATCCGACATTTTTAATCTGTAATGAAGGTATATTCATCAGTAAAATTTATTTGTTGTAATTAATACATTTTATATAAGACTCTTAAATAATAGTTTCCTATAAAATTATAAGATGCTATATATAACTTTAGAAAGGAAGTTAACGTTGAAATCAAAGTATCCAAATATTTATCATTAGATTTTCTGCAATTAAAATTGAATATCGTCGGTTAAGAGTGTTAACCTGTTAACTCCAGAATGGTAAAGTTTTCAGGAGACAAAAAAACCTGTTAATTTATCCAAAACTAATGTTGTCGAAATTTTTTTGTCACAACTATTTATTAACTATAGTATATGAGTTATTTAACTACTTTTCTTCAAATGATGTTCGTACATTTAGTTTACGGAACTAAAAAATGGAGTTGGCAGATTTTCGAAAATATATGTTGAACACCATCTGGAGTTGGCAGTAATTTTACATGAAAGGTTAAGAAACGGTTTTATTTTTATTTATGTATTTGAGTCTCGTCCCAACCTTTGCTGGAGACGGTCGCATAAATTTGTTTCTCTAGTACAAAAATATCTATTATTATAGTAACCAGTTCTTATTGTAAACTATATCGTTAATTACTAATATTAATTATCAGTGTTCTAAAAACGCAAACAAAATAAAACAAGTGGTATTTCCAAACGCCAAATACCGGCAAATAAAAGTCATAGGCGTATCATAAATAATTGATCGTGATGTATAAAATATTTAATCGTGATACAGGATGGACATAGACAATCCCTTCTTAAATTCAAACAAAGTGAGCAGATCTCCGCCGAGATGTCCAACTGCAGAAAAACACATTGCTAATCTGCAAATAACTACCATGCAACAACCATCGAGCAACAGAACCTTGTCTAGCGAACAACAAAGCAATGTAAATTGCTCAACCAATATACTACTCCAAGAGACAGAGTCAACTGAGAACCAACATGAACAACCAGGTAACTCTTTTCTTTCTAATCATGCTTCTTCTTCTTCTTTTTATCTACCGTCACAAATATACATCTCTACTCCACAAGATAGCCAAGAAAACCAAGAACATGAATGGAAAACTGTTCAAGCCCACAAACGAGCAAGAAATGACAGCCCTGGAGGTGATAAACAACTAAAACAAACAATAATGAGCGATTACTGGCTCAAAGCACCCACACCAACGTCTAATAGATTTGCTAGCTTAGATGAAGTACCTGATGAGACCAACCAAACCAGAACTGATGCAGTTAAAGAAAGTATTCAATCCCCACCCATATTTGTTTCAGATGTAGGTGATATACAACCTCTTCGACAATTGTTAGAAACAATATCCCCTCTGGGATATTCCATCAAATGTCTCTACAACGACCAAGTAAAGATCCAGCCCTCAACTTCTGAATATTACCGAATCATAACCAAAGCACTCAATGAGAAAAAAACACATTATTACACCTACCAAAAAAAGGAAGAAAGAACATTCCGAGTTGTGCTTCGTAATATGCATCAGACAGCAGATAAAGACGCTTTAGTACATGAGCTGGGATTAATGGGACACGAAGTAACCAACATAGCTAATATATATAAGAATGGATCAAAAATAGCGCTTCCGCTCTTTTATATAGAATTAAAAACTAAGCCAAATAATAAAGACATATATGATGTGAGAGCACTCCAGAACATGATTGTGTCCTTCGAACCACCATATCCCAAACGTCAGGTTCCCCAATGTACCAAATGTCAACGCTACGGTCACACACAAAAATTCTGCCATATGCCTCCAAGATGCGTAAAGTGTGCAAGTAATCATCTTACTTTACACTGTCCACGAAAAGAACGCAGCAATAACGTAAAATGTGTACTTTGTAACGGAAACCATCCGGCCAACTATAAGGGCTGCAGCGTATACAAACAAATACAAAAAGAAAAATTCCCCCAACTCAGAAAGAATCAAGAGACCCATAGAACAGACACCTATGAAACTAATAGTCAAAGAGTAACCCCTGGTGTTTCTTACGCTCAAAAAACTTCAGGAAATAGTCAAGCGGATGAAATCACAAATCAACAAACTAATGTCGGCTCAAACCATTCAACGAAAATTGCCAACCTTGAAAACCTGATGACAAAACTAGTAGAGAGAATGGACACCATGCTTAATCTTCTTATGACTATGATTTCCAAAATGCACTAATGCAACACAGACTTAAAATAGCCGTCTGGAATTCAAATGGCCTAACGAACCACATCCAAGAAATAAAAATTTTCCTCGACGAGAAGAAAATTGATGTTATGCTTGTATCAGAAGCTCATCTAACAGACAAAAACTATATAAAAATTCCAAAATACATTGTCTACTACACAAAACATCCAAATGACAAGGCACACGGTGGCACAGCTATCATTATCAAATCTAATATAAAACACCATGAGTTAAATAAGTTCAGTGAAAAGTACCTGCAATCAACTAGCATTGTCATCGAAGACTGGTTAGGCAACCTTACCTTATCTGCGGTCTACTGTCCTCCTGGTCAACCAATCAACGAAAACAACTTTAGCACCTATTTTAGTTCTCTTGGACACAAATTCATAGCAGGAGGAGACTTTAACTGTAAACATCATCACTGGGGCTCTAGGATAATTACAACAAGGGGTAGACAACTGCTGAAGTCAATAACAGGAAACAACCTACAACACATATCTACAGGAGAACCAACTTATTGGCCTACAGATCCAAATAAAACACCAGATCTCTTAGACTTCTGTGTGATTAAAGGTATCTCTCTTAACTACTTAGCAATAGAATCATGCTGGGACCTCTCTTCAGATCATTCTCCCATTCTAATTGACCTAGACTCCAAAATCATACTCAGAAATAAGCCTCCAGTCCTAACCAATAATCAAACAAATTGGAAAATATTCCGAAGCGCACTAGCAGAACAAATACCAACGAACTTGCCACTTAAAACAGAATTACAAATTGAAAATGCGGTACAACAACTTACTACCTCCATACAAAAGGCAGGTTGGACTTCTACTCCTGAACAAACAACATGGAAGGAAAGCATAAACTGTTCGCAAAGTGCAAAAAACCTGATCGATGAGAAAAGAAAACTTAGGAAAAAGTGGCAAAACACACACGCTCCTATTGACAAACAAAATTTAAACAGAATTACCAGAAGACTTAAAAATCTATTAAAAGAAGAGAAAAACAGGGGGATCCAAACTTACTTAGAAAATTTGACTCCGTCCAAAGACACCAATTATTCTCTATGGAAGGCGACGAGAAAGGTAAAAGGTCCACAAGACGCCATACCTCCTCTAAAAAATGTCAAAGGTAAATGGGCAAGAACAGACACAGAAAAATCTGAGACATTCGCAGAACATCTTTCTACAGTATTTAGTTCATTTAACAGAGTAGTGCCATTAGAACAAGAAGAACCATTTAATTCTTTTCTTGAGGCTCCATATCAAATGGAACTACCAATCACCAAGTTTAATATTAAAGAAGTAAAACACATAATAAAGAATGAGATACAACCCAATAAGGCTCCGGGATTCGACCTCATAACGGGTAAGATCCTTCAGGAACTAACCAATGACTGCTACAGAACAATCACTATGATCTTCAATGCTATGCTTAGTCTGCATTACTTTCCTCTGCAATGGAAAGTGGCACAGATTATACTCATTCAAAAACCTGGTAAAGATCCAAAAGATGTCAACTCATACCGACCGATTAGTCTACTCCCAGTCATCTCTAAGGTCTTTGAAAAACTTCTGCTACGAAAAATCAAACCAATATTGGACGAAAAGTGTCTCATACCTGACCATCAATTTGGTTTTCGTAACCAACATGGTACAATCGAACAAGTTCACAGACTATACACAACAATAAGAAGTAGTCTCGAGAACAAGCAATACTGTACTGCAGCCTTTTTAGACGCCTCTCAAGCTTTTGACAAGGTGTGGCATACAGGACTCCTGTACAAATTAAAGAAAAATTTACCTTACCCTTACTTTAAACTGCTTCAATCATACCTTACAGAAAGGAGATACCTGGTAAAATATAATAAAGCCCATACAAAACTCTACCCCATCCTATCTGGTGTACCTCAGGGTAGTGTGCTCGGACCGATTCTGTACCTGATATATACAGCTGACTTGCCAATAAGCAATAACCTAACGCTTGCAACATTCGCAGATGATACTGCTTTCTTGGCCTCTCATAGCAACCCAATAATAGCATCAGAGAGACTGCAACTACATCTGAACAAAACAAATGAATGGCTTAAACTCTGGAGAATTAGAGTAAACCCCTCAAAATCCACACAAATTACATTTACTCTAAGAAGAGGTACATGTCCACAAGTTAACCTCAATGGACATCCTTTGCCCCAAAAGCATGACGTAAAATACTAAGGTATTCACCTTGACAAACGTCTAACTTGGACCAAACATATATGGACGAAAAGGCTTCAATTGGGAATTTTATACAGAAAACTTTACTGGATGTTGGGAAAAAACTCTCACCTATCGATCGACAACAAGCTGCTGATATACAATACAATAATAAAACCCACTTGGACATATGGCTCGCAGCTCTGGGGTTCAGCTAGCAAATCTAATATTATGATAATACAAAGATTTCAATCCAAAACTCTGAGAACAATCGCTAATGCACCTTGGTATATCCAGAATGATGCAATACATAGAGATCTTCAGGTACTAACAGTCTCTGAAGAGTGCAAAAAATCTTCTGAACAATATCAAAACAGGTTGCGGGTGCATCCTAATACCCTGGCACACAACCTTCTCAACAACCAACAAGCGAAGAGATTGAAGCGACATGACCCCTTGGACATACCTCACCGATCCTGATAGAGCCTACAGTAGTGGGTGTTAGGCCCTCAACAGCACCCAGACATTGTGATCAGTGCCGCTTTTAGTGCTCGCGTATCAGTGTATGTGCGCATCCTACCGGTAAAAAAGCCAACTTGTGTCGTGATGATTTGGTCACTGGACCTTACATCTCTCTGTCATGTAAAGACCAAAAGGTTTACTTATTGTTTTCACTGCAAAACAGATTGTAAAAAATCTTAAATGTTAAAAAAAAAAAAAAAAAAAAAAAAAAAAAAAAAAAAAAAAAAAAAAAAAAAAATTATGTATTTACGCTAGAATATAACATAGCTTTAATAAAACAATCAGTATCGTTACAAAATTTATACTAGTTGACACTACAAAAAAGCAAAACTTGTAAAATTTAAACTAAAAATTGTAATAGTTATTACATCTACCGTTATTCGTGAGGAATATTGTCATAATATTCATGGTAGTCTACCGGTAACGTACATTTTAGTTCTTGTAAATCTGTATACTTTTTAGTTTTTATTTTTAGACGGTTTACATGCAGACTATCAAGTTCACGCCAAGAACAAGTCTCCATAGGCTTTGGTATACGCTGTGGTAGAATCTCCCATTCGTCATTAAAGCGCAGTTTAAAAAAAATTAGTCCATTTGCAGTGTACTTCAGACTGCGAATATCGGTTACCTAAAATAGAAAATATTAAATAACATGTAAAGTAAATAGTGGCGAGGATATAACTTACTTTAGGGTCTCCCTTCCTCTTGCCAGGTCTAATACTTTTAACTAATTCAACCTTTTTAAAAGATTTGAAGAACAAATGATCCAAATACTCGACTGTGTATGGTCCAGGTTTCTTCCTCGCAATTTTGGAAAAGTGTGCATAATCTGCAGATACATTAATTATCTTATTCTTTACGCAACGCTCAATGGTAGAATGCATTGCATCTACCTCCATTTGCGTGTGCCCAACCTCTAGGTATTTCTGTATAATACTTATGTTATATGTTTTTGCCAAATTCACAGCTGCGTTGGACAGTACAGCGTTACTTTTTTTTGTGTGTTTTTGGCTTGGACAATTGTCATTCAGCCAGTCTCAATCAAGATAAGTTTATTAATGTAGTGTGTGTGTGTGTTTGTGTGTGTAGAGTAATTGTCTTGATACTTAGCAAAGTCGACGTCATTGTCTTTGCTAAGAGACGCTAATTGTATCCGAACGTCTGCGGTCCCTCCGGTGTGTACCGATCACACAAGGATAGAAATTATTTTCATTTATTAATTTTTTTTTAACAAACGAAAATTTCCACCCAGGTGGGATTCGAACTCACGACCTTTAGGTTTAACCCTTTCACGACGGCAGTTTTTCAACGTGCCGTGCCTCAGATACGGGAGTTTTTGTGCCTTGCGCTTCAATGCGCTTCCCGTTTAACACTTGCGCGCATATATGCGTTTCCCGACTTTTGTTGTGAATAAATTCGTAAGTGTAAAATTGAAAAAACAAGTACAAAATATAAATGTTTTATTAATTATTTATAAAAATGCATACAAATAAAAAAAAAATTCAAAAAACTAAAAATATAATTTTATATTAGAATAACAGAAGTTTAGACCTAGTATATTTTTTTATTATGGTAGTTTTCAAAACAAGGTACCACACAAAGAGGAACCTCACACAGTTGGCAACAATAGATTGTTTCTTTGCGTACTTTTTTTTACTGCAAACGAGACATCTTTTTCTGGTTTGCTTATTTTGATTATTCGTTTCCAAACGTGATAGGAAGTGCCTCTCAATGAGTCGCAAAGGAGAATCTTGATGGTCCTTAGTTTTAGTAGATTGCCTTGGCTTGGGTATATGAAATTTTTCTAGAATTTGTCGTGTCAATGTAAGGTGAAAATCGGCTATTGATATTTCAGATGACGTTTTCATTTTGTAGACAGCGTGCGCATTTAGAATAGACATATCAAGAAGTCGAAAAAAGACTTTTTTGTACCACTTGATGGTTTTTCGTGCAGACTCGATCGAACTTAGTAACATATCTGTACGATCTACAGCACCCATGTTACTATTATAGTCAACTACTACCTGAGGTTTTGTTATAATATTGTCAGCATGGTCCTTTTTTTTCGTAGCAACGAAATGTACTCAACATACGAACTTCGCGTTTGCCTTGCCATTTGAGCGCAAGTAAATTTTTTGATGTAAAGACTTCTATCTCGCCCCGATTTAGTTTTTGTGTCATAGAAGGCATATTTTTTCTATTACTCTTTACAGTGCCACATGCATTTGTCTTTTTTGACCACAGTAAGCTATACAAATTTGGACTGGTATACCAGTTATCGGTATAGAGAGTATGGCCAGCATTTAGGTAATCTTTTATGAGAGCAAGAACAACATTTCCGGATTTACCGACATTATTAGCCTCTTCTGGTATATTACTTCCAGCTCCACAATATATATATATATATATATATATATATATATATATATATATATATATATATATATATATATATATATATATATATAAAAATTTAATATGTATCCAGTCTCACAGTCACATAAAACAAAAAATTTAACCCCAAATCTATGTCTTTTCGAAGGTATGTATTGTTTGAAGCTTAGTCTTCCTTTGAACAACATCAAACTTTCATCAATGCATAAATTTTCAAACTAGTAAAACACGCCTTTGTATGCTTTCAGAAGATGAGATACAACTAATCTTATTTTATATAGTTTATCGTTTTTTTAGTATCGTCGTTATTGTCGACAAAATGCAAATTTCGTTGAATCAATAAATAACGGTCTCGCGTAAAAATTTGTGAAAATATTGGTGTCGACAACAAAGAGTCTTTAGACCAATAGTCTATTAGCCGTAGTTTTTTTACTTGCGCCATCAAAATTGACAAAGCTATAAAACAGTACATTTTACTTACAGTTATTTCATTCCATTGTTTTGTATGGCTTCTCTGAATATTTTCGTTTTGGGAGCAGAAAAGATTTGTTTGTTCTGTAATTAGTGTTACGATATTTACAGAGAAAAACAGTTGAAAACATTCCAAAATACTCAGGCTATCATTTTGAATTGAGCACCTTGAACGTTCATTACCAAAGGGATGTGTTTTTGGTTTATACACATCACCCTAATCTCATTTTTTTCCGTCTTGATTCAGCTTAAATTAAAAAAAAAATGATATAAAAATAAGTCAAATTGTTCTACATAAAAAATTATAATAAAACTAATTTTTACTATATATTTATTAGAACTTACCAAGTTCATCAGTATCAGTGGAACACCCCGGTACTATATTTTCTACTTCTAGGTCTAGTTCTGTATCTGATACATCAGTTAATATTTGTTCGTCTACTTCATTCTCGTTTTCAGAGAAATCCCCCTCTGAGTCACTTTCTGCTTCAAAACTAAACTCCTCATCATTATCCGACTCTTCCAAAAGCTTCTCCAACTCTTCTTTAGTCAGATATCATTTTTTCGAATCCATTTAAAAAAAAATTATTTATATAATTCAAAATACTTAATAAATTCAGCACGTACCACCGTCGTCAACAAATGACTAAACATTTTTTCCAAATGTGCTGACTTTACTCCAGCTCCCACGCAGTTCATCGCAGCTCTGTGAAATCCAATAGGCGATAACATGTTAGATATAGTATACAATACGCAAATATAAAAGCGATTACGAACGTTTCCCGATCTAAAGTACATTTTGATGTAAGTGAATATATGCGTCTCCTGTATCTGGGACAAGAAAACTTTTGCGCGTATATGCGGTTCCCGACGTTAAAGGGTTAAAGGCAGGCGCAGTACAGCGTTACGGTTTTGATATGTACAACCATCGCTATACATAATGATTTCTGGATTTTGCTCGCTTTGATTTATAAGTGGTATTGCATAGTTTTCCATAAAATGATGAAAGCAGGAGGCAAATTCTTCGGCAGATAATCCTCCCTCACTCTCATTCCATATATAACAGTAGCTATCTTTTGTTTGTAGATTAAAAAAACAGAGGTTGTACACACATAATTTGGTCTTATAATATAAACTACTTATATTAGACTTTGGCGCCAGCACGACTGCTTGAAGGTCCATTGCATATACATGACGTTTATTATTGAAATCATTGTGTTTTTCAATCCTTGCCTCTTTTTTTTTTAATATGTAAGTTGTACTCAGTTTCAGAAACATGGTTATTCTTGTAAGCAGCACATAGCCCACACTCATCCTTTTTAGGCCGGAAAAGAGACAGATTTTGTGTATTAAACACGTTATTGAACGTAAACATAGATAATGGAGCTATATTCTTTGCACGACACCAATCGTTAACGTAAAGTTTATATAGTTCTTGTTTTGAAGACCACTCTGGTAAAAGATACTTTTTGCTCGTAGAAGCTCTACAATAATGTGACTCCATACACGGTAGAGAATCTGAGAAAAAAATCTGTTAATGCCGTATGTTCGCTTTCAAATGGATTTATACGACTTCTGTTTTGTCTATAAACGTTGAGCTTTTGCTTAGACACATAATCACTCGATTCCAATGGTAATGAAAAGTTATTTTTCCAATTTAATAATGTCCATCTGTCAATACCTGTCGTATTTACATACATTTTGCGGCATACTCTAATATCTGTGTCGTTGCTTCGAAGATAATACATTAACGATTGTTTTCGTTTAGATTTTTCTGGGTCTTTTCTATCTCTCGGTCTATTTATAGCAGTCGATTTTACAGTATTATCTACAAATACTTTTTTTTCTCCCCAGCTTAAATTCCGGAAATACTTAAATATTACATTTCTCTCTTCCTCAGAAATTTTATTACACTTAAGTAATCCATTTTCTTTGGTCTTGCAACAACATCTTTCTTTTAATTCTCGGGGTGTTTTCTCCATATCATAGTTCCACTTTCCATTTATTTTCTGTCTTCCAAAATAGCTCTTACCCATTTCCCGACGACTTTTATTTTTTTCGGAATACCAGGTCTTTTTATTAACCTGAAACCTCTTTTTACGTTTTTTGCTTTTTTCTGGAACATCATAGCTGTCAGAATCCGAATGGTCAGAGTATGGTACTAAAGGCTTAATGAAATCACTGTCATCTGATATGGCATCTTCATTCCACTGATATTCAATATGTGAAACATCACCAGTTGCTGAAAAATTTTCGGGATTTTCGTTAAGGTCCATGCGTTCATCTGAGAAAATATCTTCTGGTATATCTCGAGTAAAGTCCAGATCATTGTTATTTGATTTTTCCAATGCGACTACAATATTTCGGTCATAATAATTGAGAAGTTCAGTCAGTTCTGTATCATTATAACTTACGTTTTCTGTACTAGGTGTCTCATTGTCACTTCCAACATTTTTAACAATATATTCTTTTCCACTAGTTTGAGCAATACCATTTATCTCATCAGCTAACTTAAGGATTTTACTTGCTTTAGACATCTGCAATAGAATTAGAACAATGATTTTTACAAATTCTAAAAAAACAGTTTTCAACATTTTTGTACTTTAATATTTTTATATTATTCTCTTTGGATTTATTACATTATTAAATATCATGTTTTAACGATATCAACCCCTTTCAACTACCACGTTTCCCTCGCCTGGCCGAGAAAATAAAAAAATAGATTGCCCCCAAAATATTTCTTCTTAGGAATTTGGACATATGAAACGGTACAGCCGTATTTCTGATAAAACCACTTATACGTCATAGTTTCCTCGTAAAAACCCATTTAGTCGTAAAACACTAATGGGATTGATGGCAAATTAGAAAGTTTAACACTAATTTCTAGAAATTTTAAAATAACTTTGAACTAATGGAATTACTTCTATCAACAATCACATTAAGAAAATCTGCTATGTACTTAGATTGTAACATAGGTAGATAAGTAAAATAAACGAATTGCTGCTAACTCCATCTTGTTCGATTTTAGCAGTTTTTAGCACGAATATAATAATTTTTCTTATCATATGTTAACTAAACAATGAAATACACTTACCTCTCTATCAAAAATACGAAGAACACAAATTTACCTTAATATTTCTTTGAAAAACTACGATTTGCAACTCACAAGCACGTGGTCACTACTTGTTGCCTGCATTAGTTATACTGGAGATGGCAGTGTTGCGCTATGAAAAATATCACTATGGAGAAAGCAGGATAACGTGCACTTAAAATTTTGTTATTTCTAAACTATATTGGAGTTAGAGGGTTTGTGAGATGATGTATGAAGGTATAAAGATTCAGAATCCGCTAAAATGTCATTTTAGATAAAAAACGGAGTTAGCAGGTTAACACTCTTAGCCGACGATATGTTTTACAACATTATATAAAAATTGTTATATTAATTCTTTCAGACACAAATTAAATTCGTAAAAATACGATATTTTCACATAAGTACATTTATAACAATTATAAATATTTATGAATTGAAAAAGTATCATTATAATTCTTAAATGTAAGTATTTTTCTAACAGAAATGCAAAAAAAAACTAATAAAATCCAATATATACAACAAAAATGATATGATGCTTTATATGGTGATACACTTTCACCTCGTGAACTTTTATTTTTGTTACTTACCAGAAAAATCACAGCTCCAATAATAGTGCCGATATAATCAAATGTTAATAGAATTAACACTTATATATTTAAAATTTATACTAATTTTTAATAATCACTGCTTTAAATACACACTCTTCTATTTATTTAGGTATATATTTAAATATATGTCATGAAATATTCTGCTAAACTTTTTAACTGCCACTCTCAATAACTTTTGTATGTTGTACTATTCAACATGTGATCCAGCCGTTCCTCTGAAACCGGTACCTAGGCACGCTGGCTAAAAAAAAAGAGGGGAACAGTCTACGTGTAACTTTCAAATTTGGAGGTTGCGTCTTAGAAATGAACGAAGTGGCGGGAAAATGAATTTTTTTAAGATTATTAAAATACTAAATATAATTTCAAAAAAAATAATTCATTAAGGTATTTTTATGAATTATTAAAATAATTTTTTAAGCTAACAAAAAAGAAAAAAAAAAGATTTTAAAAAATACAAAAAAAAATTTTGGGGGTAAGGGGGTGTGAACTGAAGGGTAGATATAATGCTTAGAAGTAATAAATGTGTTATTAAGCATATGTATAAAAATAGTAATGAAAAAACGATATGAAAAAAATAATTATAAAAAATGAATTTTTGGAGGGTTGGGGGCAGTTTTATAGGGGGTGAAAATATGCCAGTTGAGTTTCTCTCGACGAGCTACCCCAGTTTAAAAAAAAAGAAGGTTCTAGCCCTTCTGGAGCCCGAAATATTGCAATTTTTTCAAGCGCGTTCTATTTGAAGTTCTATTTCCGATTTGAAAATTAGTAAAAGTCGATGATGACTCATCGAACCGAATTTATAGTTTTTTTTTCGAACACTTCTTTTGAACCCTTAATGGGACCTTTTGGGATCTTAGTTTTTTTTTTATTAAATTTGCAAATTTACAATCTGCTATTACAAGCTATTAGTAAATGTGATTATTGCAAATACATGAGAGGATAAATTATCCATTGATAACACTCCCAATACTAACACTAACAAATTAAATTAATGTATGATTATAATTTAAAACTAAAACTGAAATGAAAAGTAAAATTAAAATTGAAATTAGTGTATAAAGTCTGTTGGCCACTGTCTCTTCAATCTTCGTCTGACTTCTGGTTGGAGGTGTAGTTGTCTTGCTTCCTCGTTGGGGTGGGTTGGCAGATGTTCTAAATAATTTCTTGTTAGTCTGCTGATTTCGTCTTCAACGAACGGTATACCAGAGTCATCATGCAGAGTTTTGTTACTAACGTACCACGGCGCGTTGAAAATCATTCTGAGTATTTTGGATTGGATTCTCTGAATGATTTTGGTATTAGAAGGCTTTGCACAGCCCCATAGTTGCACTCCATATGTCCTTCTTCTTCTTTAAGTGCCGTCTCCTTTAAGAAGGTTGGCTATCATCACGGCTATCTTCACCTTTGACACTGCTGCTCTAAACAGCTCAACAGAGTTACAATTGTACCACTGCCTCAAATTGTTTAGCCAGGATACACGTCGTCGGCCTATGCTTCTTCTGCCCAGTATCTTTCCCTGTATAATGATCTGCAGCAACTCATATCTCTCACCTCTCATGACATGACCCAGATACTGCAATTTTCTTATTTTAATTGTATTTAATATCTCCTTTTCCTTGTTCATTCTTTTTAAAACGTCGTTGTTCGTAACCTTATCGATCCAACTTATTTTTAAAATTCTTCTATAAGCCCACATCTCAAACGCTTCTATTCTGTTACTTATATCTTTTTTAAGCGTCCAAGCCTCCATTCCATATAATAACACAGAAAATACATAACATCTAAGCATTCGTACTTTAAGTTGCAGACTCAGATCATTGCTGCAAAGTACTTTTCTCATAGTATTGAATGTTGATCGGGCTTTTCCTATACGTGATTTGATTTCCTGTGTGTAATCGTTGTTTTCGGTTATGATTGTTCCCAAGTATGTATATCTGTTCACCTTTTGAACGAGTTCGTCCCTAATCCATAACGTGTCCTGTTGTTGTGTCTTTGCGATGGTCATGAATTTCGTCTTTTTGATATTTAAAGTAAGTCCAGCCTCTTCGCTACTGTCTACAATCTTATTTATCAGAACCTGCAATTCTTCAACTGACTCTGCGATTACTAAAGTATCATCGGCGTATCTGATGTTATTTATAAGTTCTCCGTTGACTTTAATTCCACTTGATGTTTCCTTTAGTGCCTTCTGAACTACCTCTTCTGAATAGAGGTTAAAAAGCAGCGGAGACAATATGCATCCCTGCCTTACCCCTCGTTGTATTTCTATTTCTTCTGATAGTTCGTTGCCAACCTTTACAGATGCAACTTGATTAAAGTAAAGGTTTGATATTATGGAGGTGCATATGAAGTGCATGAAGTGCATAATAAAGCCTATATGTCCATATAGGCTTTATTATGCACTTATACAATAGAAGTTTATTATCTGTTGATAACTGTGATTTTCGGCCTATTAGCCAATTCATTTGACGTATTTTCATGTTGATTTGGATCTTTTTGGCCAATATGTGTGCTTTCCAAGTGAGTTTTTGATCAAGTGTCATTCCCAGGTATTTGACTTCTGTTTTTACTGGTAGTAGGATATTGTTTAGTCTGATTCTCGGACATATGATGTTCCTATTGGTGAATGTAATTTGATTAGACTTATTATGGTTAACTTTGATTTTCCATCTATTCATCCAGTCTTGTACTAGGTTCAGGTGTATTTGAAGGTTTCCTGATGCTACTTGGGGGTCATCATCGATGGATATTATGGCGGTGTCATCTGCGAACATGGCTACTGTGGTCGTATTTGTTGTTGGGATATCAGCAGTGTATATGAGGTACAGGAGGGGACCAGGACACTTCCTTGAGGGACACCGGATTTTATGGGATAGTAATGAGAGGTTTCTGTAAGGAATTTGACTTGAAAGTAACGTTCTGTGAGGTATGATTTTAAAAGAAGATAGTGAGGGGTGGGAAAGGATGACTTAAGTTTATATAGGAGGCCGTCATGCCAAACACGGTCGAAGGCTTGTTCTATATCCAGGAAGGCAGCAGTGCAAATGTTTTTCTCTTCGAGGCATACAATAATGTTTTTTACAATCCTATGGCACTGTTATAGAGTTGAATGGGCTTCGCGGAAACCAAACTGGTGGTTTGGAATCAATGAATTAATTTCGATGTCTTCTGAGATTCTTTGGAGCAGAAGTCTTTCAAAGATTTTTGACATTATTGGAAGTAAGCTGATTGGTCTATATGAAGTAATAGTATTTGGTGGTTTATTTGGCTTACTTATCATAATTATTTGTGCAAACTTCCAATTAATCGGGTAGTAGGCTAATCTTATGGTAATATTATATATCATTGTTAGTAGGACAATTGCTTTTCTCAGTAATTTTTTTAATATTAGCCCGGTGATCATGTCGAAGCCTGGTGCTTTGTAGTTATTGCATCTAGAAATTTGTTCTTTTACATTATTACGAGTAAAGAATTTGATTGGTAACATCATTGGGCATGGAGTGTCTAAAAAGTTTTTAACTTGTTCTTCGTCATTATGGTTATTAAGTTCAGGTGCGCCAAAAACGTGTGAGAGATGTGCAGCAAAGATTGATGCCTTTTCTTGTTCAGTTTTTCCCCAGCTTCCATCGTCTTTCCTTAGAGGTGGTATGTGCTGTGTAGGCCTCTTGAATGATTTCGTTGCTTTCCAGATGCTGTGGTCTTCTTTTGACAGGCTGTCGATGAATAGTTCAAATGTATCATTCCTCGCGTCTTGTAGAGCAGTTTTAAGTTGCCGTGTTAATCTACTGTATTCATTTTTGTCTATAGGATTGCGACTTCTTTGCCATATGCGCCTGGCTCTTCTTTTTTGTGCTACAAGACGTTTTATATATACTGGTATATTGGTGTCACTTGGTTCTTTGTCATTCTGAGGGGGTGTAGCTATTTCTGCGGCTGCATGTATAGTTTGGGTGAGAATAAGCACAGCGTTATCGATATCGTCTGGTTGCTTTAATCTTATATTTAATTTTAAATTTTCATTTATGTAAGACTCGAATACATTCCAGTTGGTCTTTAATGTTGTTAACTTAGGGATATTCGGACGTTTTATAATTTGCGTAGATAGTGTTACAATTATGGGAGTATGGTCGGTGGACAGATCCCAGGATGGTTGTATGTCAAAATAATTTAAGGCCATGTTATGAAGGATAAAGAAGTCGAGTAGATCTGGGATTTTGTTTGGATCTGATGGCCAGTAGGTGGGTTGCCCTGTAGATAAGTAAGAGCTGTTTGTATTAGCTATGGCTTGCCTAAGATTTCTTCCCTTTGTCGTACATAGTCTCGACCCCCAGTCTGTATGCTTGGCATTCCAGTCACCTCCAATCAAGAATTTGTTTGATAGCTGTTTAAAGTAGTCTTCATATTTTGCTGTAAAGATATTATGCCTTGGAGGGCTGTACATTGCCGCGATGTTAAAAGACTGTGGTTGAGAACTAATACAGATTACTGCAGCTTGTATTTTTTCCGTCTGATACATTGTTCCCTCATAGTGTGGTATGGTGTTACGTATAATAATAGCAGCGCCACCGTGTGCTGTTCCATCAGGATGGTTGGTGTTGTAAATAGAGTAATGAGGGATCTTGAACATCGTTCTGTCAGTGAAATGGGTTTCCGATATGAGTAGAACATCAATTTTGTTATGTTTAAGAAAGTTAGTAACTTCTGTGTTATGGTTGCCTAGGCCGTTGGCATTCCATTGTGCAATTCGTAGTGACTTAAGTTCCATGACTGAGTTTATTTTTTACTGTGGAAAGCATGTTTAAGATCACGCTATTTTGATTTATTAGTTGTGAAAACGTAGATTTGAATTCGTTAAGGAAACTCTTCATCATACCTCCATTGTCATTGTGTGTATTGCTTCCATGTGTTCCACTTGTTACTTGAGCGTAAGTTGCTTGATTTTGGTTGTATGAGTTCGTATTATTATGGACATTATTTACAGAAGGATACTGTATGCGAGATACAGAATTTGGGATGGCTGCTGTATCGTATTCACATGCATACTCGTCAGTATGAAAACATAAGCAGTGCAGTACGGTTATAGCTTTTTGATTATGGATGTAGAAGAGTGTGTTATGCTGTGGTACATATTAAATAAAAAGAAAAAGAAACTTAAAAGACGACGTAATTTGTGGGTTTATCCTATTGTAGAATTAAGGGAAACCAAGGGAACGTATAATTTGCTGTATCAAGATTTATTGCAAGACTCATCGAAGTTTTTTAATTATTTTCGAATGTCTGTGAAGTCGTTTGAAGAACTTCATAAAATTTTGGAAATTCATTTGAGTAAAAAAGACACAATTATGCGTAAAAGTACTATGATTTTAAGGTGAGTAATAAGTACATCATCTATTTTAAAGACTTTATTTAATTTATTAAGTTTAATTACTATTTAACTGGGAATAAGCTACAATTAGAGATAAAAATACGTTTATTGACGTTTCAATTTCCACTTCCGAAATCGTTCTCAAAATACAAACAGTAAATTAAACAAATTTTGTTTTTTAAAATTTATTAAGTTAAGTTACAAAAAAAATTAGCCCTACGGTTTATGATTAATTATGGTAATCAGTAAGAAGATCTATCATTGAATCGTCTGTCGAGGTGGCACAAGATTCAATGGAGTGGGGTGAAAGGATAGGAACTGTGTCTATTTTTTGACTGGATGAAAATTGTGAAGTGGAAGCTGAAGAATGAGCAAAGTTTGATGGAATGGATATATGATTAGGAAGAATAGGTGAAGGTGATTGGTAAACAGGGAAATTAGGAGAAGACGAATGATACAATAAATGTGCAGGGTTATGGGTATAAGCATATGAATTAGGTAGTAGGGACGATTTGATGGCCTGTATAATGGCCAATTTCGCATCCATTTTTTTTTCAATCGGTACTCTTCTTAAATCCGGCAACAATGATAAAAGAAAATGTCGATCCCCGTCATTATCCAATAGTAAATCGCTGTTTTGCCGTTGTTCAATACTCTTTTGGAGTAGTTGAACAATTTGAGACGTATCATCAGTTGTTTTGGGAATACCTTTTTGTTTTTTATGGCGGATATTCTCAATGTTTTCAACCATTGAGGTTTCTCCTACCTCTCGATTTTCCTCTGGAAAATTTGTAGTGGTCCTAAAATAATAGTTCTTAATTTAGACGTTCATATTTGAGGCGTTGAGCGCAAAAGTGGCCCAACCCACAAAATGTTTAAAATTGAGTTATATGCAGAAATGGCCTGTTAGTACAACAAATTTTATAATGAAAATGCGAACCAACCCTAATCATGCTACCCGTCGAGAGATGGCAGTGCAAACTACTTTTGCACTCTCCATATTGCAAGTCATTTTAAATGCAAAAACGGCCCAAACCTCATGGGCCGTTTTTGCATTAGCAGATTTGCAGTTTTGACATAAAGCTGATTGGGTACAGTCCGAATTTAAGTGTTAATTGTTGTGTTTATTACAATATTATGGGTGATACAATTAGGCAATACGACGAAACAAGTTCAGGTGAGTATCTACAAACATTTTTTTAATATTGTGAAATGTAGAATCAGCGCAAACGGTTGTTTAAATAATTTTAAGGTTAGGTTTTCGAAGAATAATTACTAATTAAATTAATATAGAAACTGCTTTTTGTATAAATAAATATAATAATCGTGATATATGTGAAAATGAATATCTAAACATTTTCCTAATAACATTTACACATTTGTTTTGGCTAATTGAATTAGTTCCAGTGCCATAACACAGTATTATTTACATACACATGTTGTGTATTCGGTTAATATTCAATCAAAAAGAATAGTAATCGTCTTTTAAAGTTATTACCTATGAGTATTACAAACATAACTAACGAAATGTTTATTCTTTAGATAGTGAACCTTTTCCGGTGTCAGAATTCGAGTATGAACCAAGTGAATATAGTATAGAGTCCAGGGAATCCCCTACTGACAGAGGTATGTACAACAACAATAATACTTTTGGCGTACTATTTATAAATATTTTACAGGGCGGATTAATAAGTACTTCTTGTCAATAATGGCTGAGCAATTCTTTTTCTTCAAATGCAAATCCACTAATGGATGTTATCGATCATATTTTTCATTACCTCTTTGTTTCTTGCAATATGTATCAGATATTTTTTATGTCGTTAATCCCTGTCTATTGCCTTATGTTTCGGAGCGAGGACATTTTCTTGCATCCCATTCCACTCTTGCTTTCAATTTTACCCTCGATTTTAAGTTGGAGGAACTGGTATTTTTCATTTCGCATGATGTGACCTAGATGCGCCGTTCTCCTTTTCTTGATGGTTTCCAAAAATTTGGCGTTCTCGGTTGATTCAGCAATTGAAAATATAGAAAGTGATAAAATTATTCTGCATAGAAAAAAAACATATTTTTTTATTTCAGGAGAGGATGTGGTTTCTACTTCAAATTACGTACCATCGTTATTAGAAGAGGAAAATGGTATGCCAAAATCAAAAGGAAAGAAAAGGATCCGGAATGAATTACAATGGAAGAGAAATATTAGAAAAAGGAACAAGACTGCAGGCCAAGAATACATCAGTGTAAAGGGAAATATTGTGCCTGCGAAAACTTTTGTGGCTAAAGACTGTATGTGCTTAAAAAAATGCCATGCGAAGTTTTCGCAAGAGCGGCGTGAAGCACTATTTAAAAACTTTTAAATTAGAGTCACACGATTTGCAAACTGCATTTATATATGGACAAATACGCGTTCAGGTCAAAGAACGATCATACAGCACGCAGAATATTAAAAAAAAAGAAAATGCAAGATACTATTTTTTATCGGATGAGCGTGGAAAAGAATGCCAGGTCTGCAAAGAGTTTTTTAAACTATCATTAGGAACATCATTAGGAAAACAACTGGAACACCTCGAACTGATGGTCGCGGTAAAACATCATCAGCGAATAAGACTTCTGAAGTAAAAATTGAGGGAGTTAAAAATTTTATAAATAAATTTCCTGTTTACGACTCTCACTATTCGAGAGAAAAAACCCAGCACGTAAATACCTATCTCCTGATCTAGACATAACAAAATTATTCAATTTATACAAAGCTGAGGTACCAAATAATAACGTTTCAATGTTTTTATTCCGTCGCATTTTCAATCAAGACTTCAATTTGAGCTTTCATCCTCCAATTTCAGACAGTTGTCGCAAATGTGATGCATTTAACGTTAAAATTAAAGCCGCTATAGCAAATAACGAAGAGTGTCACATTATTCAAGCAGAGCAAGAACTACATCAAAGAAAGGCAGAAGCTGCACGACAAGGTATGAATCAGGACGCAGCAGCAGCTGTTCTCGACAACGATCTGACAGTTATTTCATTTGACCTTATGAAAACTTTAGCAACACCAATTATTTCTACGGGAATTGCCTACTACAAAAGGCAGTTGAGGACGTTTTGTTTCGGAATTCATAACTTACAAACACATGTTGCCCACATGTACATGTGGAATGAAAGCATTGCTTCACGTGGATCCCAAGAAATTGGATCCTGCATTGCACATTACATAAAGAACTATGTTGGAACGAAAAAATTGATTATGTACAGTGATCAATGTGGAGGGCAGAACAGAAACTTTAAAATGGCTGCCCTTTGTACTTACATTGTTGCAAGCAACGAATTTACAGTAGAAAGTATAGATCATAAATTCTTAGTCTCTGGACATTCATATTTACCGAATGACCAAGATTTCGGACTTATTGAGAAGAACAAGAAGCACTATAAAAACATCTATGTTCCTAGTGACTGGATGCAAGTAGTGTCTGACACCCGAAAAAAGAATAAGTTCCAGGTGGTCGCAATGAAATCCACAGATTTTTTTTCCACGCAAGGTTTGGAAAAGGCGTTAACGCATCGTAAAACAACTGAAAGAGGAGAAAAAGTAGAGTGGTTGCGCATACAGTGGCTACGCTACAGTAAGGAAAAACCTGGATTTTTTAAATTCAAATATTCCAACAACGAAGAGGTTTTTTTATGAAGCTAACATGACAAAACGGGACAAGAAAAACTTTTTGGAACTTGCCACATTTAATCAGCGATTATTTGCAGGACCAAGGCCGATACAAGTAGCAAAATACAAAGATTTGCTAGCGTTACTTGACTATATTCCTCCCGTTCATCACGAATTTTATAAACTACTGCTACACAGTGAACGTGCTGCAGAGGACCTGGACGCAATAGCAGATGATGACAATTAAAAAATATTGTAAATAAAGTTTATTTGCCTTAAATAAATTTAAATAATTGTATTTTCCTTTTTTTTCGTATCACAAGCCCTTATTGCTTTGATAAGTTATAACAAAACCATAAATGCAAAAGTGGCCCAAACCACAATCAAATCTATATTTTTTTAATTACATGCAAACAAAGTAATATTACCATACCTAATATCATTTTACATACAAACATAAAAAAATAAATGATATAATTTAAGTTTTAGAAACATTAATTTGCATTCAAAAAAAGAGCAAAATTTCTTTTGCGATTTGCTCCGTGTTGAATATTTTGGGCTTGGGCCACTTTTGCGCTCAACGCCTCATTTTAACCCTACAATGCGCAATTTTTTATTATCAAAAAATATATATATATAGGAGGATAGATTAACTGATTATAAGTAAGGAAAAAATAGTAACAAAAATCAAACATCAAAATATTGTTTATAATTTGATATTTTATTGGCGATGCATATATGCATCATTGCGCACAAAGGAGCACAGCATAGAGTAGTAAGGTGAAAGTAACTAAAATTTATGAAAGCTTTTGAAACAGTTGTTTTTTTTTGTTAAAACACAAAGCCGTATTGCACTTTTCACACACTACAAAAGTTTGATTCTCACACACAGGATTCTTACAACGTAGCCGTGTATTGTTCCAAATGGGAAGATAATTTTGTTTGTCCAATCTGACATCCTGAGGTGGCAAGGGAGCAACATTAGCTTTTTTTCTTTTAAATTCGATTTGTTGTTGCAAGTCAGATGGTCGTCCTCTTTTCGTCGCATTTTGTGTGCCAATAGTACATAGTATAGTGCACATGCTAAATCAACTCTAAATTGTGCAAGTTTTAAAAGGTGTGGCTTGCCTTTATTACATCGTCGATAAAGAAGCCATGCGTTTATTACAGTTATGTCAATGAGGTGATAAAATAACCTCATCTACCATTTTCTTGACCTCATCTTTATTTTGTATCTACCAATGATGCTATCGAGCAAATCAACCCCACCCATATGACGGTTATATTGCTTTACAATGGCAGGGCATGGCAACTGGATCTTCTTTTTCTCTTTTCTGTCGTATCTCTCTACCATTTGAATAGGATCGGTACCAACGAATGAAGACAATAATGTAACTGTTTTATTATCTTTCCAGAAAACATTACTTATATCTGTACCTTCATAATCTGCTACAAATTCTTCAAAAGTTCCTCTAGGTAATTTATTCAATACTGCTTCAGTTGGCATTTTACAGCATGGAATTCGATTTCTGCATACTGTTCCAAGACTATGAATTCCTTGTTTCGCCAAAAACCTAATTACAGTTACGGATGTATAGTAATTATCAAAATACAACTTGTGATTACAATTTCTAGGAATTTCCCGTGCCAATCTCACGACAATGTTGCTACTTGCACCCAAATCAGGTTCATTTTGTAGCCGTTTTGTTGGACAATTTTCCGTGCCAGTGTATATTTCAAATTTATAACAAAAAACTGAAACCCCAGAAAGCACAAAGAGCTTATATCTCCATTTGTGTGGTTTGAGCGGCAAGTATTGCTTCATCTGGTGGCGAGCTTTTATTGCACATATCTGCTCATCTATAGACAGCATTTCTTCCATAGGTAGTGTTAAAAATTTTGATGATAGGGAATTTGTAACAAGTCGTAATCTGTGTAATTTTTCACCGGCTGAATCAATCTGATTGTCATTAAAATGTAAATTAGAGCGTATTTTTTCAAATGACTTTTGACTCATAGCATTTTGGACCATTGCTAATCCTGTCGTCTCCGGGCGATTATTAGTAAACGTAGGAAATTGAAATGCATCTCGGTGCCATAACCATGTTTACTAATATCTCTAACTATTGCGCAATATTGCGTAGTTAGCCGGAACGCTCTGATTTGGGCATTGTCTTGAAAAAGACAATGCTGCAGGTGGTGTAGGTACTTTATAAATAAAAGACACAATTTCTAAGTAGAAAAAAACTCAGCGTCAGAGTCTTTAGAACTTTTCAGAGCCCTTCAAAGTGAAGAGCCCTGGGGCTACCCTCTAAGGGTAAAACCAGACTGACTGTAAATCCGAAAATGTCCCATATTTAAAGTAAAATTAACTTTTATATGAAATCATTTCGATTTTTAACCATTTAAAATTTGAATAAAACTCCAGAAGGAAGGGCGATGAACATCGAGGTGCGTGATTGGTGGCACCTGATGACAATCCGATAGTATCATTCCAATACATTCTTATATTAAAATTCCACGAGGAAACTAAGTTCCTGTAGCTGGCTGTATACCATATATCACAAAAAATTGTTTAAAATCCTTTATAAAAGGTATATAAAAATGCCCCAAACGGGCTATCACAAACACATTGCAAAACGTTTTCGGATTAATCAATCCATAATCAGTGCAAACGGTTGTACATGCTAGTAGCCACCAAAATATATGGGTGAAAACCCTTTAAATGTTTTAAATTTGTAGTTGTTTTACATTATTAGTATTTATAATTTGTGATGTTTAAGTTATCGTTGGATAGGTAACATGGCGGCGTATGACTCTACATGAGTAAATTGGTCCTGAGACACTTCGTCTCCGTTTTCCAGGAAGCTCCATCGCCACTTTTTTTCCTTTTTCTTTTCGCCAACTCTCGAGTAAAAGAGTTTCTTAAGTTCTTCCACTTTTTTTGTAGATAAGGTCCTGAAAATACCGATTTATTAAGTACTTTTTGTTATTTAAGATATCTAGCAACTGGTTGCTCCCTGACCGAATTGCATTATAGTTATAGAGTTGGGATATCAACTGCAAGTGAAATAATTCACCAAACATGTCAACAAATTTGGATAGTTATGAAAGAGAAATGTATACCTAAGCACACACGTAAGAAATGGTTAGAAATAGCAGATGGCTTTTTAAAAAAATCGAATTATCCTCACTGTTTGGGGGCCGTTGACGGCAAACATATCAGAGTTATAAGACCACAACATAGTGGTTCACTTTATTTTAACTACAAACACTTCTTCTCAATACAATTACTGGCTATGTGCGACTCGAATTATTGTTTTACATTTGTTGATATTGAAGACTACGGAAAAAACAGCAATTCAAGCGTTTTTACAAACTCATTGTTTTACGAAAAATTAATTTCAAATAAGCTCGATTTTCCTAATCCAGATTTTCTACCACAAAAAAGCGACTGCAAAATGCCATATGTTATAGTTGGAGATGAAGCATTTGGATTATCTTTTAATGTAATGAGACCTTGTAATAGAATAATAATGAGAGCGTTATATGAGGGTAATGGAAACGCTGTCACCAAATGAAATACACAATAGATCCTCAAGGGATGCTAACCCTGCGAGCGGCTGCAAGGAATACTGGTCACACTGGTCTGGAGGGCTGGCTCGTCTTCGTGGATTTACGAGAAGATAAGGGATTTCGGGATAGGGGTAAGGACTCCTAGGTCCCAGGTCCTGTGAAGAGTAGAGGTTATGGGCTTACTTTTGAAGCCGGAGATATGCATACGCAGAATCTCGAGTTCTCCTAGTCTCTAGTGAGTCGGACGGAAGGAACATTAAAAAAAAACCAAATTAGAGTCAACAATATATTGAATCTACCCTGAAGTTACTAATACAATCGTTAACACGTTATTCTGCGCGTCGGGAGACGATGTAGCAAGATAGTGAAGAGTTGACAGTTGTACTAATATAATTACACAGGTTAGTATAAAGAAATCTGTTACCTTATGTGTATATTAGGGCTTCAACCACGACACGTTCAGTCTTCTGGAACTCGGTCAGTTGAGGGTTGCGAACTTTCGAGCTGCCACAATAACCGGACTACACGCGAATTCTGCCAGAAGATACCCGGCCCCCGGAAAATCACCGACTGTCCCGTACTGTTCGCGTACTGGACGCTATCGCGTCCAGCCGGAGTTCAGCAATACTGACTGCCCATTACTGACTGACTGACTACTAACTACTAACTACCCGGCGTCCGTCGTTTCTTCTTGTTTTATTGTGGTCGTACTTTCAACGCCGGTTCTAGTACCAAGGTCGTAGGTTCGCTGAGTTGCAGTTTTGGCGTTATGCGCCTATTTGGGTCACGGCTGTTGTTGTTAATAGTTTCGTGCTTTTTATACGTTTAAACAATTATCAAACAATGCCATAACTAGGTCAATTGTTATACTTTGTATAATTTAAATGTATAAGTTAACTGTATTAATTATCCCTTATTTAATTTGGAATATATAATAATTATCTCGAATAATTATTATCTTTTTCTATGCTACTTCCTTTATTCCAACTTCTCACTCACTTGCTACGCTCACATTACATTACTCCCTACGCAAAAAAAGAAAAGGGCCGAGGGGCCTTTTCCTTTTCCAACAATAAATTTATCTATTTACATATTATATTACTTATAATCTACTATTTATATTTTTTATATAAGTCCCAATTTATATTTTATCATTTACTGTTTCTTATAGACTATTGTACCGTGGTCAGCGAATGTATCGTGCTGCCCCCGTATTGAACCTATGTGTATGACAAGTTGAGTTAATCTTGTATTAATCTTATTGAAACTTAACAAGTGAAAGACTTTCCTAACTTATTACAATTGTTTGTGATTACTTGTGTCCATTACGACAAGCGTATTCTAACTGTTCTATACGATTGTACTCGCGTTTTGCGTTCACTTAATCGCGTATCCCTGTGGGAATTATCCGCACTTCACTCGCGTCGTCTTGGCTGTTTTAATGTCCGTTTGCCAATTCCACGTGTCGAGTTAACTATATTGATGCGTTCCTGCTGCTGTCTGCCTCCATTGGTTTGTCCTTGCTGGGTGGTCGTCTGGGATTGATACTGATTTGCTTTGTCGCATTATACTTCTGCTACCTTGGTCTCTGGTATGTGTTTGCTGCATGTGTACCCTGGCCTGTTCTGCATGAGTTGACTGACAGCGTTAGGTAAGGATGGGGCCATTAGTAATCTGTTTTTTTTTTTTTAATTTCTCTCTTTGTTTGGCATCGTCGCAGTACTGTGTCTAAGTATAGCTTTTCTATTTCTTTTGGTAGGGTTGTTCGGTATAAAGGAATTCTCTATTAATGTAGGTCATTAGGTCTACGTTTTGGGGTAGGAGTGGCATACTAGGATTTATTTGTTTACGAGGAAATTTATTAGGGTTCGGCGGTGTTCAGTTTGCCATACTACCTTGCCCAATTTTTCTTTTTGGATTCGCAGGTCTATTTCCTGGAAATTCCTCTCTGCACATTTGCACAATACGCTAAAAGCTGGCATTGTACAACTTGAACAGCTTCCGTTAACTACTTCTGTTACCATAGGAAACCAGTATGTGGTATTTACCAATCTGTTGGTAACACCACCAATAATGTGTTTGCCTCGGCAAACATTAAATTCTTGTTTTATTTCGGTGATTGTATCGGGGTCGGTGATTACATCTCCGCTGAAAATGTCGTTCGCTAGTGCGTTTGACATAAGGGCTATTTCACAATAGCAGAAAACAGCTAGTGCTGTTTCTCTGAGTTGTGGGTCGATTACGAGGTCGTTAACTTTTGCAGTTGCTGACTCTGTGTCTAAGACGTCGCCATGAAACTTGAAGTTTTGGTCGCCTTCCATTTCAGTGTTTTTTTTTTAACACTTCCGTTCCTAGAATGATTATATTTGCTATATGGGTGGTAGTGGAGACAAAGTTTATTATAATGAACACGTCAGATGAGCAAGATGATAAGCTGAGTATGTTACGTTAGTAATAATATATACACATTTATACACATCGCTCATTTACCAGAACAACGTGATATCACAAAAAGTACAATTTTACAGGAGAGCATTTTTTAAGTTTCAAAAAATCATAAACTGGTAATGACTAAATTAATTTGCTTGAAATTGTAATTGGTGTATATTTTAACTATTAACTTTAAATAAAACCAGTCATTTATCTAGATTTTATCATTATACTTATAGAATTAAGACATACAAAAAAAAGAAACACATATATCACATTATTTCTGAAAATATAGAAAGAAAGTAATGCAATAAGTTAACTTGTAACATTGTAGATGATAAAATTTTCTGGTTTTTGGTAACTTAAATAAATAAAACAAGTGGTTTTTATTCAAATCTTTATTGGAAGTTATAAAATATCTTAAAATAAATTGTGATTAACGATCATTCATGAATATGCTTTGAACACCAGAAGTAAAAAAATGCTGTAAATAAACATTGAGTAAAAATATTAGTATTATGCGCATTAGTAATAAAACAGATACCTAATCACTTTACAAAACAGTTTTGAGTGATAAGTTTAATGTTAATGCATTATAAAATCTAATAGAATACTTATCAAGAAAGTATAGTCAGCATTACTCAATTGGACTAAAAATGTAAATGATACTGTAATAAATAAAATGTGAAACTTAAAACATTTAAAACATTTATGGCACTTATGCAGACTGAAATGTGTCGGAATTTATTGCTGACACATAAAACATACATTCTTAAAAATTATAAAGCTTCGTAAAAAGGTCTGTGATATCTTGGGATGAGATTTTTCTTAATCAAATCCATTAGATCTGCTTTTTTCCTGTCAGCTAAACCAGGTTTCTGTGAATATGCATTAGTCAATTCTATATTAATGTTTTTCTTTTTTTTTTATCACTATTGCCTTTCGAAACCCTTCATCAGCATATGAATATTTAAAAGATATGACCGAAGGATCATCCTTTTCGAACTTAATAACCTTAATTTCTGACAGTTTGATAGGGTTGTTATCCATATCTTTTGTTAAAGTTAAATTCATTTGATTACATACGTTTTTCCAATCATAAAAATCTTCGTAACACATTTCGTTGACATGAAACGGAGTACTTTTTTTCCTCGCTGCCTTTATGGCACCTATAAAAGCATCAGGGGTATACATTGGTCCTGATCTTAACTGTCTCTTTATCTCCTTCTCAATTTGAGAATGTGCTGAGTCTCCCTCATTTTGTGTATGTCCTTTAATTAAATATTTGTGTGTTATGGACCTAAGATTTTGTAAATGTTGTACAGCGTACAAGTAAAGGGCAAACATAAATTTGTTTTTCTGTTGACCTGCGCAGTTGTCTGAATAAAAAACAACATCCAGATCTTTGGCGGTTTTTGAAGTATTCATTAGATATTTGAATACGCATGTCCCAATTTCATTAACACCCCTATTAGCATTCGTTTCATCCCAGACATAACATTCAACTACATTATTTTGAATATTGTATATTGTGAGGTTAAGTACATTTAGTTTTGATTTGTAATAAAATACTGAAACGTCGCCTTTAGGACACTGAAAGACAGCTTGAAGGTCATACACAGCAACAATAATATTCTCGTCGTTTTTATCTTTGTTCTTTTCAACGCGTGATAACTCCTTTTCCTTCAAGTGTTTCTCATAATTTACTTTTCTTGTTTCTTTTTCTTCGGCTGTAGTATTTTTATATGCTTCGCACTCCTCACATAAGTCTTTTTTCGGTACAAAAAAGGAAATATTAAAATCTTGTGTGAATATACGATAGAACGTGACATAGGTTGCAAAAGAAAGGTTTTTCTTCTTACATTCTTCTACGTAATCCCTGTGTAGATCTGTTACCGTTTTACTTCCATCAATGAAGCACCTATTCGAATGCGCTCGAATATAATGGGATTCTACTTTCGGAATTGCTTTTATGAACTCTCTAACTCCATTCTTTATGTTTTCATCTAACTTGCTATGATTTTCATGGCACCCACGTTGATCCTTCATGGAAGAAATATTAGTATATTTATTCTTTTTTTCTAAAGCTGTTTCGATTGGACGGTTGTTAATACTGAATGTGTTTTTAAAAAAGGTTTTACATACTCTGATTTTCACCCCAGACACAGTTAAAAAATATGCATTATTATTTTCACGCTTTGGAGCAACACATCCCTGAGCATCAAATTTTACATAACGATGTTTTGGGACAACTGTTTCGACGTTGTTCGCTAAGAATGTCCATTGTTTTTCAATGTCCCCCAGAGCCCAGTATTGTGCTAAAAGTTCTTGCTGCTGACTCTCTGTGATATTTACTTGACATTTGAATGTACAGGTATCTTTGCATGGTGGCTTTAAAGAGCGTTCGGGGACAATTTTACCGGATTTGGGGGATTGGTATGCTTTTCCACTATTTCTTAATTTTTTCACAACATTTTTCTTCCATTCACTCTCCTTTCTTATTCTCTTCTTTCCCTTTTTCATTGCTGTTTCATCAATTACTGGCGACTCAAGCTGCGCAGTAGTTACACTTTCCTCTGCGTTAGTTGGATGTACATTTAAGATGTCCTGTAACGTTTTATCTTGATAAGTATCTTGGTATGAGGTGTCAATAGTAATCGATGTAGAAGGAGGAATTTCTTTATACTTTGTTGAATATAGAATGTTGTCACAGCAGTTCCCGATATCATCATCAAAACTTTCAGTCATACGTTTTGGCTTTGGCTCTTCTAGTTCATAATTGGGATCCTTGACAGAGTCATCACTATCTACAAAATAAAAAAAATAATTTGTAGACCAGTAAAAAAATAAGAAAGTTACAATATTTGGGACGCGTAATGAGGGAACGGCGATATGAAATGCTAAAACAGATAATACAGGGAAAGATAAAGAAGGAGTATAGGAAGAAGGAGACTGTCATGGTTGAAGAATTTAAGGGACTTGTTTAAATGAAGTTCTAGAGAACTCCTCAAAAAAATAAAGATAATGATGATGATATCCAACCTCCGATTAGGAGACGGCACTTAATGAAGAAGACTAGTGAAAACTAACAAACTAATAACAAAGTAACGTTACTAATAAAGTACTTACCTTCGTAGAATGACGAAATAGTCTTTCTAGAACTATTTGATGAGCTACTTGATGAACTACTAGATGAACTGCTTGATGATCTGCTTAATGAAATGCGGCTACCCGTCGATTCGCAGCGATCATGTTTTCCGGGATTTACTACGCCTCCATGCTTCGTCTCCTCTCCTAAAAAACCACAAGATTAATTATCTACAAAATATTTATATCCATAGCAAATAATAAAATTTATAAAATTCTCACTTACCAAAAACATTATCAAAATTAGAATTCTTAGAATTATCAACCTCATTACCGGAAGATCCAGCAACAGCACTATTATTTCCTAATGCTAAGTTGATTATTTTGTTAGTCCGCGACCCCATCTGCAAAAATAACACTCTTTATGAATTTGTATTAGTATGTATAACGTGATAAAATGACATAGTAAACTGTGAAATAATATAATTTTTCTGGAAAAAGTGCACAACAACAAATATTCAAAACAAAAAAATCAAGTTTATCATCAATACTGGTTCTTCTTTTGATATCGCCTTTGAAAAATTATATTTTTACAATAACAACGTGATATCAATGACAAGACTATTTCACATGTTACTGTATTTTTTCTGGAAGAACTAGGTAAATACCTTTGTTACATTTTAGAAATAAAATTAAACATTTGATTGTAGCTTACCTTTGCAATAATAGTGTGGTATAGTTGTGATGTCACGTTGTTTGTGAAAACAGAGAGCACTTCACCCTACGTCATACAGATCACAACTAATATGCCACGCTATCGAAAATAACGAGGTGTCAGAAAGAGACAACGCTACAAGATGATTTGTCACATCATTTCTGTCTCTTTCCCTCCAAAATACATTTTACTTCTATGTTAAAGATACCACGTTATTACAGTATATAGAATGAAATAAGGCGGATTTATTTAACGGATAATAAAAAAATCAAATTTTTCGAGATGTCACGTTGTTCTGGTAAATGAGCGACATATATATTTTTTTTTTTTTTTTTTTTTTAACTTATACTTGTAATGGTATATTTTTAAATCGGATTTTTTTAACTTTATTGAGTTTCTTGTTAAAATTTTAGTATTATTCGAGCGGCCGTCTCTTGTAATACCAAGCTTTCAACTTATCTTATAGTTTTGATATTTTTTTCCACTATTCATCTATTGCGTCGAAAAACATGTCTGTGTCCTCATCGCTCTGTGTTATTTTTGCTGTCTCGTTCTTATTTATTATTCTGTTGTATGTATTCCATCCTTTCTGTTTCGTTTTGTGGAATATGCCGCAACATTTTCTTTCGGGCATCTTGCCTAGTCTATTCTTTATTCGTTCTGATGATCTTTTTGGTTGGCTGGTGTCTCCCTGACTTCCTTTTCTTCTTCTCTGCTGTTTGTTAATTGGGGTTCCTGGTTCCCATAATGGCAGTTTTGCCACCTTCGAAGGGTCAACTCCTTCTTCTTTCGTTTCTTCTTTTTCTTTTGGAATCTCCTATTTCTTCTTCTTCCTCCGTGGATTAATCAATTGTTTTATTTTCGTAATATTTCTTTAACCTATTGACGTACACTACCTGTCTATTTGTTCCCCTTTTTTGTACTTACTGCATACGTCACTGGTCCAACTTTTTCTATAATTTGAAATGGTATGGATAGTACCATTTTTTTCTGTAACTTCTTTGAAAGACCTGTTGTGCTACTTAAGTCTCTCAGATATACCTTGTCTCTATCTTCAAATTCTCTCAAATTCAAATTTTATCTATTTATATTCTCCTGTGTTTTTCTATACACTATTTTCATTTTTCATCCATGTCCGTGTACATGGGTTTTCTGTCCCTATATTTTCCTATACGCTTTTCCATTTTCATCCATGTCCAAGTGCATGGGTTTCCTGTTTCTAATTTTCCTATACGCTTTTTCCATTTTCATCCATGTCCAAGTGCATGGGTTTCCTCTTTCTTATTCCCCTGTGTTTTCTTATACATTTTTTTCCATTTTCATCCATGTCCTTGCATGGGTTTCCGATTGAGTGCTTGTGCCCCTGGCAGTCGTCGCATCTCTTCACATTTCACATATTTCTCAATACTTCTTCGTAATTCGTTCCAGAAATAATCTTCTCCTATATTTCTGTACTGTATATCCTATTTATTCTTCCATATCCTTCCTGTAACATGTGGAAGGTAATAATTATAACTCTTCTTTTCCTTTACTTTTCCGTTTACTTCATTAACGAAAATCACAATTCCAGATTCGTTTCGCGTTTTTATTACATTCTGTAGATACTGTATTGTCGTGCTGGAGCCGCGGGACTCTTAGCGGGTTGGGATTCTAGTACCACCCTAGCTTATCCCCTTAGCAGCCTCCTACTTGACGTAAGTTTCACCCCTTAAGGTCGAACCATATACAGCTTGCCCACATTCCTGTAACCAAATATACTTCTGGCACTGTATTCAGCTTCGCATGCTGTGTGAGATATGCCTCTATTTCTGTGGCATCCCACCTGTGTCCACTAAATTATTCCTTCTTATTTATGGTTCTGCTTCTTTGTCTCAAGCAAAGAAACTGGCTTAAACTCTTCTATATTCAGAGTACGTTCCATAAATACATAAATAAAGTTCCATAATGTTACTTTAACGATAGTAACTAACTATGAATTTTCCGTCTCCAGCGAGTCCTTGCCTTAGCAACGATTCAGTGCTTCAGTGAAGGCCCTTAGGTCTTCCTGTCCAATTTGCACTTTCCCCTGGTACATAAACTGTAGCAAGTTACTTTAAACGATAGTAACTATTATACTTTTTTCCGTCTCCAGCGAGTCCTTGCCTTTGCAACGATTCGGCCGCTTCAGTGAAGGCCCTTAGGTCTTCCTGTCCAATTTGCACTTTTCCCTGGTACATAAACTGTAGCAAGCCTCCTAGTATCTCGCAAGTTACGTTTGTCAAAATCACTATAGGACGTTGACAAAGATTCGACTCAAATTTTCTTTAAATATGGGCCAGAGCCCAAAGAACCACTTTACGTGCTTCTATGCATTTTCCTTGCGATGCAAGCTCCACGTCTACTAAATCTTGACTGTTCCATAATGGATCCATTCCCGAACTCATATGTTCGTTGAAATCATTCCAAAATAGTGAAAAAGATTTTCTGACACTACATCCCATTTAAATTTTCTTTAAATATGGGCCTCAGCCCAAAGAACCACGTTACGTGCTTCTATGCATTTTCCTTGCGATGCATCCATTTCCGAACTCATATGTTCGTGGAAATCATTCCAAAATATTGAAAAAGATTTTCCGACGCCACGGTCAATTATCTTCCAAAGCTCCATTATATTCTTTTCCCTCTTTTATATGTCCATCTCAGTATGATGTGCCAATTTATGAAGTTAACCAACAATAATTGTATAAAGAATTAAATTTTTGTTAAAATAAAGAACTTAGAAATATACGCTGCCGAACTTAAAAACAAATCTGTATAAAATATTAAATAATCAAATCAAATAATAATCGATCAATCAATCAATACTCACATATCAACTTAGGTGTTAGTTTTTATTTTTTTTTTTTTTTGAAAAATTAAACTCTATTAAATTCTTTTCCTTTTTACAAATCAAACGCTATTTTTTTCAATTCCAAATATCCCATAATTAATTAGTTAAACAAAGTCATATCTAATTTCTTAGTGTATATCACAAGAATTCGCTAGCCCCACGATTTACGTCGTAATTCTTTACTTTGCGACGCTTCTTTTTAAGGTCAACCTAAATATTTTTCAAACACAAATCATATTTCACTTTCACTTGTTACATTAAACAAAGAATTTGATAATATGTAAACAGTTAGTAAAATAATACCCAAAGAATTTATATTTTGCGCTTTTTGAAAGCAATAAACTCGTACACTCGAATGAACTTGATCTTGACCTAATTACTTAAATTCTTTATATTCACTACTAAATAAACAATAATGCTTATTTCTTTAAATAATTATTATATTCTATTCCTATATTCGACTGATAATTAATAATTTCCTAAATTCGACTGATAATTTACGAAGTTAAAAACAATTATATTGAGAACATCATATAATGTGTATGTATTATGTAGTATGTATTTTTGAAAAAATTTGTACTTGTCATCTCTTCACATATATCATAAAAGCAATTCACCTATCTTAATATTTAGGATTCTAGGTTTCTAGGAAGGGATCGATATGAGGCCATTCTCCAGTGATACAAGACAAAAAAAAAATCTACTATATACGAATAATTTGTGTAAAACTCCTAACAAGTTTATATAACAAAGAGAAAAAAAGGATTTTCTTCCAGAAAAGGGAGTCCTGCACTCCACACAATATTTACTGGATACCTCACTGTTTCTTTAATCTGTTGTCGTCTTAGGAAAGAGAAGAAAAAAAATTGGAATGTCACTGGCGAAATGAAACGATGAAGGCTTCTTATAGCTACAAAACTTGCAAAAGTTTACAAGGATACTGAAGAAGTGACTTAATTATCCCTATTTACCGAAATTCCCCCAAACCGGGACCGCTGTCACCAATGTAAAAGAATAGATTTACGAGAAGTGGAGAGGGATTAAGGGATTAAGGAACTTCTATGTATAAGGTCCTGTAAAGAATGGAGTTATGCGGCTTATTTTTTGAGCCGGAGATATGCATACGCAGAATCTCGAGTTCTCCTAGTCTCTAGTGAGTCGGACGGAAGGAACATTAAAAAAAAAAACCAAATTAGAGTCAACAATATATTGAATCTACCCTGAAGTTACTAATACAATCGTTAACACGTTATTCTGCGCGTCGGGAGACGATGTAGCAAGATAGTGAAGAGTTGACAGTTGTACTAATATAATTACACAGGTTAGTATAAAGAAATCTGTTACCTTATGTGTATATTAGGGCTTCAACCACGACACGTTCAGTCTTCTGGAACTCGGTCAGTTGAGGGTTGCGAACTTTCGAGCTGCCACAATAACCGGACTACACGCGAATTCTGCCAGAAGATACCCGGCCCCCGGAAAATCACCGACTGTCCCGTACTGTTCGCGTACTGGACGCTATCGCGTCCAGCCGGAGTTCAGCAATACTGACTGCCCATTACTGACTGACTGACTACTAACTACTAACTACCCGGCGTCCGTCGTTTCTTCTTGTTTTATTGTGGTCGTACTTTCAACGCCGGTTCTAGTACCAAGGTCGTAGGTTCGCTGAGTTGCAGTTTTGGCGTTATGCGCCTATTTGGGTCACGGCCGTTGTTGTTAATAGTTTCGTGCTTTTTATACGTTTAAACAATTATCAAACAATGCCATAACTAGGTCAATTGTTATACTTTGTATAATTTAAATGTATAAGTTAACTGTATTAATTATCCCTTATTTAATTTGGAATATATAATAATTATCTCGAATAATTATTATCTTTTTCTATGCTACTTCCTTTATTCCAACTTCTCACTCACTTGCTACGCTCACATTACAACCTTATGGAGGAAAAAATCTACCAATAAAGAAGAGAATACATAATTACAGGTTAACTCGAGCACGTAGATTTATTGAATGTACTTTTGGAATACTTTCTAACACGTGGAGAATATTTCACAGACCACTAAACGTATCAATAGATTTTGCAGAAGATATAGTAAAAGCTTGCACCGTACTCCATAATTTTGTGCGTGTATGAGATGGATACACAGCCGAAGATACCTTGTCGGTTCACGGACTTTATGATGGTGATGATATCAGAAATATGGGAGTGTCCGCAAGGTCAGCGACTGTAGTTCGCGACTATTCTGCTGATTACTTCATGCATACTAACGTATTGCCCTGACTTAAGTTTTATGAGTTAAAAAATTACTTTTTAAAAAACAATTTTATTAACAAGGACTAAATACAAGGATAATGACTATACATAATCTTAAGCAAAAGTGATTTTGTTTACTTTTACGTCTATTTATATGTTTCTATTAATCTAATGTACATAAAGAATGTTTATGATAGAAAGTACAATAATTACTATAATGACACTATTAACCATATTTTTAGATACATAACTCCTCCCTTCCGAGATCAGAAAATAAGGGTTCCTTTATTTTCTGTGGTTCCTGCTTGGGGGTGAGCTTCTTCTTCTGTCTTAGTTTATAGACTTTAATATACCAATAGGCACACATTATTATCATCATTGTCACAATAATGATGATTTTGTTGATCCATGCATGGCTGGTACTTTGAACTGTATGTAGTTGGCTAACTTGTAAGTCGGTGGCAAGAGAGTTTATTCTTTGTATATTTTCTTCATCTATTTGTTTAACATGAAATGTTCTTTCAGGTCTATTTTCTACTTGTTGTGGCAAGTATATTTGCGGTAATTCAAGAAAAAATTCTTCATGACTAGTTTGTTCTATTTGAAAAATCTTGTTATCAATCGATATTTGGCAGTTTTCTAAGGTTACGATGCTTGGGATCTTAATTTCTTTGATGCCTTCTTTTTCACATTGTGATTTGATATTGAATGGAGCTGCTGGTATTACTAGTATATCTTTTGAATTTATTTGGATGGCACTCGTGTCAGCAAAATGAATAGAAGTTGGTGGACATTGATTTTTTCCTGTTCTTATGAGATTTGCTAGGCACTGTTGCTGTTTATGTAATTTACTTTGTATACAAAAGTACCAATTTTCTACTTCTGGACATTTCTCTGCGGTGGTCCAGTAGTTTTCAGTGTTGAGTAATAGGTATGAATTTTCGGGTAAAACAGTTGATTCAGGAGAGGTACGGGATATACTCAAAAATATTTATATATTGAGGACACTATTGGTGTGTGAATTTTGAATATAATTGTTTTATTTTGAATAATAACTTGTGTAGAAAATAAAGAATAATAATTAATGATTTTATCTAATTTTGGTACTTGTTCTATGCCATATATTCTTTCTAGTTCACTTAACATTTGTTTTATTTGAAATGGACTTAATGGAAATAATTGAGCTATGTAAGATATTAAGTCTTGCAAATGATAATGATGTTTCTAAATTGTTTATTATGTTATCGACTGAATGTAATTGCATTATCAAATTATCAATTGTATTAGATATTGAAAAAGCTTGTTCTAAATTTGATATTTCTTTAATTTCTTTAATGAGACCATGTATCTGATTTTCTAAGATTCCTTGATTTTCGTTTAATTTTTCAAAACTGTCTGTATAAGTTTTTGTCATTTGTTTAAGGAAACTTTGTTGTGTTTTTAGATCTTTGTTTAAATTATTTTCATTTAATTCTATCATATTAAAATAATTATTTATATATTCTTCGTCATCAGAATCCAATGTTCCGAAGAACCATTTTTGAATTTTTCCTACACCATTTATTAAGCCTCTTTTAATTCTAGTATGTTCAAACAAAATATTAATTTTTTTATTAGTATTTTCAGTTAAATGTTTCGCATTATTTATTTTATTATTTAGGAAAATCGAAAAATGATTTGAAGTATCATTGCTACTATTGGTAACTGTGTTTAAAGTTTTTAATGAATTTTTTATTAATTCTAATGAATTTTCAGGATAGGTTAAATTTACGTGGAAGAGAAAAGTGTGCTTTGTTGTTATTACTTTTGTTTGACCTATGTATACTGTGAGTATTGGATTTTTTACTTCCTGTATTTGGAATGTTGCTGCTAATGCTACTAAGTTGATTAATAACAGGGAACTTTTCATTTTTTCTTGCCTGAAACAAGACGTTGAGGTTTAATTATTTTTTTATGGCATGTTTTGCTATTAATTTCAATTTTGTTGTCACTTATATTTCCAATATTTTCCGCTTTTTCGTAAGGGTCTACTGTTTTCTTTTGAGATGCTTTTCTTAATTTAGTTTTGTACAGATTTATTTCTGGATCTATTTTAAGTTCTGGTTGTCTATTTTTATTTAATTTTTCTAAACTAGCTTTTCGTTTACTTTCTAATTTTTCTAGGATTAATTTATTTATTGAACGTATATTTTCTGTATGGTCTTGGATATATTGAGAAAGTTTGGTTTCTTCATCAATTTCAAAAGGATTTCTATAATCTAAGCGGCCTTTAATAATTTGAAAGGGTGTGTAATTTGTTGTACTATGTATGGAATTATTATATGATAATACGGCGTAATTCATTAAAAAATTAATAGGTTCATTCGGCTTATTATGTTTTAATGACAGTATTGTTTCTGCTATTGTTGAATGAAATCTTTCTACAGGTGAATTGCTGTTAGGGTTGTATATTGTTGCATAGTGAATCTCAATATTGTGAACTTTGCAAAGATCTTGAATTATTTCATTTTTCCATTCACTACCGTTATCTACAGTTATTCTTCTTGGTATACCGTAGTGACTAAAGAATTGTACAAGTTTATTAGCGATTTCTATAGCAGTTAATGCATTGATTGGATAACATTGTCCAAATTTTGAAAAACTGTCAATTAGCGTTAAATAATATTGACCATGTGTCTTATAAGTATCCGCGTAAATTAAATTAAATGATTCATGACCTATAGGAGTTGGTTTATAAACGAGTTTAGTTGGGTGTCGTTCATATTTCGTTTTTTGACAAATATCACAAGTGTTTATATAGTCTTTTACATCTTCGTCTATTTTCGGCCAATAAAATAGTCTTTTGATTGCTTTTAAGTTCTCTTGTATACCACGATGACAAGTTTTAGTTTCATGGTATTGCTGAATTTTTAATTTTTGATCATCTGTGTCTATTATGTCAGTGAGAAATATGTTGGATATTATTAATCTGAAAGAGTTATGCTTAAAATATTTTTGAATTACTCTTATGAATGATGGTTCTAGATTTTTATCTTTGAAATAAAGACAGTAAGTTTGTTTTGGTGCTATATATTCTTTAATAAAGTCTAGGAGAGGTTTTTCGATTTCTTTATTTGTTATTGATAAGTTTATCCTGTTTTTGTCGAAAATTGTTTGTTTATTTACTTTGAAGGTATTTTTATCAAAACTAGATATTATTATTTGATTTTTGTACATATTTATGCATTTTTCTGTGTAAGTTGCACCAATAATCGGGTTTTCTTTATTTGAATGAATTGTTTCTATGTCGCTTGTATCTTGAGTTGTCACTTGGCCTGGATTGAATAAAATATCTCGATTAATTATAATCTGGGGTTTTTCCGTAATAGAGTTTGGTCTTATTTCTGAACTTGTTGTATTGTTATCTGTGAGTCTTAAAATTTCGTCAATATCATCTTCGTCCATTTGTATCAATTCTTCTGGATCCGGGGGATTTCCAATTATAGATAAATTATCTGTTTCCTTATACTCTACTGGATGGGTTTCTATTTTAGATAGAGCATCCGCATTTGAGTTAAGTTTGCCTTTTTTATATTTTAAAGGTATTTTTACATTTTTATTTATAAGCATTTTGTTATTTAAATCAATATTTAAATTTAAGTCTATTAAATGTTTTATTCCAAGAATTCCGTCAAAATATGAATGAAAATCAAAAAATACAAATTCTAGTGAAGCGATATTAAGTTTTTGATTTGTAGAGTGAAATTCTTTGAATAAGGGAATCTTAGCTTTGAAATTTGCTTCACTATTTCCTGTGCAAGTGATAATAGAAGTATTTGATTTAAAAATTGTATGTGGAAAGTATTTTTCTGCTATTATAGGCCTTAATAAAGAAGTATGACAACCGGTATCTACTAAAAGCTTTATAGGTGGATTACTTATCTCGATATATGGTAAAGAGTTATGTACAAAGTTATTTATTTCTATGGCTCGATTTTTTGAAGGCCAAGTTTCTGGAAAATTTTGTTCGATTATTGATTCATTATGCATAATATGGTTTTCTAATTGATTGTCGTTTTGTGATTGTTCGTCATAGTCGAACAATAATTTAGTATTTGGTTCGATATCTGTATCTGAATTAATTTTTAAATTTAGTCTCATTTTTATCATTTTTAATCTTTCTAAAAAATCTGTAATATTTTCATTTCTGTTTCTACTTAAATAGATAAATTGTTGATGCAACACATGTCGGTCAACTTTGTCACCAAATTTTATTTTTAAGGCATTTTTTACTTCTGGCCATGTATTTAAATCAGGCCTGCAGAGCAAAAAATCACCGGCTTCTTCGATAATTTTAGAGCAGATAGAAGCAAATACGAATTCGCTAAGACTATTGTCTTGTGTTTTGCCATATCTGTCATAAAATTTATCAACAGAATTTAAAAAGGAATCTAAATGTTCGCTTCGTCCAGCAAATGGACGGATTGTGTTTGCAATTTCTTTAGCTGCTTGAATAGTAGCCATATTATTATCAATTTTAATTTCAGTTATAGCTTCTAGCAAAGAATTTAATATAATAGGCATAAAATAAGTAAAGTAAAATAGTATATATAAAGTAGTAAATTCGTAGATTAGAAAAATATTCAAATTTCACAAATAGTAAGTTTAAGAGGAAAAAGAAATAAAGGATTTGAACTCAACACTTACTTGATCAAGAAGTCTTCAGAATTCAGCCTAGGTCTTCTTTCCAGATGAGTGGTTGAAACCAGCGACGAAAAGACACTGTACTGTAAGCCAATTCGCCTTCAGGAATCCTACTGACTGCGCCACTTAAGTTTTACGAGTTAAAAAATTACTTTTTAAAAAACTATTTTATTAACAAGGACTAAATACAAGGATAATGACTATACATAATCTTAAGCAAAAGTGATTTATGTTTACATTTACGTCTATTTATATGTTTCTATTAATCTAATGTACATAAAGAATATTTATGATAGAAAGTACAATTATTACTATAATGACACTATTAACCATATTTTTAGATACATAACTCCTGGAAAAATAGTTGTAATTGAACTCTATATGCAGTTATAAAATATTTAGCCCAGTCTGTTTATGCAAAAATCACCGATTTCACTGCAAAATTTTTCGCAGATATCTGAAGCTGTTAAGACATTAGTGGGGGTTACTAGATGACGAATAGATGAAAAGGTACTTGTATTTTTACCTTGCGTTTTTTTAAACAATAATTTATGGTCACTATTTGATTTTTTGTCTATAAGTTTTTTCCCTTATATTGTAAATAAACAATATTTATATTATTTTTTTATACCAAGAATATCCTTATTTTCCCGTTTTTTCAATTAAAATTGATAAATAATTTACGGAGATATTTGCAAAAAGCAATTCTTTTTGCATTAATTTATAAATTTTATTATTTTTTTATTAACAAAATAAAATGTTAATATATTTGAACATCAAGGAATTACCGTCTTTTAAATTTGTGCGAAATTTTCCCCCGATCGGTCAAATATTTTAAAAGTTATTTAGTTTATTTATCACTGAGGCTAATTATTTAAACTATTGAACTATTGATTCTTTAAGACTAAAACTATCTCAGAAGTTAAATGTTTGCGTTTTCATCGAAAATATTTACAAAATAAACATTTGAAAAAGGGGTATGTTTTTTACTTATAAACAATTGTAATAACTTCTATATTTTGCAGCTACAGACCTGTACGTACAATTATTGGATAACTGGTAAAAAACTCACATTTATAAAAAACCTATGACCAATAGGATCGAAGTTAACGACTATTTTTTAAAAAATCATATCTTCATTGTTTATTTAATATTAGGAAGTAAAATTTGCACAAATATTGAATGAAAATCTAAACTGTATATTGAAACTTATAGCTATAAAATTTATTCACTTTTTCCAAACTTACAGCCGTTCGAAACCAAGGTACTTTAGAAATATCGACATAGGAAAGTGGAGAGGATAACTGTTTCAGTAGCTCCGTTTTTTTGTTCGACATCGGAACTTCAAATTGAAACACGTAGGAAAAATTTACATTTTCTCGGCTTCCATTGCAGCTGGAAAATACTTAGTTTGAAACTACTACTGCTCGAACAAGTTAATGCCACAGTCTGCTGTTTATTTTGAAATAATCTATAATACCTAAATAATATTTTTCAATGATTATACAAGTTTAAAGTAATTAATTATTCATTCAATAGTCTTAAATATTACTTACAATTTTCAAGCAATAGTAATTCAATACGTTTAGTTAAAACTTTTTTGTTCAAAATACACAAAATATTTTACACAAAGAACTATATTGAAGAAGAACTATATTCGTTTCAAAAAGCTATAAGTGTCGAACAATTGGATGCATTTTATTGCTATAAGTTTCAATATAATGTTTAGATTTTCATTCAAAATTTGTGCAAATTTTACTTCTTAATGTTTATAAACAATAGAGATATGATGTTTTTAAAAATAGTCGCTAACTTCGTTCCTATTGTCATAGAAGATTTTGTTTTAAATGTGAGTTTTTTGACCAGCTATCCAATGATTATACGTACAAGTCTGTGGCTTGAAAAATATAGAAGTTATTACAATTGTTTATCAGTAAAAAACATATCCATTTTTCAAACGTTTATTTTGTAAATAATTTGGATGAAAACGCAATATGCATTTAACTTCTGGGATAGTTTAAGAAATAAAGAATCCTATGAAATTTGCTAAATGTGTATAGCATCATTCATATGGCAAGTTCAATAGTTTAAATAATTAGCCTCAGGGATGAGTAAATTAAATAACTTTTAAACTATTTGACACATCGGGGGGAAACTTCCCAGAAATTTAAAAGACGGTAATTCTTCGACCTTCAAATGTAATAATAACATTTTATTTTGTTAATAAAAATTAATAAAATTCATACATAAGTGTAAAAAAACCTGCTTTTTCGCAAATATCTCCGTAACTTATTTATCAATTTTAATTGAAAAAACGGGAAAATAAAGATATTCTTGCAATAAAAAAAATGATATAAATATTGCTTATTTAGAATATAAGGGAAAAAACTTATAGACAAAAAATCAAATTGTGACCATAAAATATTGTTTAAAAAAAAAACGCAAGGTAAAAATACGAGTACCTTTTCATTTATTCATCATATAGTACCCCCACCCATGTCTTAAAAGCTTCAGATATCTGCGAAACATTTTTCGACCATTTTTTTAACCAGACTGGTCTAATTGTGTAATATCTTGCTAAAAATATTTGTGGTTAAATGATATTGAACACATTATTTTTTGAGGAAAAATTAATATATTCGATAAGTACACACATGTAGTTTTATATTCGTTAAATAATCAAAATTCCAACAAGCAAACTTTTAAAACTAAACTGTATACGTATGTAACAAAATACCTATGTATTTATAATAAAAACATGTTTATTTCTTACCGTATTCATTTTGTTGAACTGCAGTCATGGTCTCAAAATTGTCGCACATTTGTTTAGAAATCTCGACCCAGCATTGCTGCTTTTTATTTCTGTTGCAGTAATCTGGCGATGCAGTATCCCACAGACAGGGATTTGGTTGTACCAAACAAATGAATTTATCGTTATCAAATACAGCACGCTCCATTTTTAACTATATTCAAAAAAACACCTTTTCTCTTTCGTTGTTCATTCACAACTATTCGACAATTCGACAGAAAATCGTGCGTTTATGGAATGTGGTGCAACAGTATCAGTGTCTGAAAGCGCTCATTTAACCTAATATTTCTTCTGCATCTGGCATACACATTCAGTCGCCTGCGACAGGAAGGTCCGAGATACTGAATTAGAGGTGGGCTAAACTGTGATTTTGCAATCACAGGTATAACTGTGATCGTGATTTTTTATTCACTGTGATTTTTACCTGTGATTGTGATTTAACAGTGCAACGAAAAAGTCGCATGTTAAACTCCGAATAAGTGTTACCATTATGGACCATCATAAAATTCTACACGTCTAGGTCACGATTTGCTAGACTAAACATAAGCATAAAAAAAATTCATTCAAAAAGTAGTTTTTGTAATGAAAAAGTTTTTTTATTAATAAATAATTTAATGTTTTTTCATTGTTTTTATTTCATAAAAATAACAATAATACCACATACAAAGTTTTAAAAATAAAGTAAATAAGAATTTAAAATTTGTTGAAAAAACTTACAACTATTGTTGTTTAAAATTACAAATATAGCGTTATTAATTATTATAGTGTACAAAAAACAAAATATGTTTTAATACATTTGAAAATTTAATTTTTTTATAATATAAATTATAACTAAAGAAAAATATAATTAAACAATTATTCATAGAAAACTTTAAAATATTCAGAAATAGAATTACATTATAAAAGACAACTTAAAATATCATTTGGTAAAAGAAAGCAAAGATTTAATATATAAAAATAACTTGCTAAGTCCAAATTAATAAATAGATGTTCAGTAAGTCTAACCATTTTTAATAAAGAAAATCTAACATAAAAACTTTAAATACAGAGGCATAACTTTAAATACTACTATTTGCTACAAACACTTTAGTTACTACTACTATTTGTTACTTTTAAATTTGAATTTAAGAATAGCAACATTATAGCTTTCTTATGATTAAGTCGACTTCTTTTATCCGAAATAATTAGACCTGCCTTGGAAAATAACCGTTCGCAAGGCATTGATGTTGCAATGACACTAAGACGTTCTTGCGCTACTTCTGCAAGATGTGGAAAAATATATTTATTTTCTCTCCACCATTTTAAAGGATCTTCATTTCTTGGTAACCGATCGCATTCCATAAATCTTTGCATTTCGATTATTGCCCTGCTTGTCGTAGTGCCTCGTGGTTGATACTGTGAGGCAGTCTTATCAAATTCTGCCCATATATCGTCCGGATCTCCAGATGTTTCCTCATTTTCTAATAAAATTTGAGGTATAGAACCTTTATCTTTTTTTTTCAATCCGTTTTTCAGCAATTAGAGCGATTATATTTTTCTTTGCTATTTCTGCATTTGTTGGATCCTTAAATGGAATTTGTCGAAACCTTGGGTCAAGAAAAGTTGAAATCGACAGTGTGTTACTATTTTCTAACCGACCTAGTCTCTCCTCTATGGAATTGTCTAACTTGATTAGAACATTACGCACTGCTCTTTCAAACGTCTTTTCTTTAAATACATTAAAAACAGAGACTAATCCATTTACCAATGGGATTACAAGGAAAGCTGTTAAATAGCCTTCTCCTGAAATAGTTTTAGTGACTTTTTCAAAAGGTCTTAAAATTTGACATAGTTGTTTAATAACATTCCACTCATACATTGTCAAACTATTGTTTGTATCCATATTTGTTATAGCTGTAATAGCCTTTACAGTTTCTTCTAGGTGAATAAATCTTTCCAACATATAAAATGTTGAATTCCAACGTGTTGAAACATCTTGCAGTAATTTGAGAGGATTGCCAATTCCCTGATTTTTTTTATAATCTAAAAGTTTAGCAGTTGCTGTAGAACTCTTTTTAAAGTGGCTTACAGTATTTTTTATTTTGTTTAAAATTTTAATGATTTCCCCATCCTTTAAGCCATCGTTCACAATGAGGTTTATCGTGTGTGCAAAACATCCAAAATGTTTCATTTTTATATCATTTTGTATGGCACACTTTATATTTGCTGCATTATCCGAAACAACCATTAAAATTTTGTTTTCTACCTTCCATTCGACACAAACTCTCTTTTGCCAGGTTAATAGATGTGTGCTGTACAGGCAAATTAGAACAATCTAGTAGTAGGGATATAAATTTAAAATCGTCATCCAAACAATGAATAGTTATTCCCATGTAACTCTCCATATTTGAAGATGTCCAGCAATCTGTAGTAACACATATCTTTTTGGAGTTTGTTATTAATTGTTGTGTTTCAATAACACATTGCTCATACATTGCTGGAATTACTGTTCGAGATATCATGTATCTACTTGGCAATTCATAAGATGGATTAAGAGCTTCAACAAATTGTCTAAATGCAAGTTCTTCAACAATACGAAAAGGCTGGAGACTGTCGGTAAAAAGTCGAATCAGTTTATCATCTATATTTTTTTTTTAATTTCGGTGTAACCCGTTTGGGAATAAAAGCAGCAATAGTGGTTTGACGCTGCACAGTCTTGGTTAAAGGTTCTATATTGGAACTACTTGCCTAAGCATCATTGTTTGGTTGTAATATTGCTGCTGTTTCTTCTAATGGAATATCCTGTAAAAAATAAGACCTTTGTCACAATTGTTTATATACAATAAATCTATCTATCTAATTATTTATTTCAAAAGAAAAACCATTTTGGTACATAATTAATTTGACTTAAGTTAACCTGATACTCTTAATGAAAATGAGCTAAATAAATGGAATTTTTAAAAAATTACCTGCTGTACATTACTTCCTGAAGATGCTCCAACGTTTAATGATATGGCCGGATGTTTTACTTGCATGTGTTTTTTTAAATTAGATGTGCTCGTTTTATAAGACAGCTTGGCTTTACAAATATTGCATGATGCATAATTATCATCCACTTCTATAAAAAAGTTCCACAAACTACTAATTTTTCTTTTTTTTATTTGGCACTGGAGGCATTTTCAAAATGTAGAAGAATAAAAATTATTAAATATAGATGCAAATACGACGAGTTACACAAATTCAATATACTGAAACTCTAAACACTCTTTTTCTTCACTTCAATGTACGTATGTGTATGTGAGTACACAGAACTGCAGAAGTTGTTAGTTGTAAATCCCCGAGGAATCGTATCGCAAAGATAAGTACTGTGTTGTCAGTTCAGCACAGGCAGACTGTAGATGGTAACTTTTGAGTTAACCTATTGAGCGAATCAGTTCTCTCTCTCTCTCTCTCTCTTATATGGTCCTTCGATTGTCAGTTTTCTTGAGGCTTATCTACCTACAATTGCTCTTATCACTTTGATTCAAATCTCATAAAAATATCTCTTATTTTTTCTCCATAATTTTTTTCACACTTCCAGCTTTTTCTGTAAATCTCGGACTGCTGTCACAAAACTGACAACGTCGCAATTAGTTCATCAATCAAACATTAACAAACACATTTTGAGTTTTCAACTTGTCTGATCTATTATCGCTTTGCTTCCTTTCCTTTGTTCTCAAAAAGGTTTTATTTGTGAAAAGATCAACTCTGCTCAAAGTCTCGCACAGCTATTAAATGCAAAACAGATGTTACAGCTTCTTTATCTGTTTTTACAATATCTGTCCTTATTTCAATGGTTTAGTAAAATATTGTCGTTTTATTTAGCCTGTTTAGAATAGATTATTTTTTTATGGACTACTCACTTGAATTGATCCCTTAAAATTTTAAATAAAAGTTTATTCTCTGATGTAGATCAGATATAGATGTTTTGATCCAAATCAATTTAAAAAAGAACATTTTTATTGAAGCTTGACATATTAAAAAAAGTTTGTAAAAAGGAATTTAAAATATAAGTAATTTCTAAACAATTTTAAAGTGTTTGATAATCATAGATCAGACATAGAATAAAGAATAAACTCATTTATTAAATTCAATATACCTATTTGACATTTTTAATTACAGATATATAAGGTGTATCTAATTTCAATAAATTTATATGCACAAATATCATGCTTCAGACATTGTGGAATAGAGTACTTATTCCATTTAACAGATATCCATCATAAAGGATTAACAATATAAACAGGTTAACACAATAAAACAAAGGTTTAATTTTTGAAATTTTAATGGCTTATAGATTGGTATTTATAAATAAAAACTTTTTAATTAAAACTACTACCCTCAAATATCAACAGCACCCTCATTTGCCGGAATTTCAATGTTTTCTATATTAACTACTGCAATGTTATGTAAAACGGAGTAACCTGTTGGGCATTATTCTTTGAAAAAAAGGTAATTTGCATCTCATTCCACATGTTAAAATGTAAAATCTCTTCAAAATAACAAAAGTTCTTTCATTAACAATTCTTGAAGCAATTTGTTATAGATTATACAACACTTCAACTGCTGTCTCAAGATTTTACAATGGTAGTTGAGAACTAGATATCCACCATTTCCTAATAATACATTGTCCATGAATTCCCTATTTTATAACATACCCATAATATGCAAAAGTATTTAACAACTCCTAAAATAGCTACTTCTAATAATTTTACTTCCATATTGTACGAGTATTATGGGTTATGGTATTCTTTAAATGAGAAAATAATCAATTAATTAAATTAATTAATTTTGAATGATCTTATTTTAATTTTTATTATAGTATATTATTACAGGTACTTAAATACAATTTTATAGATTATTTTTATATATACAAAAATATTTAATGTCATTTGTGAAAATAAAAGAATAAAATCTGTGTTTACAACATGTTTGCAATAACTCTCTTGTAGATCCATCCTGTCTTGTACCATTGCATCTGCATCGCAAATAACTCTAACGATACACGCATTAGGAAAGGTTTCAAGTGTCACCCCAATAATAAGTGTGTTACCCATGCTTAGAGGTAGGTGATCTGTGATCTAAACCCTTTTCGCTAAAAGTTCGTTCTGTTATTCACCCACAAACTAAACATTTTCCTTTTCAAATCATGAATGTGTTGCTTGTGTGAGTCCATTTCAAATAGGTAAAGAAATAATAAATAAGACTTACTCACAATCAATTTAATTTAACTATCAGTCGACCGGTTTCGCTTTCTACAATATGCAAAGCATCTTCAGGTCTCGATACAAAGTTAAACAAATGCTGAAATGATAAAAACCCATATTAGGGTGTTGTCTAATAAAGATAAACAAATTAGATGTTTTAAATTACAATAATTATGCCAATATTACATGTCTGTGGTTTTATTTAAATGAGTAAGTTGAATAAAAGGTATAAAAATTTTTTAAAAAGGTTAAACAGACAAGGTAAGGCCCACAAATTGTTATAAAATAGTCTCTTCGATTGTAATAAATTAATAAATGAGCAAATAAATAAATAAAATAAACATTACTTACATGCCGGTACTCTATTAATAGATGGATGGTAGAACATGTTTGAAACTACTTTATATTGTTGAATGGAGAACTCAATACTATTATTGCAGTTGTTTGACAGTAAACGGGAAGTTCTTGAGGAGATAGATTTGATCCAATGAATTTGAGATATGTGTGAAATTGTTTGTTAAATGTAAGTGATGTAATATACTATTGTGTTATTAAAGGCTATTTATACTTATTCCAGAGATATATTTTTGAAATGTGTGTTATTTATTGAGTAATTGTTTTATGAAGGTGACAGTTTTATGACAATGAATAAGTGTAGATGTAAAAATTGTGTGGGTTTGCAATTATTTTCCAACTTGTAGTTATCAAATTACTTTGATAAAGTTCTATTGGCAATGAGTTAATTATTGGAATAGTCAAGTAAATAAAATGGTAAAATACAAACAATTAAGGATGATTTAAACACACTAAAACAGAAAACACTTAGAAGGGACGAAACAAACATTGAATTTAAAAGGGGGAAGGACGTTAATGCACTACATCATAGTTTTGGGCACAATGAGTTTTTTTATTGTTGTATCTATTAGATTTTAGTGGTAAATTTTGACAGATGTAGGTTAGCATGTGACAGTTCTTCTTCTGTTTCTCAATACTGTAAGTTAAGTTATCTAGTTTCATAAACTATGCTGTTATTAATGAATGTCTATAAAACTGTTTCAATTTTAGATATCAAAAGTAAATTGATGTGTTTAATACTGGCATACTTTAACAATCTTTAATTAATCAAATTTAATGTAACAATATGGATAATTGAAATACATCCTACAATATAACTAACTCAGTCTAATGTGCAAATTACTGAAATAAAAAAGTAATTCTTTGGCAACTGAACATGTACATTTAATAATCAAATGTATAATAAGTTTACAAGTTTTTTATTTTTTATTTGAAATTGATGTAGGTATGAGTTATCTGTCCGGGTATTTTTTAATTATTAGAGATATTTTTTCAAAATCTGATATATTAATATCTAATATACTAATATGTAACCAAAGCAACAAATGGATAATTATTGATGGTAATTAATTTATGGGCTCAAGAAATTGACTGAATTATAAAGCCTTCAATAATTAGTTGGTAGTTCTAATATCCGACAGTTGGAACCGGAAATTGTTATACGAACAGGTAGAATGATCGTCTATTTAAACCGGTATAAGGTAAATTTATTCTTATAAGGTATAAGAATAAATTTACCATTAGATAGATATTAGAACTACCAACTAATTATTGAAGGCTTTATAATTCAGTCAATTTCTTGAGCCCATAAATTAATTACCATCAATAATTATCCATTTGTTGCTTTGGTTACATATTAGTATATTAGATATTAATATATCAGATTTTGAAAAAATATCTCTAATAATTAAAAAATACCCGGACAGATAACTCATACCTACATCAATTTCAAATAAAAAATAAAAAACTTGTAAACTTATTATACATTTGATTATTAAATGTACATGTTCAGTTGCCAAAGAATTACTTTTTTATTTCAGTAATTTGGACATTAGACTGAGTTAGTTATATTGTAGGATGTATTTCAATTATCCATATTGTTACATCAATTTACTTTTGATATCTCAAATTGAAACAGTTTTATAGACATTCATTAATAACAGCATATTTTATGAAACTAGATAACTTAACTTACAGTATTGAGAAACAGAAGAAGAACTGTCACATGCTAACCTACATCTGTCAAAATTTACCACTAAAATCTAATAGATACAATAATAAAAAAACTCATTGTGCCCAAGACTATGATGTAGTGCATTAAAGTCCTTCCCCCTTTTAATTCAATATTTGTTTCGTCCCTTCTAAGTGTTTTCTGTTTTAGTGTGTTTAAATCATCCTTAATTGTTTGTATTTTACCATTTTATTTACTTGACTATTCCAATAATTAACTCATTGCCAATAGAACTTTATCAAAGTAATTTGATAACTACAAGTTGGAAAATAATTGCACACCCACACAATTTTTACATCTACACTTATTCATTGTCATAAAACTGTCACCTTCATAAAACAATTACTTAATAAATAACACATTTCAAAAATATATCTCTGGAATAAGTATAAATAGCCTTTAATAACACAATAGTATATTACATCACTTACATTTAACAAACAATTTCACACATATCTCAAATTCATTGGATCAAATCTATCTCCTCAAGAACTTCCCGTTTACTGTCAAACAACTGCAATAATAGTATTGAGTTCTCCATTCAACAATATAAAGTAGTTTCAAACATGTTCTACCATCCATCTATTAATAGAGTACCGGCATGTAAGTAATGTTTATTTTATTTATTTATTTGCTCATTTATTAATTTATTACAATCGAAGAGACTATTTTATAACAATTTGTGGGCCTTACCTTGTCTGTTTAACATTTTTAAAAAAAATTTATACCTTTTATTCAACTTACTCATTTAAATAAAACCACAGACATGTAATATTGGCATAATTATTGTAATTTATAACATCTAATTTGTTTATCTTTATTAGACAACACCCTAATATGGGTTTTTATCATTTCGGCATTTGTTTAACTTTGTATCGAGACCTGAAGATGCTTTGCATATTGTAGAAAGCGAAACCGGTCGTCTGATAGTTAAATTAAATTGATTGTAAGTCTTATTTATTATTTCTTTACCTATTTTCCTTTTCATTGACAACCCATGTGATGTATATCTTTTACTAACGCATATGATCATATACATCTATCTTTATTTTATTAACAGTTCTCTACTGAAATATTTAACCAGTTGATACTCTAATCTATTTAAAGAATTTACTTATAGATGTCTCGGTATGAAAAAACTACTAGAATCTACTAAAGATTTCTTCCCTACTAAAAATTGTAAATTTGAGTCCAAAATCTACTAAAAAAGTAGTTTTCTACTAAATATGGTCACACTGCTTCAAATATTATTTGTTTTTGTTTACATACTAAACAAGGACATCTATCTCAGTTCACATTTGGTCTAGATGAAGATAGCCTCAAATTAGCTGTCAATGAATAATACACTAAACGAGGGATGTTCATATTCCTCCAACTAAAGACGATATAATCTTATCTTTGTTTTGTATTCCTCATTAGAAAGAGACTTCACCATACCGCCGAGTACCTCTATCTCGTTCTTTGTTTTCCTGTAACACGTTTCTCATTTCACGACTCTGTAACCGAGTGAGACGAATGACGAGAACGTGAAATTTCACGTTTTAGCGATCAAGAACTACAGACAGAGAAGGGGGAATAAGAACGAGTTCATTAAACTGTGACGAAATCACAGTCGCAGTATATTTTGTTGTTATTCACAGGTCGTGATTGTTATTTTTTAATCACAGCGGTTAAATCACAGGGTAGTGATATTTAGCCCACCTCTATACTGAATTCCATTTGAGTCTATGTAATATCTGCCTCTCGGATACGCGTATCTCAGATACAGTATCCTCGTCTGAAAGGGTAGTTTTACTGTGGCTGCAGCATAAATAACCTTTAATTTAACTTAAAACAACCCACTGTACTACATTTGGATTTATCGATGTAGATGGGTTAGCTTCAATATTAGCAACTAGAATAATACATAATACTTAATACAAACAGTACGTGTGTTTCGTCCTATTAAAACTATTTTAATTGAAGTAAAAGCTTATTGCATTTCCTTAAATCAATTTTTAAATTTCTATAGCGAAATTTATCATGTATAGACCCTATATTTAAAACACCAATAATTTAGATCAACTTACCTATTTCCTGTTCTTGATAAATTCTTGTTTGCAATTCAGTATTATTTTTCTTGGCCAGATATACTAAATATTGACTTCTACTAGATATTTAATATTTTTTATAACTTAAATTAGCTGTGGTTGAATTATTAATTTTTATTCTTACCATATAACTTTTAATATGAATGTAATAGTAGAACTGTGGTAAGATTTTTGAAGATAATAAATATTGTGACTACAAGGCGTATAATATAATCAAAGACAAATATTCTCAATTCGGCAATAACTACATTATGTGGGATGTGCGTAAGATAAATTAGTGTTGCATTAATGTTTTATGACCAAAATGAATCAACGACAAAATACAACAGTAGGATATGACATATTGTCTTAGTGTTGCATTATAACATGAGTTAAAGAGAACTAAGCTATACAAGGATATGTAATATTGTGAAAAAAATATTACACTTTTTATTTATCTTGTGTTACACTCAACAGAAGGGTTTATTTCCAATTATTTGAAACGGTTATCACAAAAGTCATTTTTTTTACATATCCCTCTGTTGCTTTGAGACTACAATATAAGTCTTCGTTGTCTACCACTGGCTGTCTCACTGTATTGTAATTATAAGCAATATTGTTCAATTGTTCTTCAAGGTGTTGCTGACGCCCATTGTAGATGTCTTTACATAAATGTCGGATCATATGGTAAACAAAGTGTTGGAGGAATATTTGCTGCCAGCACTTTGACACAGTGTTTAGAAAATAAAATGTTTTGCATACCGAAGGAAAAGGCTATTCCACGTACAAATATTAATGCACCATACGTTTTCTTAGGCGATGAAGTATACCTTTTAAAGACGTATTTAATGAGACCCTATTCTGACCGGGGCATTACTGTACAACAAGAAATTTATAATTATCCACTATCTTTTGCAAGAAGGGTAGTTGAATGAGCTTTTGGAATACTGTGTTCCAATTCCAGATATACTTGTTAAATGTGTATGTCTTCTCCACAATATCGTCATTGATAAGGAAAGATGCACCGAAAATAATTTAAGTATGAATTCACAGATACTGCAACTTCAGCAAAATAATCCTTTAAGGGGAAATATTCGTTCAACTGTCGCCCAGCCTCCTGAATTGTGATTGGTCAAATGGCAACAGTAATTGCAGCCAATCATAATTCAGGAGTCTGTTGCTCATTTTCTCTATTATCATTGGTCAAATTGCACCTGAGTTGCAGCCAATGATAATACAGAAAATTGGGCATTGGTCGTCGTGCAGGTCAACTGGCGAAAAAGCCAAAGTGACGGTTAAAAACCGTTACAAGTTGACGTACTTTTTTTAGGATAAAAGAAGTGCACGACGGTCGGGACTTCAGACCGGGTCAGGACATGTCCGCTGGTCCAGCCTTCTAGGCAAGTCGAGATCCTCTGATAGATTCAGTTCTCAGAGACTCAAAACCCAGAGCCTAACGCTTTCATCTTTAACAACCCAGAACTCCATGTTCTCACCTTTAAACCCAGAACGACACGTTCTCATCTTTAATTCTAGTCAGAATTGCAGTGGGAATCTCTGTCGGTTTGTGAGCGCAAACCAAGCGGCCATTTTTGAGGGATTTATTTCTGCTTTTTCGACTTAGTCGGAATTTGCTAATATTTCCCTTAAAAGCGTCGTATTTATCGCCGAATTAAACTGTGTCTTTGGACTTACTCCAAATTCTGATTATTTCGGTATCTTACAAGTCGTGTAAGAAAATTCACTTCCAGGTTTTGCTAAGTTCCTACTTGACGGGACTTAGCCACCGGACGGTGCATATATCCTTTATAAACTTCAAACATTTGTGTTTTATTTTCTATTTTTACCCTATTTTATTTCTTTCGGACTCTGCAGTTCAGAGCCGGAAATAACTTAGATAGATTTCCGATATTTCTCTTTCAGATAAACTGCAGAAAACTTCTGCAGAAAACAGAAAGCGATTCTACCTCTCAAGAAACATACACATCTACTAACTTACCCATCAAAGACATAAAAATGCCTTCACCCGATGCAAGCGTGCCCATAAAGCATAAAACTAAAAAACCCAAGAAAGTCGCACCCGATCAGTATAAATTAACCGCCTCTTCTGTTCTCACAATTAATAATCTTTATCAAGAAAATCCAAACTTATTCTCCTTACCGGTTGAAAATTTTCTTGCCTTTCTGGAAAACTCATTCGGCAGTAATAACCCTCTACAAGAAGCACAGCAGTTCACTCAAAATGTTCGATCATTACTCGACGACATGTTTAGAATATAATAAGTGTACGTCAATGCAAAACTGCCCTCAACAGATATCGAAAAAGAAGAACTTAAGAAAACCTAATATATTTCAAAAAGCTAAGAGCCAAAGCGCAATATGTCCATAAAAAAAGCAAAAAAGATTCCTGGCAAAATTTTGTCTCTACAATTACTAGTGATACTCCACCATCTCAAGTTTGGATAAAAATAAGACAAATGAAAGGTCATAAAACACCTCCAAAAATTCCAGCAATATCATTGAATGGAAAAGTCATAACAGATAACCAGACAATTGCTCAAATCATGGCTGAAAGTTTTGCATGGAAATTTAGGCCTGATGTCGAACAGATTGAAAGTCCAAATGACCAGAATATACAAATTTCTCTTAATCCACAAATTAGTAGTCACGACATTGATGCTATTAACCTTCCTTTTACACAAGAAGAATTAGCACTTGCACTATCCTCTTGTAGGAACTCCGCCGCTGGACCAGACTATATCCCAATTATATTCATCAAAAATTTATCTCATTCCAGCCTCGCAACACTGCTGAATCTTTATAACAAGATATGGCATCCAAACTGTGGCGTGAATCAATTATCATACCAATAAAAAAATCTGATCTACCCTCAAACCTAACAAAATCCTACAGACCTATCTCTCTAACCTGTTTATTATGTAAACTGTTTGAGAAAATGATTAATTCAAGATTAACATGGCTTCTCGAAAAATATGCAATAATTGACTCATCGCAATCCGGTTTCAGACGTCACCGTTCAACCCTAGACAATTTAGTGTTATTACAAACACAAATAGCTTTCGCTATTTCAAACAAACAGGATTTGATCGCTACTGTCTTTGATATTGAAGGAGCTTTCGATACTATCTCGCGTCAAGCCATTCTTGAAAAGCTTCGTCAATACAAGATAGCAGGAAATATTTACTTTTGGGTATGTCCAACTACTAAGTACTTGTGCGTAATTGATTTAACTTTTAAAATTTGAATAGCATAGTGATAAAGACTTAGTAAGTATTTATTTTTGTTCTGAGCTGAACATTTATCCGTATAAAATATAACATGTTTCCTACACAATTATCTTTTAAAAATAAATAAATACATGTACCGACTTCATCGCAACCTTTACCCCCTAACGACTCATTCCATAAGTAGCAGTTAGCAGCTTTTGACACAACATCATAGACGGTGCAGTTGTATACATTTAACCTTCTTTATAGAAAAAAAGAGAATCATTTCCGGAGGGTGTTTGCAGGACAGCTTGCATGTCATAACAGCATATTATTTTACTTTCATCATTTTTGCATGATGCTATGTCAGCTCTTTTTTCTTCTCGGCACAAATCTCTTTTCTTCAAATGCTGTTCATAGGCACATATCAACTGTAACTTATCATCACCTATAACATTTTGATAGGACAAACACAAAGAGCATTGGTCTTTCTTTGGTTTATGAAATGCAATGTTAAATTAATTTCGAAAAATGTGTTCGTAAGTTCCTTGTTTGACTTTAAATTTGTTATTTTGATGACACCATTCCTTATATTGGCGGTACATCAAAGCCAAATTCAAATCACCGACTAGATATTCCTTACTTGAAGATGCTCGACAATAATGTGACTCTTTTCTAGGGTAAGAATTTATGTGTTCTCGGACAATATCTTTAACATCGTCTGATAGACACCTACCAGTATTGCCGTGATGTCCTCTACGGTCCTCCGGTATTATCGCACTCGAATTAGATAACTTATTAACTGTAGATAAAAACCAATGTCCTATATCCAACGTTGCTGTGTAGAATCGTTTACATACTCGAATTTTCTCTGCATGTATTGTAAAATGATATAACACATTCAATGATCGAGTACTATTCGCATTGTGCAATGAATATTTCGGCTTAACCACTCCCATGCAAGTTTTAATGTAGTAGCGCTGTTTGGTGAGGTCACCGATATTCCAAAAGTCTTCAAATAGTTTCAATCTACTCTCTTCATTTATCTTCTCTGGGCATTTTAGTCGACAGTTCGTACATGGTGGTTTTGGTTTCTTAGCTGGTACTGCACGTCCTTTTACGGTTTGGTAGGCTTTACCACTATTCTTTAATTGTTTTTTCACATTCTTCATTCATATTTAATTGTCTAATTCGAAAAAACATCCTGGATCTAAAAAATAAAGTTTTTGTCTGATTAGAGCACAACACTGAAAAACACTCATCTGATATTTTTTTTAAATATTGTTTAGAAATAAATAATTTATCTTCATTCACCGAATTAAAACTTTTCTCCAGTTTTTCGAGATATTCCATCATATGAGAAGTAGGTTTTGAAAGACCACCTTCACTTAAATGAGAAATCCAGGTGAACTCATTTGAACTGGATAAAGTTACAGATGAATCTATATCCTTCAGCTTGTGACGTATATAACCTGCCAAATTTTCTTAGCCATCATATTCGATATCACTGAGTTCACTATCAGACATATTAGTAGGTGCCTCTGAATCGGTAATAGTGTTATTTTAAATTGAAGAAAAATATTTTCCACATAAATTTGCACTATCCACAGGTATGTTGGGAGTTTCATCTTCTTCGACATTTCCAAAGCTTGAAAGAGAGCCTTTATTTCTTTCAAGAATATAGGATCGTAGACGGTATTTAAATTGTAATGCATCTGGATGATCATAAAGTCCTCCTTTGGCTCTTATAGCTCCAAAGAAGTTTTCCAATACATCCTGATTTAACCTATATATCAATATATATTTGGTGGAAAATCTAGTTTTCATATCTTCAAATAGAAGTTTTAATGAATGGTTAGTCATAATAATGCCTGAAATAAACATAGGTGGCATGAGAATTAATCATCAATAATCTTAATGTATTTTTATTTCACCTTTTTGGAATGGAAGCAAGCATTTCTTTCCTTTAACCCAGAGATTTTCCACTGTGTCTGTCATTTTGGTAATGATATCATATTGGATATTTGAAGCTAATCCATAAGCTTTTGTTCGCTTCCTGGAGTCACTCGAATACTCTCTGACATTCATATTATCAAACCAATCATTTACCTTAAATTATTATTTATACCATCGCTATATTACATAAAAGTATTTAATTTACAGATAACAAAAAAAAACAAAATGTATGTATTAATTTAAAAAATTCTCCACATTCAAGCCAGTTTGCTTGTTTCAATAACCCCACTGTTCCACATCTTAAAATTGTCTTGGAAATGGTGTGGGAAAATAGCTTAGTTGCTAATTTTACTTTTTGTCTTCCAGTGCATTAAATGTTAAGAGACTCCTTTGATATTTTATGTGTAATTTTTAGGTCTGAAGTACCAGTTACATCAATAACCTCTTCAATGATTGTTTTATTTATCTCAGAATCTCCATTTAAAATAAATCCCTGATCTACGAAGTGATTTCGAAGTAATTTTACAAAATGGGGTACATCAGCCATCACATAGATATTGTGATTATTTGCAGGATTTTTATAGAAGCTGGTAATATGAGTAATATTTAACTCTTTATAAAGTGCTTTGTTTCCACCACCTAACCTAACCTAACCTAAATCACTTACAATAGCTACCACTGAGAAACCTAAAAATTAGGTGTTTTAAGAGTTTTTGCAGATAATCACATTCAGTAACAATAAAATATGTATAATTACAAATAGCATTACATTTTAAATAGTTCAACTGATAATAATCATTGAATAGGTATAAAAATAATTATCATAAAATATTTACCTGACGAATCAGCAAACTCTATGATTTTAAACAATTTTTCTTTCGAAAGCTGAAATTCGAAATCATAGAAAACAGTTTGTTTCCAATTTTTAAATATTCCTCTTAGCATTACCACCTGTACATAAGAATATGGCTTCAAAGTTTCATTGTTCGCTTTGTCATAAAGTGTGGTTTGAAAAGTAATTCATATACCTGCCCGATGCAGTTGGCTTTTGGTACCAATCCAATGTCAAAATATTGTCATTTGTTCTTATTACCTTTGTGTCTAAAAATGGTATACTAAGATCTGTTTCTGTTTCAATTGTGAACTAAAGATGTTTGTTAAATGAATTAAAGATGTTTAATGTGGTATTGATGTGATAAGATGGAACTGCACATATGATATCGACATATTTATATATAAATGGTAATTCGAAAGGTAATTGCGCGATCACATTGTCTAAGAGATGATCAGTTACAATAGTAGCAAGGATGGGACTAATCGGGGAACCCATAGGTGTTCCAAAAATGTGGGAGTAAAATTTTCCATTGAAACTGAAATAAGTGTTATTAAAAATGAACCTGAGAATTAGTAGAAAATTACCTTTAGATAATGTCGTGTAGTCTTTTATAAGGTTCCAATTTGATTCTATAATGTTCGTGACCATAGTTAGTGGAATGTTTGTAAATAAAGAAACCACATCCAAAGAAATCAAAACATAATCTTTTGGCAACTGCATTCCCCTAACAGCATTGACAAAGTAAATGTGACCTTAGAATTATAATTGTTGCGATATTCAAAGGCATCATTTAATATATCAGCAAGAAATTTAGAAATATTATACGTAGTGGACTTTAAAGAACTTACAATAGGTCTGAGAGGAACGTCCAATTTGTGGATTTTAGGCAAACAATAAAGTTTAGGAGAATATGAGTCATAGATTGTTAATTTTTTGCCACTTGTTCAGTAAGTTGATGTTGGTTTTTTAATGTTTTTATTAAGTCATTCTATTTTTTCTGTATCACTCTAGTAGGGTCGTTGTCCAAATCAATATATGTCGATCTGTCGTTTAACAACGTTAATGTTTTGTCGATATAATCTTGTTTGTTCATAGCTACCGTACAACCACCTTTGTCAGATTGTAAAATATATATGTCTGAATGTAACTTCAAATATTTTTGAACATATTTAAACGTTTTGTTTAATGTTGTGGGGGGTTTAGATGTTGAATTGTGTAGATAATTCGTTACTACATTTGTTACTTGTGCCCTAAGTAGATCTTTGGATTCAACTGTCACCTCATTGATGATATTTTCTACATCTGCTAAAAAAAATATCTAACTAATAAGTTGAGCAACCTAATATCTCCCTAATAGCAACAGCTCCTAAATCTTCAGCATCTTCTACTTCTGGATTTATTTCATTTTCTACGTGAACCTCTTCATTAGGTTCTATGTACTCTACATTTAAGAAGCTATCTTCAATTGCAATATTATGCAAAACACAAGCTGCTCTTACAAAATGTGCAATTAATTGGACACTCCTTAATTTTATGTGAAAGAGTTGGCGGAATTTCTGCTTCAGGATTTCAAGGCAATGCTCTATTACAATAGCGATTCTTTGAAAGCTTTATAGAAAATAAAACTGCATATAAGCGGCTAATGATGTGAATTTAATATAAAAATTGATCATAAATACGTTCTTTTCAAATTTTAAAATATTTTTTTCTTTGACCTTAAATAACAATTTTTTTAAATATTTTGTGTGACCTTTAGTTTTGATGACAGTTTTTATTCTCCTTGGCATGTTTTGAATGTTTCTCAGGCAGTCTTCTTTTATTTTATCATTTCTGTGCCAGGTGGCAATGAGTCTCTCAGTTAACTGCTGCTTATTTGTGACAGTTTCCTGGACAATCCTCCTCTTCATAAGCTCATAGATTTTCTATCGTCTGGGTATTGAGGTCTGGGGAATTACCTAGCCACTTCAGTACTTTAATTTTTTTTCCAGGTACGATGTTACTGTTTTTGCCTTATGGCACGGTGCTGAATCGTGCATAAAGGTAAAATTCTCCGACTCGCCAAACGACTCTTGATTTGTGGCATGTGCTTTCTTTCCAGAACTTTAATATACTGATGTTGATTCATCATTCCATTCACAATGTACAACATGTTGATCACAAACAATATTTTCAAAATTTAGTAAAAAGTTATTAAAAATTAACATAAAAACAAAAGGTGGAATATACACACAATTAATAATAAATTACACTTGTGGTATTTTATTTTTACTACTAAACATTCAATTTCACTGAAAGTGTTCAAATACTATATGTTTCTTAACTGCAATAATCACTCACCTCCACGAGTTTTATTGTTATCTCTATCTCTTCTTGCTACATCATACATATTGTCAAACAGCTCAGCATCCAGGACACTAGTATTTAACTTCTTCTTCTTCTAGTTCCTATCCGTTTCGGATGTTGGAAATCATATTGGCAATCATAACCTTGCTCGCTGCGGCTCGAAACAGCTCCGTTGAGGTTTTCTTAAACCATGTTTCTATTTTCTGTTTTCTTAAACCAGTATTTAACTATGCTTCAGTAATTAAAATAATATGGTCACAAGACAACATCTTCTTCTTCTACGGCACTACAGCCCAAAATGAGCCTTGGCCTCCTTTATTTTTTGCCTCCACCCTTGTCTGTCTGTGGCTGCTCTTCTCCATACACGGACTCCTAAAAGTGCTTGTGCGTCGCTGCTTACTGTGTCTTCCCAGCGCTTTCTTGGCTTTCCAACTGGTCTCTTTCCCTGCATTCTGGCGTTCAGTGCTCGTTTTGGTAGCCTATCCTCTCCCATTCGTATCACATGTCCGGCCCATTGCAATCTTTGTATTCTAATGAAGTCTGACAGGGGTGTTTCCTTATACAGTTGATAGAGCTCGTTGTTATATCGAATTCTGAAGATTCCGTTTTCCCTCACAGGTCCTAGTATTCTCCTCAGTACTTTTCTTTCGAATGTGTCGAGTTTGTTTTTGGATGTTTCTTTCAGAACCCATGCTTCGCTGCCATAACATGCTATTGGCCGGATTAAAGTTTCATAGATTCTCATCTTTGTATTTCGGTGGACACTTTTAGAACGAAATATATGGGAGAGGGCAAAATAAGCTTGGTTTGCCTGCGTTATCCTTTTTCGTATTTCTCCATCCTCTGCTCCATCGGCATATATTTCTACTCCCAGGTATGTAAACTTTCCAACCGTTTCAATGTCATCTTCATGTATAATGTTTTGTGGGATTATATTTCTTCTCGTCTGTACCATTATTTTTGTTTTTTCTGTGTTAATTTCCAGACCTAGCCTTTTCGTTTGTGTTTTTAACTCTGCGTATGCTTCCTGTGCTCCTGTTGATGTTCTACTCATAATATTAATATCATCGGCGTAGGCAGCCAGTTGAACCGTTTTATTGGTCAGTAGGTTTTCTCGTCCAGTTTGCATTTGCCTAACCGCATACTCCAGTGCCAGGTTAAACAATGTTGGTGCCAGCCCATCTCCCTGCTTTAGTCCCTGCGAGATTTTGAAAAAGTCTGTCCGGTTGTTTTGTATTCGTACACATGCCTGAGTTTCATCCATTGTGGCTTTAATGAGTCTAATTAGCTTATGTGGTATTGCTAATTCTGCCAATATATAGTATAGTCTGTCCCTTTTGACTGAATCGTATGCCTGTTTGAAGTCTACAAACACGTTGTGAACATCAATGTCGTGTTCCCACGATTTGCTCAAGACCTGCTTGACTGTAAATATTTGATCCATACAAGACAACATACTAGCATAAAATTCATGTACTTTAGTTCTTAAACCACGAACATTCTGATAATATAAATCTAGATTAAGGGATTTAAAAGGGGTTTGCAACTTGCTACTTACAGGACTGTTTGTGCTAAACTTGATTGTTTAGATTGAAGGATCCATTGTTACATTCATCGGTGCTAGCATGCTTTTGCTGACAAAAAAATTAGAAATTAGTGACTCACTTGGCCAAACATCTCTCTACCAAGCTCTCCTGGAATTTGACTGGTTAATAGTTACTTTAAAAGATGCATAAGCCTCTGGGTATTTGGATTGATGGGTTTCATATTTGGCTTCTGGAAAGTGTTGTTTTACCATCAATTCAAAATCTAATTTAGTATCAGGTGTAGATCTTGTTACGTGACAAGGATACAGACTTGGAAATACTTGTTATATTAGGGTTATTGTTGTTTGTTCTAACAACGAATGGTTTATTTCTGCGACTCATCTGCTTTTGCCATCCTGTTTCTTCATCTTCAGAGACAAGGTTTTGAAAGAAAAACGTTTTTTGGTCAGTTTCTGCTTCATGAACTGCAGCCCTAACTTGCTGTATATTAACAATATTAGTGTTATGTTTGAGCCCATGATAAATACTATATTGTACTTAGATTACTTTATTAGCAAATATACATTACAGAGAGGAGAAAAGCTTGCTTCCATTTCCTTGGTTACTTGTCAACTGGTATTTCCGAATACTGTTTACATGTTTGTACAAAACTCTATCATTTACTTGAACCAAATATGTTAGTGGACTTATATGTTTTATTATACTACCCTCCTGTCACTTATCTGTTATATAAGGACCTAGTCTACCTACTAATACTTTCTCCTCTACTAAAAAGCGTTTAATTTGTTTGAAATCTTATGATTTATTATAACTACAATAATTACCCTTTTTAGGTTTGATCAAATCAATGACTGATTTTGGTTTAACTTTAAAAATATACTCATTAGGACTCACACCTGTACTTGCACAGGGAGTATTTCTATAGGTAAAAAGAAAGTTGACTAACCTTTGTTCTACTGCTAATGTTGACTTTTCTAAAAGAAATTTCTTGAAAGCAACCTTTACTGTTTGTACGTGTCTCTCAGCAGTAACTTTGGACTGGGGGTGATATGGAGGAGACTTTACTACTTTGACACCATTTATTTCACAAAATTTCAAAAAACAATTAGAATTAAATGGTGGGCCATTGTCACTAACAATGATGTCTGGAAAACCCATTATAGAAAATGTTAGTTTTAATTTTTCTATAGTATTTGTTACATTAGTACCTCTAACCATGACATGTACATCAATCCATTTAGATTTACTGTCCACTAATAACAGATAAGAGACATTATTAAAAAAAAAAAAGAAATCAATATGAACACGTTCAAAAACATTAGCAGTTCTAGGCCAGGGCATTAAAGATTTTTCACTATTGTTTTGTGATAATTGACATATTTCACAACTGGAGATCATTTGCTCAATATCTTGTTGTAGACCTGGCCACCAAACTATTGACCTAGCAAGTATTTTGGATCTTACCATACCATTATGGTTCTCATGAATTAATTCTAGAATTTTATTTCTTAAAACAGTAGGAACTATTACTTTTGAACCCACAAGTAGACAGTTTTCTTGCACAGACATCTCATGTCGTTTTAAAAAATATGGCTTCATAACTAGATCAGTAATTTTACTAGGCCATCCTGTCTTTACAAAATCTAATACCTTAACTAAAACCGTATCTGTCTTTGTTACTTTAGCCACATCCTCAAAGGTTGTAACAAAATTTCTTATATTTCTTCACTTTGGGAAGCTACTGTAACCAATAGTAGCTAGATCACTTGGACAAGGTCCCTGATGTTATAAGATCGGTAAAGTAGTGTGAAGAAGTTGGAAACCAAATTAAAATGAAAGTTGAAACTGAATGCAGTTCGGCTAGCTGGGTATGCTTGAGACTGACCAGTTGATACTCAAGGTGGGGTTAGGCCTATTTGCATGCACTTAGAAGACAGTAAGGAATAGAAAGGATGTATATTATCTAAGAAAATATAAGAAAAACCAAAACGAACTAAGAGTAAGTACTGAAAACCGGAATAGAGGAAAGAAGAATGATTTGGGCGCCAGGGAAGATGTTGACTGGACTCTTAGTCTAACAAACACTTCACCTAGTGACTTTATTGCTGTTGTTAAATATGTTTTCTATAACTAGATATAACCTTATAAAAAAAAGGAAAAAAAAAGGTGGTTTAATAAAACAGAGTATTACCGATAACCCAATTTAATAACTATAAAATAGAAACTTATAAACCCCGTAATGTACAAATTAACTTAATACCCTATATAAAAATCCCCATAACAAAGTTCTATATATCTTTTCTAATTTTGAATACCCTTATAATATACAATATATTTACATTCAATAGTTTACTAGGAAAGTATCAACTTATTTTGTTAAGTTTTATTTATTAATTAACGCCAAATCTGATGACAACCAATGTTTCTATATATTTGAACAAATATAACCCCTCCCTATATTTATTACAATTTATCAGTTTGACAAGTTCTACGTTGATTCAAATCAGATCACCTGTAGATATATCTAAATTGGTCTGTCCAGAAAGGAACAGATCCAATATGAATTGGTGATATTACCAGTAGGGTTGTAGAAATACAAAATGGACCTTTGTGCACAAATGACCTTACAAAATTGTATTAAAATCCACCCCTACCATGTTATAACTAATACATATGTATATATATTTAAAATATTTGATGACAAAAAATGAGCAAATGATATTGAGAAAAAAAATTAAATGTTATATAAATAATGATATGAAAATATTAATTAGGAAAATTGACTAAAATGATTATTAAGGTTTTTTTTTCGTTCACTGATTAAAGTTAACACAAAATTTAAGGTTAATTATTTTAAAAAAATAGTCTGAAACAATAAAAAAACCTGACTTCCTTCCGAACAGAGAAGATTCTTCTTCTGGACGCCTTACGTCACTGGGACTCGTAAAGGTGAAAGCTATATAAGCACACTCTCCTAGTAGTTAAACTAAACAGCTATTCCAGTAATCGGGAAAAAACAAAAACTTCAACCAAACTATATGGACTTCATTATCTCAAATTCAAAATAATCTTGAATTGACTTTATATTCGTTTTTACTCCAGCGACTAAAAATAAAATCAAAGAAAGCTCTCATTAGCTTTATTCTGAGTTGATAAACAAAAAGGCGGTTAGGACAAGAAAAACTAGCCCGAGTAATAATAATTAGTGAAGGTTTGTACACTTTTTGTGACCTTGGAAAATTAATTGAAAACTATGTATTTATAAAAATAATGTTGGGATTAACTATGAAGATTTCAAAAAAAAATTAAAATTTAATATATCTTAACGAATATATTATAGGCCAAGAGTAATGGAGGATCTCCTTACATTACCGAATTGCTTGGTTATTGATGAGAACGTGTACTTAGGAGAATTTCTAACAGAAAGAATTCTGAACGTGATTTACTGATATAATTAGGGTAAAATTATTGTATAAATGATATTAATATGCAATTAAGAATGGTTTAAAAAAATGATTTAGTTTAATTAAAATGAAACTCACCCAACGCAACACTATTTCACTATTTAAACTAAAATCTTCTTATCCCAAAAATTCTAATATTAAAACAAAAAACGCCTTCTGTAACTTAAATAGTGGATCTCTGAATAAATTAAAATGTTGTCCTGTTAACTTAAAAACCACGTGCGTTGGTCGCTGGAATTAATCAATCCTCTATCCCGATCAAAGGCTGGATATAAAGTGAGTTATTATACTTTAAAAATCGTTGGCTTCCGTCAGCTTCAAGGTAAACGAAAGCGGTAGGTAAGCAGTTTGACCAATGGATAAAAATTGATAATACCATTATGTATACTTGGTTGCATACCTTACAGGCAGAATTAAGTTGTTTAAAGTTTTCAGTAACGATAAAGTACTCTTATCGTTACAAGGTGAGGGGTAGTTCCTCTGTTAAATTAAACGAATTTATGTAACCATCAACCTCCGTAGGATCACTTAGTGGTAACCTTGATAACATATCTGCTTCATACATTTGTGACCCTTTTCGATACTCTCTTTTATAATCATAGGCTGATAGTATAACATTCCAGCGTATTATTCTAGACGCCGACATAACTGAAATATTACGATCTGGATTAAAGATTACTTTAAGTGGAAACTTTTTAATACAAAATATAATGGCTAGAGCTTCACGTTCAATTTAGGAATAATTCTGCTCAGCCTTACTAAGAGTTCCAGATACAAAATGTATAGGCTTTTCTCTGCCATCAGAGTACCGATGACTAAGAACACCTCCCACTCCATACGAACTAGCATCACATGAAACTACAATTTGCTTATTAGGATCATAATGTGCCAGAACTTGATTTGCCTCAATTAACTTCTTACTTAAGGAAAAAGCAGCTCTACATTCTGCATTAAAATTAAATTTTACATTCTTTTCCAATAATTTATATAACGGTTTTAAGCGGACTGATAACATAGGGATACATTTACTATAAGTACTATAGTAATTAATTAATCCTAAGTAAGATCGGAGTTGTGTTATATCTTTAGGTTCAGGTGCCTCTTTAATGGCTCTTAATTTATCACTAGTAGGATGAATACCATCTTTGTCTATACGGTGACCAAGATATTCAACCTGATCCTTAAAAAATGAACATTTCTGAGCATTTACTTTGATATTATAACTACTTAATCTGTTAAAAACTATTTCCAGTAATCTACTGACATGTTCTATTAAAGTACCCGAAATAAGGATATCATCTAAATAGCAATGAATATTTGGTATACCTGTCAAGATCTGATCCATTACCGATTGAAAAATTGCTGGTGCACTTGCTATACCATATGTTAACCTAGTAAACCTAAATAAGCCAATATGTGTATTTATAGTTAAATATTTTTGGAAGGCCTCATTTACTTTAAGTTGTTGATATGCACCTGATAAGTCTATACAACAAAATATTTTACCTTCAGCTAAACTTGCAAAAATATCCTCAGGTAGTGGTAATGGGTATTGCTCTACACTTAAACTTTATTTACCGTAACTTGAAAATCAGTGCAAATTCTAATATCCTCAGTGTTTTTCTTAGCAACAACTACAGTGGGTGAAGCCCATTCACTATGTTTGACAGGTTTTAAAATACCAACTTGAACCGTCTGATCTAATTATCTTTCAACTAATGGCTTAATAGCATATGGCATTGAGTATGCCTTTTTAAAAATAGGAGTCACATTATCTTTTACATTAAATTTTACTTCAAAATGTTTGATTGGACTACACATATTGCCATCAGATAATAATTTATATTTATTTTTAATAGACTCCATTAGGTAATCTCGTTCATTTATAGGGCTGATTTGCCCATCTATACAAAATAAAGTTTTCCAATCAGGAAACTAGATATTGAGCCAATTCCTTCCAAGCAGTGGTGTGAATTCCTTACCTGACTCTATAACTGCCAATGGCAACTCACATGTTTTACTCGCATAATGTACATTCACTATACATTCACCTACAGCTTTAATAGGTTGACCTGAAACAGCAGTAAGTTTGTAATTTACAGGTGCTAAAGCTAGATTTAGTACATCTTTAAATTTTGATGTAGATATTACTGTTCTACATGCACCAGTATCTACCTCAAAGGTTAAATTATTATTGTTTATCTTTAGGGTTACATGATATGCAGAATTTGACACATCACTCACTGTATGAAGATTAAATATGTCATTATTTACCTCATCACTCTCAATGTTATACTCTTCTTCTTGTACTACATTCATAGGTTGTGGTCGAATATCTGGACACAAATTCTTGACATGGCCCAACTTTGCACAATTAAAACATCTCCATTTTTCAGCTGGACATTTACCTCTATAATGACTTCTCCCACAATTTTTACAACTTTGATCTGCACTGAGAGTTGATCTAAACCTTGGATTTTTATGCTTGCCTCTGTTTAATGCATTTATATTACCTTCCTCGGATAACAACTTAACTTGTTTCTGTGCTACTTCTGAGGCCAAAGCTAACTGACAAGCATTCTGAAATGTTAAATCTAGCTCACCCAACAACTTCTTTTGTGTTCCTTCGTCTCTAATCCCACAAACAAACCTATCCCTTAGGGCCTCTTCTAGAGGTCCATAATTGTCCAAACTGTCCAAAATTACAAGAATTTGCTAACTTTCCTAACTCTACACTGTAATCAGAGATAGATTGATCAGCTTTTTGTTCACACCGATTGAAAACAAAACGTTCGTAGATTTCGGACACAGGTGGAGAAAAATGTTTAATCAATTTCCCTTTTACTTCTTGGAACGTAAAGTCGGTTGGTTTTTTCGGGGCCACTAAGTTTTTCAACACCTGAAAAAGACTCGTAACTCCTAGTGTGATTAACATTGAAACCTTCACATTTAAAACAAACTTTTAAATTCAGAAATTTGCAATAATCACAAATTAATAAAAAAAATTGACTCATTAAACAGTTCATTAAAATTGGAAATTTCAAACTTAACAAATAGTGACATTTTTGATAATTTTTACAGTTTTCAACTTAGAACCTACAACAGAACTTTTCATGAGACGAAAGAAAAAAATCTTAAAAAATTTAATAAATTATTAAATAAAGAACTAGATGCTAAACTCAAATCTAATCCTAGATGGATTAAAAATCTTTCTGATGTTAATATACCAGACGATATTATGAAATTTCTGTCTCTGGGTCCTAAGTTTAGTATTCAACCACAAATTGGTAAAGATATATCTATAAAAAGAATTTTAGCAGACATTGATAACATTCTTATAAATGTATCAGACAAAGACACTAAAACTATCCTTACAGAAAGATCAGTAAATATTTTAACGAATTCTCATCTATTAAACAAAAATGTAATAAAATAGTAAAATCATTGTTTGACAATAAAAAAATAGATGAAGCAACAAAAAAGAGATTATCTAACTACATAGGTATATCTGGAAAGTTTTATTGTCTACCAAAGGTACACAAAACCCCATTATCTGTTAGACCCATTTTAGCCTCTATTGGTACACCTACAGAAAACATTGCTAACTACTTAACAGATATTTTGACGAATGCATATAATTGTGAGAATGAATACTATATTAAAGACTCGTTTCAAGTTAATAAATTATTTAATAACATACAATTACCAGAAGGCTACGTTATTGCGAGCCTAGATGTAGTATCCTTATTTAGCAATGTTTATCTTGATATATGTATACTTGCCATTAGTAATAAATGGGAGAATATTGCTCAACATTGTAACATTGATAAAGAAACTTTTTTCAAACTGTTAACTTTTCTGTTCGAAAATAATTATTTTTCGTTTAACAACAAATTTTACAAACAAACTTTTGGTACATTTATGGATAACCCTATATCACCAATAATTTCTTGTTATGTAATGGACCACATACTAGACACCATCCTCCTTGTCCTACCTTATAAATTTCGTTTTATAAAAAAATATGTTGATGACATAATATTAGCATTACCAAGCACAGAAATAAATGATATACTTTGGTATTTCAATTTACATTAGAATGTGAAGATGCTACAGGTTCAGTACCTTTTTTAGATACGAAGTTAATACGAAAAGGTACCCATTTGCTGGTTGATTGGTACAGAAAACCTCTCAGTTCAGGTCGATATCTCAATTATTGGTCATACCATAAATATTCAATGAAACTTAATTTAGTTAAAGAAATGAAAAATCGTGTCCTTAAAATCAGTGATACCTCTTTTCATACAAAAAATCTAAAAATCCTGTTCATTGAAAACTCATACCCAAGTATACTACTAAAGAAAATTTTGTTTAACACTCCACAAAATTTAAATAGTCATTTAAGAAACGAGGAAAATATGTCTTTATCATAAGATAGGATTGGATCTGTAGATCCTTTACAAAAACAAACCACAATTAGATATGTATCTCTTCCATACATTAAGGACATTGGGCATAAACTAAGTAGAATTTTTTCTTCAATTAATAATATCAAAATTGCATATAAAACGCTACTAACAGTTAACAAAGTTTTTTCTAAACTTAAAGACCAATCCGCACTCTTATCCTTAACGGATGTTGTTTATTGTATACTGTGCGGCTCATGTGAACAAGTATACTATGGTCAAACATCAAGATGCCTTAAAGACCGCATTACATCCCACAAGTCTGATAATAGACTACATCCTGAAAGAAGTGCATTGGGTGAACATGCATTTAAAAATGGGCATCGGATAGACTACAATAACATCAAAGTAGTAGAACATGAAAGTAACATCACCAAAAGACTTTTTCTGGAAATGGCCTACATTTGCCAAAATAATAATGCAATGAATCATAGAACAGATATTGGCCATCTAAATGAAATGTTCTCCTATTTGTTACTACTAGATAAATGCAACAATAAGACAAACAATAATTTATCAATTGACATTTAAGTAATTAAAAAGTTAATTTTTGAGGAATTTATTTTTTTTACGAAGTTAGTTTGTTTAAATTTAATAATTTTTGTTTACACACATATACTGGGGTCATACAAAACAAAATCACAATCAATTGTAACGTTTTTAGAATTATGACCTTATTTATTTATGTTAATGTAATACGCTTTGTTTTAAAACATTGACAGGTTGAAGTTTCACTTCCTAATGATATTACCAAATATAAAATAATTTATATTTCCACGATATGCCTAATGATAGGCCTATAATTTGTTGTACTAGCAGTTGCTTGATATTAGGGATATGGGATCTTTACTTGTCAAGACGAATGTTTTTAAATTTGCGCACGAAGACTTCCGAAAAAGCCAACAATAAAAACCACTGGATTGTCGTGACAAAAACTAATAACCATACAATAAAATTAACATTATCAATGTCAAAAATTTGTGTATAATAATTAAGTGTGTGTGAATGTAAAGTAATTTTTTAAAATTTTAAATATAGGAATAGGTTTTAGCTCAACAGATATGACAGACTGTGATAAATTTTATCAACATTTTATTAAATCATTTATGATACAACCTCATTAAGTTTGTAAGTATCGAATTTTTAATTAATTATACAAATTTGAAAATATTATTCATCACATTTGTAGCTCCCTGATGAAGGTCATAACCAATGTCCGAAAGCTTAGATTAAAAATTTAAAAGAGTACACCTTTCATTTTTATTACTGCATACCCAATATTTAAAGTTTACTTATAATTCCCTAGAACAATTGGTGCAATTGATTGTACTCTAATAAAAATAGATTCTCCAGGTGGTCAGGATGCAGAAATTTTTAGGTCAAGAAAATCATTTTTTGGCATTGAACGTCCAGACAGTGAGTGATGCAGAATTGAAAATTAGGGATATTGTTGTACTGTGGCCAGCAGTGGGAGCACGCAAAATAGAATTCCATTTTAGTGACGTCACGGAAAAGTTTCGTTGTGAAAACCATTTTTGAAGCACGCCAAATAGAATACGATAGTAGAAACCGTCATTCGGTAAATATCGTGAATATACTATTCATATTGAAAATATTGTAGGAAATGTTGGTGTTCTATCCCAGATTATAAAAATAAATTGACAGTGACAGGAAAAACTGAAAATATTCTTATTTTTATCTTATAAACTGTAAGACCGTGGGATTCAAAGCAAAGGTATATAAATTAATTTGAAGTAAAGTTATTATATTATACAGGTTTTATTTTCCAGATGCTTCCATTATACTAACTTATGTTTGCGGAAATCGAGGAGGAAAATAGACAGCATGAAATTCTAGAACAGAATATAGAAAGAAGGATAATGCGTGACGAAAGTGACCCATTTTTTTAGCGATAATCATTTCATATTCTTGTATCGCTTAACTAAAGATATGGTTCACTCTTTAATAGAACAGCTGTTGCCCCATATGAATAATTCATTACACCCGATTGCAGTTGACCCCAGCATAAGAATATTTGCCGCCTTATTTTTTTTGCCAATGGGTCATAGTAACGGGTTATTGGTCATAGCCATGCAGTATGTATTGGACAGACTACCGTAAGCAAATGTATCAAGGAAGTTTCTGACTTAATTGTACATAATCTGTCAAATACCTGGATTGAATTTCCCGTCACACCAGAAGCAAAGCTTGCAATCAAAACAGGTTTGGGGCAATCGATTGCACACACGTAGCAATAGTAGCTCTTCGAATAGAGGAACATAATTATCTTAACCGTAAAGGATATCATTCAAAGAATGTCCAGCTGGTAAGACTTTAAAATAAATTAATGACATAGAATTTGATTTAAAATATTTTTAGATATGCAACAGTAAGTTGGCTCATGACACCTGTTCAAAATGCTGCAGATGGAACTCCAGAAAGAAGATACAACTTTCGCCATGCATCTGCAAGGAATGTTATTGAACGATGTAATGGGGTTCTGAAAAATAGATTCCGTTGTTTATTGTGTGAACGGAAGTTAAGATATGATCCAGAAAAAGTAGGAACCATTGTTGTAGCTTGTTATGTTTTACACAATACTTGTGTCAAAGGAAGATTGGATGAAAAATATTTTCCCGATAACCAGGGACCTGAAAAAATTGAAATTAGGGTAAATGAAGAAAACTCGGGCACAAGAACCAGACAACTTTTAATAGACAGATATTTTAATTAGAACTGTTAATAATATCATAGTAATTAGTTAAAGCTTTGTTGTTTTCATTTTTATTATTATTGATTAAAATTATTACAAAATTAGCTAAGATCAAAATCAATACAGTTTGTTCATAAATAGATCTGCTTTGAATTACTTTTTCACTACCTCAACTATTACTCCCGGCGATAGTTCCCGAGGTACTTTAAAATGCCCTCTCGTCGCCGAGTCTACGCCGAACGCTTATCTGCTAAACCAGACGCTCCTCTGTCATCCAGCGATCCGGAAGCGGAATGGCAGCTTTAATGCCGGCATCACTTCCGAAGCACTAGTTCGGCATCATTCCCAGACGGACATTTCCTCCTTCCCCACAGTCAGACTCACGCATTCTAACTCAACCAGTGTGACCCACTGTTCTAGCTTCACCTTTTAGCATCATTCACTCTTACCTTTGCCGTTGGTCCAGCTGTCTTTCTTCCTCTTCCTTTTTCTTGATCACTGCACGGATATAGCTGTGTATGTTAATCCAACCTAATTTATTTTCAATCATTCTCTCAATCATTTCTCTCACTGTAACAAAATTCACTCCTGTCTCTCCATTCTGTTCCTTTCCACTATCCATCTGCTGCAATCTAACATCGTATGTGTCACAGTGTCCGAGTATCCACAGTATAGGCATTCATCTGTATCAGTCTTTCCGATTCTATAGAGGTAGGCCCTAAAAAACCCGTGTTCTGTGAGCACCTGCGTCAGGAAATAATCCAGTCGCCTGTGGCCACAGTTCACCCAGATGTTCGGGATCAGCATTTTCGTCCACTGTGCCACATCCTCCGTGTTGTTCCATTCTTCTTGTCATCTTTCAACTGACCTTTCCCTTACCTGTCTTCTCTCAGCCACAGTAAGGTTTTGTCCTCTTCTCTCATAAAGCTCTTTTCTTTCCACCGTCAAAACATGCAACGGAACACATCCAGTGATGGTCCACAAGGCTGCCGCAGACACAGTCCTGTAGGCGCATGCCACTCGCAACAGACTTGTTCTGTCTACTCGTTTCATTAGACTCCTATAAGCCATTATCTCTACCACCTAGCTCCAGACTGGTGCCGCGTAGAGGACGTAGAGGACTGTACAACACCGTGTAAGATCCTCCTCCTTTCGGAAATGGGTCGTACAATGTTCGGCATCACCCTCCCCAACGCAGCCGCACCATTCGCAATCTTTCGGACCACCTCCTGAACGTGCTCCCCCCATTTTCCATTCTGGTTCAATGTCACTCCTAGATACTTTTGGTTTTTTGGCGGTTTTAAAATGTGCGGGAGTATGATTGCATCATACTCCCGCACATTTTAATTCAACACCTTGCCTGTTCCTTGTCCCCTTCAGAATGATGGCTTCGGTTTTCTCTGTCGCAAGGTTTAGTCCGTGCTGCGTCATCCATTTCTTAACGACGCCACCTGCTTTCCGAACCCGGTATTTGAGATCTGGCTCATCCCGAGCTACTACCAGTACAGCGAGGTCATCCGCGAATGTGAAGGGGGTTGTGCCTTCGACACTCCAGCTAAGTGTGCACTATGCAAAGAAGGTCACCCTGCTAACTATAAAGGCTGTGTGGTCTACAGGGAACTAGTAGAAAACAGACATTTGCAGAAAAGAGGAAACCAACAGCCTCAAAGACCAACATTCAACAGTCCACATGTATATACTGAAACAAATCAGCTAAATACTCTACAAAACCATCAAAGAACATATGCAAACGTGACAGCAAATCAAACAAATCACGATTCAGAACCTAAAACTAATATAGAACAACAACTATTAACATTCCTAAACGAGTTCAAAAACATGTTCTCGCAACTCATGAGTCAAAACAGTATGATATTAAACTTACTAACACAAGTCATTAACCAAAGAAATTCTTAAACATACTTAGAGTTGCCACTTGGAACGCTAACGGCCTGCTAAACCATAAGCAAGAAGTAATTACTTTTTTAAACTTAAATAAAATTGACGTTCTGCTTATTTCAGAAACTCACTTTGCCGATCTGACTACGTTCAATATTCCGCTCTATACCACATACAGCACACCTCATCCTGATAGTACAGCTCATGGTGGCTCGGCGCTAATCATCCGCAGCTGCATATCACATCATGTATTGCCGAATTATGCAACAGAAAAAATACAAGCAACAATCGTTCAAGTAAATTCAACACCATGGCACTTTAACATATCTGCAATGTATAGCCCACCTCTTCACACAATCTCCACAGATGAATACAAAGCCTTCTTCCAATTACTTGGCAGCAAATTCGTTGCCGGGGGAGACTGGAATGCGAAACACATACACTGGGGCTCAAGACTCATAACCACAAAAGGTCGTAATCTTCTAAAAGCAATGACCGACAACAACTATGATTGCCACACCAACGGAATCCCTACGTACTGGCCAAGTGATCCAAGAAAACTTCCAGATCTGCTGGACTTCTACATAAGCAAAGGAGTGTCCAGAACCAACTGTCTAATAGGATCCAGCTATGATCTCTCATCGGATCATACACCGGTTATTATGAGCCTGAGTACCACAGTTATAAACAGCCCACCACCTCCTCGACTCACGTCAAAAAACACCGACTGGGCAGATTTTCAATCCTACCTAGAAGAAAACACCCATCTTAATCAGCGGATCAAGTCTACACATGACATAGATACAGCAGCTCAATACTTCACCACACTTGTGCAAAAAGCGGCATGGCAATCTACACCACGAACTGAACGCAAACCAACACATACCACAAATGTTCCCCTGCACATTCGCCAACTCATTGCTGAAAAACGTCGTGCGAGGAGAACTTGGCAAAGATCTAGAAATAACATAGACCTACATATATTCAATAGACTACGAAGGCAACTTGGAGTAGCCATCAAAGCTGCAAACAACGAAACCTTCGAACATTACATAACAAATCTTACAGCAAATGACCAGCCGTTCTGGAAGGCCACTAAGAAGCTAAAGAAACCATACACAACCATTCCTCCTATCCGTAAACCAAATGGCGAATGGGCCTGTTCCAACAAAGAAGAAGCGGACGTTTTTGCTGAACATCTTACAAACGTATTTCAAACAGAGTCAGCAGACCCTGATGAAGAAGTGGAAGAACTAATTAACGCAGCATGTCAAATGTCCCTCCCACTTAAAAGTTTTACTCCTACAGAAGTTAGGAAAGAAATAAACAAACTCAATTCACGAAAGGCCCCAGGTTATGATTTAATCTCGGCACAAGTACTAAAACAACTTCCTCGTAAGGCCATAACTTTGCTAACAGTTATATTTAACCGCATGCTAAGCTTATCATACTTTCCAAAAATATGGAAATTTGCTGAAGTCATTATGATCCTCAAGCCAGGAAAAGAGCCCAATGAAGTAACATCTTATCGACCCATCAGCCTGCTCCCAACCGTAAGCAAAGTTTTTGAAAGATTGCTACTTTAAAGAATATACGCAGATCATGAATTCCTTACATTACTTCCAAAACATCAGTTTGGTTTTCGGGAAAATCACTCCACTACCCAACAAGTTCATCGAATGATAAATGAAATATCAAAAAGTCTTGAAGAAAAGAAATACTGCAACGCTGTATTTCTAGACATCTCACAAGCGTTTGACAAAATTTGGCACAGAGGTCTACTTTACAAAGTAAAAATAGCACTATCCAGTAACTATTTCCTCCTACTTAAATCCTACATATCAAATAGATATTTCTCTGTAAAATTCAAAGACCAACAATCCAACCTCTGTCCTTTCAACTCCGGAGTCCCGCAGGGTAGTGTTCTAGGGCCGCTGCTTTTCTCACTCTACACAGCCGATATACCAGAGACCAATAATACTACAATCGCTTCTTTTGCTGACGACGTAGCAATACTAGCCGTAAATGAAGAGCACATACAAGCCTCACAAAACCTGCAACATCATCTGAAAATACTCAGTGATTGGTATACAAAATGGAGAACAAAAGTAAATAAAACAAAATCAACTCAAATAACATTTACCAACCGTCACAATATATGCCCACCTGTAAGGATGGAAAATATAAGAATACCAACAGTAACAGACGCTAAATACCTTGGCCTCCATCTTGACCAACGACTCACTTGGAAGAAACATATCCAGACCAAAAGAAGGCAGCTCGACTTAAAATTCCGACAAATGTATTGGCTTCTTGGACGTAAATCAAAACAAAATTCTTCTATACAAAGCGATACTCAAACCTATCTGGTTCTACGGACTACACCTATGGGGCTGTGCAAAACCAACGTCGCTGAATATTATCCAAAGATTCCAGTCTAAAGTACTAAGATCGATAGTGGATGCGCCATGGTACGTAAGTAACCAAACACTCCATAATGACCTAAAGGTTCCTTTCATCAGAGAAGAAATTCATCGAGCCACGGAGTCACAAAATTAACGTACCATTCACCACGAAAATGAGCTAGTAAGGGAACTATACAACAATGGACCAGCCACAAGAAGATTACATAGAACCTGGCCTCAAGACCTTCTTCAGAACTAAACCAAAATAGAATAAGGTGAGACATCATTGGATGTCTCCCCTTCACGCGCAAAACCTGTAATCACATTTACTTAATACTCTTTCTTTGATGTAGATTGTAAATAAACATAATTATAATAATAAAAAAAACCTGAATCTTAGGTATATGTAAATACTTTTATTAAAAATTATTTTGTAGTTCTATTTTAAATAATCAAGTAACAATGTATTTGCATTTTGTATTTACTCAAATACTTTTACTACACTACTTTTAACATTCCTACTTACATGTAATTTTCTTTTTTTCAAACCCACTTTCTCATTTTTAGGATTCCCCTCATATGAAGACTTTCCCATTATACATAGCAATCTAAGTTCATATGAGTACAACTGTTGACTACATGACTGTCCACCGCCAGTCTTGCTTTCATACGTTTTTATACCAGCAGCTTTTCCTTTTACTTTGGACTTCCAATGAGTTAGCGTCTGAAATAAAATATATTTTTAGGTAATGTTTTGTTTTCTTCAAAAGCAATTATTACCTTTTTCCATTCAGCTGTAGTTTTTTCACCATATCCAAGTGCATTTAATTTATTTGAAAGTTGCTTCCACAGTTCTGTTACCTTTTCTTTGTCGTTACATCCTGGAAATCTCTTTGTAATAATTGATGGATTTTTTTCAGCAAAATCCAATAAAATTGCCCAATGGTCTGCATTTACCCTCATGTCTATTGAAAATAAATATTTTGGCAAAGAATATAGACGCTTTCAATATTCAGCCCTGTGATGTATCAAAAACGTTATAAATAACGTGCACGTTAATCTGCATTTACGTTAAATTCTAAAAATTGATGTGATGTATCACAGATAACGTTTCTCAAAAACGTTATCTGGTAACGTTTTACGTTATCTTGCTAACATAACAGCTTCAATTTAACAGGACGATTTAACCTCATGCTGTTTGTAGATCGCGATAACGTGTAGTTAATAAAAATATAAAATGAACAATTTAGTCCAGAATTTTGGCCGGATTCTAAACGATGTGTTATTAGAAGAATTAGATGATGCTGTATCTGTAGAGTAGGGAGGGCGAGTTAAGTTTCACAGCACTTAGGCCACAATTGACCCATTGTGCATCCTCCCAGGGAGCTGTCACCCTTAGCTCATTGTCCATCCTGCCATTTCTAGGAAGGTGGACAAGTCACCAGCAGACATCTCACTTATCGTCGGCTTAGTGACACAAAAATGTATCTCAAAAATGACTACTTTTCAGGAGAGCTTATTTAAGGGTTTTAAAAAAATGATTTGCATTTTGTAATGACTTGTAGTTTATCCTCAACTTTTTTGTTCCGAATTATTAATGTTATAAATGTTGTCATTACGGTAATACAATCATACACAACAATGGCTAAATTGTGTTCTCAAAATATCAACAATTAAATAAAGTAGCGGAGATACATTTTTGTGTCACTAACTGAAAAGTCTATTGAGACTTACGTAGGTACCATTTAATTTTAGAAAAGCTTAATCTTAATCCTATTACAGTCTTTTACCTAATATTATAACAATATCTACAACAATTAACTTAAAACTGATTTACGTGTTTACGTCTTCACAGTTGTAACAGAACTGGAAAGGCAACGGACCACCCTGATAAATATAATAAACAAATTATCAACTGATTCACGTGTTTCACAGCTGTAACAAAACTGCAAATATAACAGACCACCCTGCTAAACATAATAAACAAATTATCAAATCCACAGTTACTACCTGCAAGCACCATTCAGTACAATAAAATGTATGCCACAAAAAGGTAACTCAATATCAGCTTATTTATAGTACGAAAACGTAGTATCACAGAAATGTAACAGCACTTACATTTCTGTGACACTAAAAGATTGTTAAAAAATGTAGTTACGAAAACTCCTTATTGGGGTTTTGAGTGCTCGGAGAGATACAATTTTTTGTCGGTCAATAGAACTCACTAAGGTAAATTCAATGGTGTAAATATGTCAAAACGTGAAAAAATGTAGTTACATTTTTGTGTCACTAAGCCGACGTTATGTGGGCAGGTGTAGGCCAGGACTCGCCGAACGCGTACTCTCGTATTAACGATAACTCTGGGCATTCACATAGGACATGCTCTACAGTTTTGTCTTCTCGTTCATACTTCCTACATACAGGTGTGTCTACTAGCCCCAGTGTGTGGAGGTGTTTGCTTAGTTGACAATGACCAGTTAAAAAACCAACTGCCAAACGTACTTCTTTGATGTTGACTCTTCAAGGTTACTTAGTGTTACCCTGGCAAGTTTACATCCTTTCCCTTCTTCCCATCTTTTTACGGTTTGCGTATGGGAGTGACATTTGACAATTTCCGCGATTGTTGTAGTTGACCAACCAAAAAGATCCCCAGGTACTAAGAGTCTTAGGCCTGCCGCCTTCCTAGATAATGGGTCAGCAATGCGGTTGCCTTTATTATTATTGTGTCCTTTAACCCACTTCAGGATGATGGTATTACCATCCGAAGCTTGAGTTAGTGACTCGTGACACTCCATTACTAAACCTGATGTGACACGTGGTCTATTCAAGGTTAGTAGCGCTTGTCTGCTATCTGTGCAGATCATTATAGTTTTCCCTGCTATACCTTTTTGGGTTATCCCTTTTGCGGCTATGACAATACCAGTTAGTTCTGTCTGAACTACACTGGCATTTTTGCCCATACCCCACTTTATTCTTAGGTTCAGTAATCTGGAGTATATCCCGCATCCTGAGCCTTCTTTCATTTTGGAGCCATCGGTGTATATGCAATAGGCATTTGCCACGTTTGTCTCCATATACTGTCTTGTTTCAATTTTGTAGGGTTTGCTAAAGACGAACTTTGGTTCAATTGAGTCGCAGCCTGCCTGTAGTACTGGTAACGCATCCAGCTCTCCCCGCCAGAAACGAGTTCTCAATTGTCCCATTCCTACATCAAGTTTTGCACCAGCTGAGCGCAGTCGCATCATTGTCACTAGAGCCACCTCTTTGACAGATATGTCTAGAGGCGTGATGCCAATGATCAACTCCATTGCAGCAATTGGTGTTGTTTTCATGGCACCTGTTATATTTATGCAAACCATCCGCTGAATATGGTTTAGTTTGTTAATCGCTGTTGCCTGTAGCACTTTTGGTACCCAAGCAATAGCTCCGTAAGTTAGCATTGGCCTAATGACAGCGGTGTAGACCCAGGCGATCACCCTGGGCGTGAGGCCCCAGTGCGTCCAACCGTTCGTCGACACTGTTCATAGGCAATATATGCTCTTTTAGCTCTACCATCTAGGTGTGAGTTCCATGTTAACTTCCTGTCAAGGGTAATACCAAGGTACTTCACCTCGTCAGAAAAATTTAGACTATAGTTTAGAATCCTTGGGGGTATTAAGCCCGTGATTCTTCTTTTCCTGGTAAAGAGGACCATCTCTGTTTTCTTAGGATTTATAGATAGTGAGTGTTCCTTGCACCATGTTTCTATTAGTCGAAGAGCAACTTGTGATCTCTCACATAGTGTGTTCTCAAACTTACCGCTTTGCAGGACAGCAATATCGTCTGCATAGGCTATTGTGTAGAAACCGTTGCTGTTGAGTTGGTCAACCAGGGTGTCTAGAACTATGTTCCATAGTAGTGGTGATAGCACCCCTCCCTGTGGACATCCCCTCGTAACCATGCCTCTAACAGAAACGTCTTCTACATTTATGCTTATTACTCTACTAGAGAGCATACTAAATATCCATTTGCTTATGGCCAGGGGAACATTCCTAACGTTGAGCTGTTGGGTGATAGTTGGGAATGTGGTTTTATCAAACGCTCCCTCAATGTCTATGAATATACCTAGGGTGGATTCTTTATTATCCAGTGATCTTTCAATTCTTCCCACTACATGATGCAGTGCAGAATCGGTAGATCTTCCTGAAGTATATGCATGTTGATTTGGGTGAAGTGGGTTATGAACCAGAACTTCATCCCTTATGTACCTCTCGCATAGCCTCTCCATCGTTTTCAACAGAAAGGATGTTAGGATAATTGGTCGGAAAGCCTTTGGTAGGGTGTAGTCCATCCTATCTGGTTTTGGTATGAAGACCACACGTACCTCTCTCCACTTCTTAGGAATATATCTCAGAACCGAAGAGGCTCTGAATATTTCCACGAGGTGCGGCAGAAGGATATCCAGTCCCCACCGTAGTAGGGCTGGATATATGCCATCAGGCCCTGGTGATTTGAAAGGGGTAAAGCACGATATGGCCCATTTTACATTTTCCTCATTAATCATTGTTCTGGCGAGATGCCAGTCGTTTGTTGAGGGTATGATTGTTTCTTCCATCCGATTTGGTGCTGTTGAGACACTAGAACCGGGAAAGTGTTTTTATCAGGATCTCAGCACTTTCGCGAAAGTTGGAAGTTTTGTTCCCATCTTCCTTCGTTAGTATGCCGACATGCCGATGTGGGTCCTTTGAGAGCGCTTTTTGTAGCCTGGAAGCCTGCGGGAAATCTTCGATTTCCTCACAAAAGGTTCTCCAAGCAGCTCTTTGTCTTTGTCTGCAGACTTTTTTAAACTCTCTGAGATTTGATTGATAAGAATCCCAATCCCCTGTGAGTTTGGTGCGTTTCGCTCTATTAAAAGCTGTTCTTGCTATCTTTCTAAGGTGTTCCAATTCAGTGCACCACCAAAAGTTGGTTTTGCGACTTTCCTGGACCATCCTTATTGGACTGGATTTTTTATAAGCATAGCTTATTTTGTTTTGGATAGATACCGTATACCTTTCCAATTCTATGTTAGTTCCTGGAGTTGAAGCCTTTTCATTCCGCAGAGCATCTTCTAAGAGTCGGTTGTAGAGTTCTACATCCGTCCTCCTAGGGTCGCGATATTTGACAAGGCTTTTTTCCAGACTAATATTATAGGTTAGCCAGCGGTGGTCAGATATAGAAATATTATCCGATACCTGCCAGTTCTGAATCTTATTCGATATTTCAGCTGTTGCCAGCGTGATATCTATGACTGTTTGGCTACGAACATTAATAAAGGTAGGTTCGGTGCCCTTATTTAAGATATATAAAACTTTTATAATAATATAGTCATAAAGGGACTTACCTCGAGCGTTGTTGTCTTTGCTGCCCCAGCCTAAGTGGTGAGAGTTCGAATCGCAGCCGATAAGAGCTGATGATGCTATTAGAAGGTTTGTTAAAGTTATTTTTAATTGTAGTATATTATTTATTTAGGTTATGTTATTTTTAAACAAAACTATTTTATTTGTAGGGACGAAGAAAACATTCAGAGAAGAGTTTTGCGAGATTTGTTAAATTCTTTTGAATTAGTGGAAGCCGAATTTCAAAAGATATTTAGGTTATCGAGGGAATTGTCTTGGCATTTGTTCGAAAGTCTCCGGTCCCATCTAAGATAAGTGCAAAGATCAAATGCGTTAGCACATGAAACCAAGGTATGTTGTTTATATTAAGAATTGAGTGAATATATTACAATATGTTATATTTTTAGGTGCTAAGTGCTTTTGCATTTTTTGCAACAGGGTCCTACCAGCGCATCGTGGCACAAAGTATTTTTACCATGGAAAGGTCCACTTTTAGTAAAGTATTAACAGAAGTAACTGATGCGATGGTAGAACATCTGTTGCCAAGATATGTTAAATTCATTGACACCACTGCAGAATGCGAAACAGTACAAGAAAGGTAAAACATAAAACATGTAATTAATATTTGTATATATATATATATATATATATATATATATATATATATATATATAGAAAAGGAAAAGAAGTCTTTGCTGACAACGTTAGAAAACGGAGCTTTGAGGTTTATTGGGATTTATTCAGCGGTGAAAAATAAGTGTACTCTTTTAACTAAGTTTCAAGCTTTCGAAAATGTTTATTTTCATCATCAGGAAAAACTGAAAATAAAGTGCGACTGTTAGTAAATCATCCTCGAAATTAGTTGTAGAAAATGGTTTTTTTTTAAACGATAAAAACTTACGTTATTGAGGTTCGTCTTTCGTGGATGTTTCACTTACAGGTGACAATATTACGCACCACTCATTGATTGAGTCAAATTTTAAAATATTTAACACATATAAAAATTTCATGGTGTATAAGACCAAACTTAATAAATTATTATACTTTAACACATAAGAAAAAGACAGTTAAAAAAGTTTACAACGGCCACGTGTGCCGGCCAACTGTTGAATGAAAGGTTAAGAGTAACTGTCATTCCTGGACATGGCAAATGACAGTACTTCTTCTTATTTCTTTGTCTTATGTAGTACTACTATTGTTACACATCAAATTATTGACAAAGGTTGTATTGGAAAAAAAACAGAATTTAATAAAGAAACTGTGAAAAATATAACGAAACCTGGAAACTTTACAATGAATCAGTCATTGAAACATCATTGAAATGTGATGATCCATCCAAATATAATAGGTAGGAATATATAGTGCTCAATTGATTAATGTCACTCCTTTTGTTCATTGCATTTGAGTTTTGTGCAATGAATGCCATTTCTAAAAAGAGTCTTTTATTGTAATTGGACTCCGTAGCTAAAATTTTAACTGAATCGTAATTCATAATATGATGTTCTTTATTTACATGTTCTGCCAGTGCAGATCTTTCTGGGTATAGTCTACTGTCGCTACGATGACTGATTAGGCGACTGCCTAGGTTGCGTGTGGTTTGTCCCACATATACTAAATTGCAGTTGTTGCAAGGGATCTGGTAGACAACGTTGGAACAATCTTTGATGTTACTTTTATCTTTAACCTTAGAATAGATGGATCTTACAGTTAATGAAGTTTTATAAGCTATTTTCAAATTGGTGACATCTTTAAAAAGTCTTGTTAGTCTGGGTGTTATGCTTTTGATGTATTTCAGTGAGGTATATGAGCAATTGGTATTATGTTCTCCATTTGTGGCATTGATTTGTATCTCATCATTTCGGCGTGTTATGTTAGGGGTCAAACTAAATAGAATTTTGGTGACTAAGGGTTTTGGATATGAATTGTCCATGAAAAGGTTGAACAGGATTCTCAGGTTCTTCTGCTGGAAAGAAGGGTCACTGATGGAAATGATTCTAGCCTTCATTTGTTTAAGTAGGTTGATTTTGATTGAATGTCTATGGTATGACCAATAGTTGAGGAAGCGTCCAGAACTATGAGGTTTTCTATGCCAGTCGATAACAAGGGAGTTATTTGGGGTTCTAATGAACCGGGTGTCAAGAAAGGGGACTGAGCATAGATCGTCCTCATGTTCGATTGTGAACTGTAGTAGAGGATCATACCTATTAAATACATTTAAGATTTCTGTGGATCCATTGCTGGGGATAGCTAGGATTAAGTCATCCACATACTTTTTTACAAAAGGAATATGAAAGGACAATTCTGGGATAACCATATCTAATAGATGATCCATCACATAGCAGGCCAAAATGGGAGAGATAGTAGCTCCCATAGGAGTTCCTTGTGTTTGTTTAAACACAGTATTGTTGAATGTAAAATAGGTGTTATTAAACAGAAAAGATATGAGTTTTTTGAAGTACTCCAAGTTGATATTACAGTGAGAACTGATAAAATTCCAATTGTTTTCAATCGCTGTTAAAGCTGCATCTAAGTGAACATTGGTGAATAATGAAACTACATCCAGACTGACAATCACATAGCCATCAGGTAATTAATAGTTGTTAAAGTTATTGAAAACATTAAACGAGTTTTTTATGTAATATTCATTTGACACATATGCGTTGGATAAGATTTCAGTTAAAAAAGATGCTAATAAGTTGGTGGGGGCACCAATACATGCAACAATGGGACGAACTGCAAGCTGTGGTTTGTGAATTTTGGGCAGAGCGTAAAATTTAGGTATAACACCCTTGTAGCTAGTTAGTTTTTTCTTTGTAGCTTCATCTATCTGCCTTGAGTTACACAATTCCTTAATGAGGTTGTTACATCTGGTTTGAACATTGTTGGTTGGATCTCTGTTCAACCTTTCATAAACATTATCGGAATTTAGCAATTCAAGACATAGATCTAGATATCTCTGCTTTTCCAGAACTACAGTTACATTACATTTGTCTGAAGGCATGACAATGATGTTAGTGTTTTCACTAAGAAACTTGCGAGTTTTTTGTAACATAGCTCTGAAAAAGTTAAAGTTATTTTTGTTACTGTTTTTATGTAAGTAATCAGTAATAATGTATGTTGACCTAGCTATAAGTATGTCCCTCTGATGCACATCAGTGACAGAATGTAAGATTGTTTCAACGTCAGCTAACATATCCTTAATAGGGATATCGTTCCCTAAGATTGGTTCTATGCTGAACTTAGGACCCAAAGACAAAAATCTAGAGATATCATCTGGTAAAGTTACATTGGAAAGGTTCTTAATCCAACCCGGTTTTGTCTTAAGTTTTAAGTTCAGCTCAAGATTGAATAGCCTATTATATTTGTTAGTGTTGCTTAATTTGGTTTTGTGAAAAATTCTGTTATATGATACTTGTTGTTTACTAGAAAAGTTATTAAAAATGAATTCAGAAGTTAGTTCAATGATGTTTCTTTTTGATTTAGTTAAGTTGGACTCTAAACTGTTAATGACTTTAATACAATTAGAAATTTCTAAGTTCAAGATTCTGTTTTCTAACCTGGTAAATTGTAAAGTGTCCTTGTTCGACTGGATGTCCTGTCTTTGCAACTATTTAGTGATGGATGATATATATATATATATATATATATATATATATATATATATATATATATATATATATATATATATATATGACTGTCAATATTCACAAAAAGCAAGTGTTTTGGAGGTGCAGTCACAAAGTTTGCTAGGATATAAAAAATCATTCTTTTGAGTTTGTTTTGCCTAGTTCTTGGGATTATGTAATCCCATTGTCAAGATGCTGTAATGTAAACACAATTGTAAATATTTTATAAAATATTACATTATTCTAATACACTTACAACATGTGAGATTATATAAAATAGACACAGAATTAACATTAACAAAATACATAATATTTAAAATTGTGGTTTACATTACAGAGTCTTGACGAAGAGATTAAAGAATCCCAAAAGCAAATTTCTTGGAGTTTCAGTCAGAAAGTTGGCCAGGATATCAGAGAAACACTCTTTTGACTTTGTCTAGCTTATATATATCGCTGCTTTTCATGAATAATCACACATTTAAAAAAACGTAATTTTTCAGGAGAGGCCGTCAAAAATTAAACAACATTATTTATTCTCATACCTTTTTATTAAATTGAGATCCTTTCACATTAAATATAAACATTAGTAGGGCGTTAATCATTATTTCCTTGTGATATAAACTTTTTGTTACTTGGCCATGACAAGAACTTCAAAATAATGAAAAACATTCAGTACTTCGACTTATGACAAAGTAAGTACAACAAAATTATTTTGAATAACATCACAAAGCATAATGCGTTACTCAAGCTATTTTCAGGTTGTCTTGAAAAATGACACAAGTGGTAATAATACTTTAAGTGATATTAAGAATTTTCTAAAAATTTCTAAAAAGTGTTACGAACATGCGTTCAGCAGCTAACAGCATCTAAGTGGCCCGCTTAACGGTCGCATCTCGAAGCATCGAGAAGTGTCGGCTTTATATCAAGCGCTGTAAAATTCCACCCGTCGAATAACGAATTAGAGGTGGGGCTAGTCCCGAATATTCTCGAACATAATACTTTGGTATATATATGTAACGGAATTAGGAGTTAAGTTTAGTTGATAAGAGAATACCGAACTGTAAAGTTATAAATAAATATATTTATATAAATTCGAACCGCTCGTTTTATTTAAAAACGGTACAGTTGGTGTCAGGTGTGGGGTTAGTATATCATCTATGCATGGGATGTGGGCCATCATCCTCTTACATGCTGCTGTCCATTTTCCCCTGTATTGTCTATCTACTGTAATGTGCTGTAAAAGAGCTGTCATTGGCCCCACAGATTGAGCCATTGCTGACTTCTTCTCCGGTGGGTATGTACACCCTTCAAGTAAGATATGATGGGACCCATTCAACCCATACTTTATTACGGAAAATTGTTTGAGGGTCCCATCAGCAGCTTTTCCTTTGGGAGCTACACTGTGGCCTAATCTGAGCTCTCTCAGTCGGAGCTGGTTTCCCACAAAGAAATCTAGATAGGGCATCACTGTCCCATACCAAGCATCTTCGTTAGGTCCAAATTTCCTGAACTCAAAACCCTGATTCGCTGCCTCCTCTTTCAGGATGTAATTTGCCTCTTCCAATAGGATGCTCCTCTCACCTCCCAAATAATTTAAAGGAAACGTTTTCTTATCCCTTGTCTTCGCCACCATTGTTCTGTTGGTACCACTTGCTTCTTGTCTCAATACTGTGAATGAAGCGAATATTACATTAGTCACCTTGTGTGCCAGACTTATGCTCGCATATGCTTCGTTTCTTATGTCTTCACTGAATGTCTTTTCAATTATCTTTTCATATGAGTTAAGGAGAAATTTAAGGCATTTTACTTTTTTTATGTTATCAGGTGTCACTCTCAATCTTTTGGCAGAAGGCACCTCTATTCCAGTGTCAGGATCAACCTCGATGTATGGTCTCTTCTTACCACTATTATTTTCATCAATCTCCATTGTACGGGAAGTAAAAACAGATCCTATTCTAATCAATGTTTTTGTAAAAATAATAAAATGGCTTGCGCAGCTTGTTCAGAGCTCCATTGTCCTTCCATGGTGAAGTTAAGGACACTCATTAAATTATAGGCGTAAAACCCTCCGTTTCCTGACACATTAAAATTGTCTAGTATGTAATCACCACCTCTCCATCTAGTTGGGGCATTCTTTTCATCTACCATGAACCCACACTGCAGGAAAAACGGCCTCAGAAGTGATGGCTATAGTGAATTTAACTGCTGATTTATTGTGTTTGACAACATCTAGGCAAGCACATAGAATGTTTTTCCCCATAAATGGACTATACCGAATTTAATAATATCGAGATAAAATCGAGATGGTAAACTGCATACACATAAAGCGCTATAATAAACTGATTTTTCGTTATCAGAGTAAAAAATCAAGTCTAATTTTGAAGCGAGTTCCTCCGAATGGTTTTTTAGGCTGATCATAAATTTGAGCAGACAAGTTCCAATTTCTATAGCTCCTCGTTTGCCTTCACCCTCATGCCAGACAAAACAAGCAGTGTCTTTAGACTTTAAGTTATATATCGTGAAGTTATACACATTCAATTTTGATACGTAGTAAAAGTTTGACGCATTGCCTCTAGGACAAGGCATTGCAGCTTGAAGATCATACACGGCTACAATACAATTATCGGGAGTATACTGTTTGTCGTCTTCTTTATTTTGTCTTGCTAGATTCTTTTCTTTTAAGTGCGTATCATACTTTTTCCTCAACTCTTCCTTATCTTTTTCTACGGCATTACTAAAAGATGTGCAATTCTCACACTGATCCTTTTTCGGTTGGAAAAAGGCAATGTTAAATTCGCTGTTAAAAATTTTATAATACATTAAGTAATTGCCGCTTGGTAGATCTTTTGAATCGCAATCGAGTTCATAATCTCTATGCAACTCTGCTATAGTTTTACCTCCATCAATATAAAGCCTCTTTGTGTCGGACCGACAGTAGTGGCTTTCAATTTTAGGTATGGAGTCTATGTGGCGTCTAATACCCTCTTTTCTAGCAGGATCAATAGTAAAATGTTGGCTATGTTTGCCTCGATTGTCCAGATCTAGTGTTCCACATGCGTTATTCTTCTTCTTAAGTACGGTGCGGACTGTAGTATCAGTAATATCTAACGTGGCTTTAAAAAATATTTTACATACTCTAGTTCGTTCATTATTAACAGTAAAATAAAAAGCATTATTTTTTCCACGATTACTATTATGCATTTTGTACGAATATCTTGGTTCAACCACTGAAAGATGGCGTAGAACAACTTCACGTTGTCTCTGCAAGTCTCCCATGGTCCAATAGTTATCAAAAATTTGCTGGCGTTGTGTTTCTGTAATCTTTTGTACACAATTTTGTTTGCATTTTTCAGAACATGGTGCTTTTAATGACTTTGCAGGAACTATGGTCATTTCTTTTTTTGAATTAGACAAGTAAGACTTACCAGAATTTCTCAAAATTTTCGCTTTGGCGCGTAACCAGTTATTGGGTCTAGCTTTTTGTTTTCGTTCTTTTCTCGAATTAACATTTTCTTTACCTTCAATACATGGAGCAGCTATATCTGCAAAAATTGTAGACCGTGAAGCTACGGGATCAGAAGGGTTACTAAAATTGTTATTTGTAAACATTCCAGCTACTGGCTCAGCAACACAATCGCGTGGAGTTTCATCTTCGTTGGTGCTAGATGACGAAAAACACCTCAGGATATTTTCTATTTTAGATGGTGCAACTGCTTTTGAACAAGCTTGATCTGCTTCAGAATCTGAACTGGACGAACTGCTTGAACTACTGGAGCAGCTGTTCGAACCACTTGAGCTGCTTGAACTGCTCGTACTAGATGAACTGCTACGAGATTTTGATTGTCTAGGGATGGCTTCGAGTGAATTTGGTTGGCTGGAGACATTTTGCTTTAAGTGTAATTCTTCATTATTAAAGTCTTGGTTATTGTCTTCGGAATCCAACTGTTTTGGAGATTGTCGCTCAGAATCAGGAATTGGTGCATTTATCAAATAATCCGTCGTGATCTCCTCTGATGGTATCAATGATTTTTTACGTTTGAATTTATTCTTGCGACTTCTACGGTTATTTGCATCACCATTCGAATACTCGTAATCTGGGTCTTTGATACTATCATCGGAACAGAAATCCTCAAAACTGTCTATGTTGTTTGTAGATATTATGGGGGATAAGGTAGGGTGTTTTCTTTTGGTAACTTGCTGGTCAGTTGATGAGACAGTCGGTTTACTATTTTCATTTTTGTTAATATTCAGTTTAATGTTCATGTTTTGGAACATTTCAATAGTACGGCGATTTGACACTGCAAGAAAAAGTTTTCAATAAAAATAGTGAAATAGCGAAATAACTTTTATATTTTAAGGATGCTCAACTTATTATTATGATCAATCAGTATCAAAATCTCAAAAAACGATGAACATAATCAAGACAAGGTGATAGTTTTATTTATTGCACAATCGGTGTAGTCAAACCAATAATAATTAATAAAGACTATTTTTTATTTTACAGAATAAACGCAACGAATTTTAGTATAATGATTTTTAAAACCTTTACAAAACTCAGAATTCACAATCAATTATTGTGAATATTGTTGTATTATGTTTAAGGTCATGAGTTTTGGATGCGAATTTTTAACGAATAGCATCTCATTTCATTATAATATTACCTCCAAAAATACAAACAATATATGAAGATTGGATAAAAATTTTTAAACAGTTTGATGGGCCTTTAATTATAGGTGGTGATTTTAATGCACACCACTCTATATGGGGCTGTCATAATAATGATACCACAGGATCACAACTAATAAATGTCGCAGATAATTTAACAATGGAGAACCTACGATCTTAAGACGTCCTGATCAACGGGATTCAGCAACTGATGTAACCTTTTGTTCACCTGAACTAGTAAGCAAAACATCTTGGAATGTCATCTCTGATACTCTAGAATCAAATTACTATGTCATTTCCATAGAATTAATTTTTGAAATTAATGAAAATGAAATATCTCCTAAAAATAAATGGAATATTAAAAAAGCCAACTGGGCGTTTAATACCTCAACGATTCCGATTTTGCATGAGACGAACATCAGTCACCCGGATAATCTAACTGAACAGTACTCCTTCTTCATTAATAATATAAATACGTGCCGCAGAAGCAGCAATACCCCAATATAAATCTTATAAATGTAAACGGCACCCACCCTCTTGGTGGAATATTGATTGTGACAATATTATCAAACAACGAAAATTGGCTTTAATAAATTACAAGAAAAAAACACTTATTTTGAAAATTACGTTCAATACCAGGAGATCTCGGCTAGAACCAAAAAAACATTAAAAAACACAGCAAAAAAGCATTGGATTGAATGGGTCTCTTCCCTAAATAAAAATACACCAGCTACAACTCTTTGGAATTAAGCTAGAAAAATCTACAGAAAACCAATATCAAAATTAAAATCTTTCGATCAAAAATGGATCGATGACTTTCTTATTAAAGTTGCACCACCAACTGCGAACCCTCAAAAATCCAACTACATAGATTCAACCCCTTCTGAAAAAAATCATTTTCTACTAAACAATGAACTAATTTTCGCTATAAATGATTGTAAAGATAATTGTCCAGGATACGATCATATCAAATACTCCATGCTTATTAACCTTCCAGAAATTGCAAAACATTTTCTATTAGACCCATTTCTCTCTTTTCTTGTGTATTTAAAACTTTGGAACGGATGTTAAAACATAGACTAGAATGGTGGGTCCATACCAAAAAATTACTACCAAATAATCAGTTTGGATACAAACGAGGATGTGGAACTTTAGATGCTCTAGCTACACTTGTAACGGACATACAGAGTAACTTTTCTAGAAATAACTATTTGCCTACTTTATCTCTAGATATAGAAGGTGCTTATGACCTCGGTGTGTGTTTACCTCGATTAAAAGACAAAATGATCAATCAATTTCAAATACCAAATCAAAATTCAAAATCTGGCACAAACCATAATTAATTTCTACACTAATAGACGCTTATACGTTAGAAACTATAAAAATGAATTTCTTGGACCACGTTATAATAGTTGGGGATTACCCCAGGGATCAGTCTTAAGCCCTTTTCTTTTTAATCTGTATACTGCTGATTTTCATAGCCTTAATATACAAAGTATCACTTACAAAACAATCCAATATGCTGATGACTTCCTAGTCTATACAGAAAGGACTAGATATGAACCTTCCCTTACAATCTTAAGAAAATTACATAAACATTTTTCAAACTGGTTTTGTGAAAATGGTTTTAATTTATCCACTAATAAATCAAACGTGTGCATTTTTTCACGACATAATATTCCGAACATAAATACTATTTTATTAAATGGCCAAAGTTTAAATTTCTGTAAGTCAATAAAATATCTAGGTATGTTTCTAGATCAAAAGTTAACATGGAAAGTACACATCGAGTATAGTGTCCAATATCAAATCTTCAGAATTCATATCCGAAATTGGACAGTATAATTTTATCACCCAGTAGACCGAATGAATTTATTTGTTATTAAATACACACACGTAGTTAATTAGGTTACATTAGATTTGGTCAGTTATCAACAATAAAATTTGGACATCAGTCGAAAGTGCTGACGAAAGTTAAACAATTTACACATAACTTAGATACACATGTCATTAGGTCCGCGAATATATTGACCCAATTAAAACTTATATAAAACTAAAATCTTTTGCCTAGAGTAGCATTCAATCAATATTCACTCAACAAACGTGATAGTCTTCAACGCTCAACTGCAACAGTCTCTACTCAAAGTAATCCCGGGTCAACACCCATAGTGTACGTCTCGTCAATAAACTCTGCTACTATTATTCTGTGTTTCCATTACAACTGAACGAACATCTTCACTGAGCCAACGAAGGGGAATTTGTTCATGGTCCTATCGAGAAACAGAATACTTCAAGGAAGTTTGAGAGAGCCTATACAGTCCACGCCAGCAACACCCTCAGTAGCAGAGAGAGACCACTAGACCCGGGAGAACGAGAGCAGTACCAAAGCCGAGAGCCATACTAGAGCCGAGAGCAATACAAAAGCCGAGAGCCATACTAGAGCCGAGAGCAGTACCAAAGCCGAGAGCCATACTAGAGTCGAGAGCAGTACCAAAGCTGAGAGCCATACTAGAGCCGAGAGCAGTACCAAAGCCGAGAGCCATACTAGAGCCGAGAGCAGAACCAAAGCCGAGAGCCATACTAGAGCCGAGAGCAGTACCAAAGCCGAGAGCCATACTAGAGCCGAGAGCAGTACGAAAGCCGAGAGCCATACTAGAGCCGCAGAGCAGCCAAAGGACAGGACCGATTGCAGAACCCACCAGAAGCGAGGGATCCTCAACGTCTAAGAACACAAAAAACCGTAAGTTTTTAAATAATTACAAAATCTTCCAATTTTTACAATATTACAATTTAACAATTTAGAACAACAATCTCCACTCTATCAATCGTACAATAATGTACTTTAGAATGTATACCATTTAAATAATACAAAGAATTGATAAAACAAAAATAAACGTCATTCACAGCTAAAATTTACTAAGCAAAATTTTGTAGGACAATTTGAAAAAAGAAACGTTCATACATATAGCTTGCTTTTAATTTCAATTAAATACTTTATTTCGAAAAATTAAAATAATTACTTAGCAAATAATTTCATTTATGTTGAGAATATATATATATATATATATATATATATATATATATATATATATATATATATATATATATATATATATATTATTATAACAGAGTGGATTACATCTCGACCTACCTCAATAAATACAGCAGGCAAGGTCAAACTTATATTGCGCTAGATTGCACATTCCAATAGAAAAGAAAGTGTAATAGTACAGGTATATTTAATAAATAAAAATAATCATGGATAGTGTATACGTTAAGCAAGCTGAGATAGGAGCAGAAATAGCGAAACTCGTTTCAAATACTAAAAAGGATTCCCAATCTCGGAAAAATCAACAATACATCCGGGATAGACAGGAAAAATTAGAAGAATATTGGGCAAAATTTTTGAATAATCACAAAAAGTTGCTAGAAGGGGGTATAACGAAAGAAAAATATTTTGAAACAAAATACTATGATCAGGTATTTAAGACATACATTGAGGGGAAAACCCTATTGGAAGGATATGGAAGGGTGCTGAAAAGAGGAAAAACACCGAAAGTAAAGGAGATACAGATAAGAAAACAAAGAATCGAGGAATTATTACGGCCAGAAAATGAACAAGACTTGCAGGAGGATGAAGAATTGCAGTCAGAGTTAAGAGAATACATGGAAAAGGTGAATACACTAATGATTGAAGCGGCAGTAAATGAGGAACTAGACGCTACAGATAATGGAGAAGTAGAGAGAATAAATCATCTAAAGAGGAAAGTCAGGGAAGCATTGAAGAAAATAAGACCAGGAATGCAACGACCAGAAAGCACACAGAGAAGGGACGGTGTGACATTACCGCAGGTAAAAATCCCTGTGTATGAAGGCAGATATGAAACGTGGAGAACCTTCCATGATCTCTTTACTAAAGTAATACATGAAAATGACCAGTTATCAAACGCAGAAAAAATGCAGTACCTAAAAACTCAAGTAAGAGGGGAAGCCAACAGAATGATACAACACTTAAACATATCCGAGGCCAACTACGAAGTGGCCTGGAACATGCTAAAAGATAGGTATGAGAACCCAAGGATGGTATTGTTTAAATTAATAGGCAGGATGCTACTAGCGCAGGAAGTAAAGGAATCTTCTGCTAGAGCATTGAAATCACTACATGACACCTTCCACGAAAGTCTGGAAGATGATTATGGATCTGATGATTTGGACAATTTTCAAACATTTGAAAATAAATTTTTAAATTATTATTGGGGTGAATTAGAGCAAGCTAGATTTAGGGAAGTTCTTTATTTTGGAAAGTATAATCCTAATTTAAGATCTAATATGGTAGATTATGCATTAAAGCTGATAACAGTTGCAAAGTATTTAGAACCACCACTTAGAGAAGATGAAACAGTTTTAAATGTATCTAGACATTTTGATACAGATGTTATACAAACAGTAACAGTACAAAATATTCAAACAATAGATAGTTTTATTAATTTTATTCAAAGAATACAAAGAGGTAATATGACAAGTAACAATGATAACAATGATATTAGGATGAATAATAATAATAATAGAAAAAACAATAATAATTTTCAATATAATAAGAATAATAATCAACAATATAGACAATCATATAATAATAATATATATGGTAATAATAGACAAAATTTTAATAGCAGTACTAATTATTACAATAGACAAAATGTTAATAACAATACTAATTATAATAGACAAGATTTTAACAATAGGAGAAATACAGAACGACCTAATTATAACAGACAGGTAAATCATATACGAAGGAACAGAAGCTGCAAAGATAGAGAACGAAATAGTACAAGGCAGGAAAATATGAGTAGAAGTCATAGTATGAAAGACACAGGACATTAGAACCAAATGGTCAGACACAATTAGAGAATAATTCTAACAATCCAAATTTTATGCAGTAAACTTTCTGAATTACAAGTGTGGTCATTGTGTGTGTGTGGTTGGAATATTGACTGCGAAACCTATGGTTTCATTCGCCTAATCATGTTTGACTTTGATTCTTAACAATGATTAAAATAAAAGCTATTAATATTTAAAATTTACATTATTAATGTTTTTAAAACAATATCACTACGTTAAAAATTCTACATTATACAATTGGTAAACTTACAAACATCATATTTTTTATTTATTTATTTATTTTTTTTTTTTAATTTTATACAATTTTGTATACAATTTTCTAGTAGAAGGTATCCAGTTTCGTATCCATGCATCCAGTGCCCAGTGGTTGTTTATCCAGTATTATCCAATTCCGCATTTTTTTTTTTTTTTTTTTTAATATTTTCAATATTTTTTCTATATTTCGTGTTATTAATATTGTCTAATATATATATTTTTTTTATTGTTGAAATGCTTTCTTTTTTATTTTGTTTTATATATATATATATATATATATATATTATATATATATATATATATATATATTTTTTTTTTTTTTCTCATTTATATACAAATTAATTACTAATAAACTGGGAATAAGCCACAATTAAAGATAAAAATACGTTTATTGACGTTTCAATTTCCACTTCGGAAATCGTTCTCAATTTCCGAAGTGGAAATTGAAACGTCAATAAACGTATTTTTATCTTTAATTGTGGCTTATTCCCAGTTTATTAGTAATTAATTTACAATGCCACAAGAAAATAGCTTCAGAACAATATTTATATACAAGTTTTGGTATACATTGGTCTTTATAAATTATTATTTCATATTCTTATTTTTAAACTGCTTATGTATTGATACAGCAACTTATAAACTTCTAAATTGTTAGAAACTACTAACCCATAAAGGTTGATGGGTTTTACTAAAATTTTTATTTTCATAATGGTTTCCATAAAAACATTGGTCTTTATTCTATTTTTACTACAATTTAATATCATATGTTCTAGTGTGCCATATTCTCCACATTCGCAGTTTGGGGAATTTACAATTTTTAATTTAAATAAGTGAGATGGTGCTAGGGAATGATTGAATCGAATTCTACAGATAATTCTGATTGCATCTTTTTTTGTTATAAAATTACAGAACCATGGTTTGGTAGGAATTTTCGGCTGAATGCCTTTATAAAAAAGTCCCTTGGTGGAATGATCATATTTATTCATCCATTCCTGCCTAATTATATTTTTTGAAATAATATAAAGGTCTTCAGGAACTAATGAATAATTTACAACAGTATCGGAATCTAATGCTTCCTTGGCCAGTATGTCTACTTTTTCATTGTGGATGATCCCACAATGAGCTTTAACCCAAACAAACTTAACTATTTTTCCTTCCTCATACAAGTATTTAAAATTAATTAATATATTTTGTAAGATATAATTAATATTAATATTAGTAGATATGTTTGAAAGTTTATGTAAAACACTTTTACAATCTGATATTATTAAAAAAATTTTTTTATTAAATAATTTATTTTTAATATATTTTAATGCTTCTAATATAGCGACTTGTTCAGCTGAATAACTTGAAAATTCACTCGGAAGTTTTTTTGCCTCGAAATAGTCTCGTGTAGGGTCCCAAAATGCACATGACGTTTTATCGTCTTTTTTTGATGCATCTGTAAATATGATATGGTAATTTTTAAAATCATTTTCTATGTCCGAATTAAACATCACATTTCTCAACGACATGGGGTAATTAGAATAATCTCTTAGAAAACGTATGTCTATTTCAGGCACATCAGTTAAGTTTGTTTGGTATATCGGTAACAGTTCGTTTTTATACATATTGTCTTTATATTGTAAGCAGCCTTGATATGATTTACATAAAACCAGTGATTCTTTTTTCTGCCAGTACTTATTAGTTAAATCCATTATAAAAAGGTTGTGAACTTTATTAACTAGACTACTATTTTTAGATGAAATTTTGCACAAAAATTTATTACAGAGATATTTTCTTCTTAGCTCTAAAGGCATTTCACAACATTCTACTTGAAGATTTGAAATTGGTATACTTTTAAACGCCCCAAGGGATAATCTTAGACATTTATTCACTAAATTATCTAACTTTTTTAGGTTACTGGAGGCTGCCTGAGAGTATAGAAAGCATCCGTAATCCAGAATTGATCTAATAAATGACCTGTATAATAACAGGGACATTTCTGAATCGGCTCCCCAACTGTAAGAACTTACAGCTCTTAATATATTTAATCCTTTCTCGGTTTTTTTTAATATTCTTTCTATGTGCTCTTTCCAGATTAATTTTCTATCAATTGTTACTCCTAGGTATGTTACGTGGGAGATGACGGGAAAACTATGGTCTTGTAAAACAAGCTGATTGGGAATAGTTCGTTTCCGGGTGAATATACATGCTTTTGATTTCGTGAGTGAAATGTTTAAACTTTTCTCGTGACACCATTGGTTAAATCGAAGAAAAAATTGATTTAAAGAACTGTAACCAGATTCAAAATCACAATTATCAATGTAAATGCATATATCGTCAGCATATTCCAGTATCTTAATATCCCTGAATTCGTCTGTTAGCTTTTCTAGGTCAAAGGTATAGATTGTATACAATATAGGACATAAAACGCTACCCTGAGGTAATCCCAGACTTGTTGTTCTTGTATCTAAAATTTCCTCATTTATTTTAAGGTTAATTATGCGATTACGATATAATTTTATTATTTTTCTAGAAAATTCACAACTAAAACCAATTCGCACCATTTGTTGATGTAGAATTCCTAGATTTACTTTATCGTAGGCTCCCTGAATATCCATAAACAACGCTATGGTAGAACGATTTAATGAGAATGAGATATTAATGTCAGTGACTAGATGGGTAACATTTTCTATTGTTGAATGAGCTTTTCTAAACCCAAACTGATATTTTGGTAGTTTGAGATTGGATTCTAGCCAATATTCCATTCTTGTTTTGAGCATTCGCTCGAAAGTTTTAAGTACACATGATGCCAGTGATATACCTCTGTATGATTCTGCTAGATTTGAATCTTTTTGCGGTTTTAACATTGGAATCATAATGTATTTCTTCCAATCTTCTGGATACTGCGAGGTTTCCCATATATTATTTATTATTTCTAACAAAGTAATTTTGCATGATAATGGAAGGTTGTATAACATTATATAATGAATGTTGTCGATACCAGGAGCCGTATTTTTGTGCTTTTTAATACTGCTCTGGAATTCTTTGAGACTAAATTTCTTTAACAGACTGTCCATTGCAATTTTATTGATATTTTCTACTTGAGGAGGGTAAACTGCTTCTTCTTCTTCAACCCATGGTGGCGTGACTTGGTTTATAAAGGTTGTTGTCCATTCTCCTGCTACTACCTTACTGACTGGTTCTTTACAATTATTTTTTAATTTTCTAACCTCTGTCCATATTTGTGAGATCGGTGTATTTTTATTTATTGAAGTACAAAAATTTCTCCAAGATTCTTTTTTGCGCTTTTTTATTAGTTTTTTACACGAAGCCATTGTTCTTTGTAGACAAATATAATTTTCTGCATTTGAGTTTTGTTTAAAACGCAAAAGAGCATCTTTTTGATTTTTCATTAATATATCACATTCTTCATTCCACCAATGTTTATTAAATTTCGAGTTGATCACTTTTTTCTTTTTGGGTATTGAGTTTTCTGCTGCTTTGTTTAATTCTGCTATAAATTTATCATATCGATTTATATTATTATGATTATTACTGTGTTCAATATTTTCAGAAAAAAGTGACCAATTTGCTTTGTTTAAATTCCATCTATTTTGATTTGTTTTAATAATATAATTATTACTTTTGATTTCTATTAATATGGGAAAATGATTAGATCCTAAAGTATTTGTTTTTGTTTGCCAATTGCATAATGTAACCAAATCAGGCGATACAATAGACAGGTCTATTGCCGATTTATTCTTTTGATTTAATGAAGGAATGAGCGTTTCCGCGCCATTGTTAAGAAAAACTAGATTGGTATTTTCAATTGCTGAAAGTAAATTAATTCCTGCTCTATCAGTAATATCACAACCCCACACTTGGTGGTGACAATTAAAGTCACCCGCCAACAAAAAAAGGTTTTTCCAGGCTTTCAAGAAACAATGACCAACTTCTTTCAGATATGTTTAATTTCGGTTTTGCATATATCGAATAAATATTTATTGTAAATAAGTTACTTACTTTAACAGCTAGAGAGACAGTCATTAAACCTTCAATACTCTTAAAACTCTTTGTATTGTTAAAAGCAATATTTTTTTTCAGAAGAATACCTACACCACCATATCCATCTTCTCTATCTGAACGAAACAAATGATACCCATTAAAATTTGGTTTCAAATGTTTCTTTAACCAAGTTTCACTTAAAATACTCAAATGAATATTATTATCATACAAAAATTTTTCTAGTAATCCTTTATTGTGTATTAATGATCTTATATTATACTGAAGAATATTGAATTTATTGTTGAATGTTATTAAGAATTGGTAAAATATTCGTTTTAATTGAATTTAACATTTGCTTATTATCTGTTGGTATATACTCTTTTATAACTTTTATAATTGATTCCATTATTGTGTTGCTCTGAATACATGCAGCATCAAAGTGAGTAAAAGAAGAAGAACTCGGCTGACTAAAAGGTACCTTGTGATATTGTGGAATATTTCTAAAACTTTCATATACGGGTCTAGAGGGGACAGTTGGAAGGGTTATTATATCTCTATGCTCTTGGGTTATAGGATCTGGTGGTAATGGACTTGTTGCGATTCTTTTTCTTTTTATATTGACGGTATATTTAGATCCCTCTGTGGGAGATTTAGTAGCTGATGCATAGCTTGATTTATGTCTATTAAGGGCTTCCACATAACTTATGTTTTCTGTTGCCATTAAACGTTTAATTGATTTTTGTTCGGAAAATTCTGGACATTTAAATTTATCTGTAGCAGAATGATTGCCTGTACAAAAAATACACGAAGGGTTGTTTTGTTTCTCGCAAGTATCACTAATATGTTCATTACCGCAAAATTTACATCTTTCCTTACCACGACACTGCTTAGCTATATGTCCATAACGCAAGCATTTTAAACATTGTATTATTTTAGGAATATATGTTTCGACATCATAAACAATTTTTTCTATTACTACTTGACTAGGAATTGTTTGTCCCTTAAAAGAGACAATAACAGTCCCCGTAGGAATTAATTTATCCTCAGATTTTCTAAACATTCGCTTAACCTGTGTAACTGTAACAACCTGACCAAATTTACCTTTAATTAAACCTTTTAATTCAATTTCAGAAATATCAGTATCTACATGTCTAACAACACCTCGTTTTTGTGTGTAAAAAGTAGGTATATAAGCATCATAGTTTTTATCCGATAGTGTTTTAGATTCAGCTAATTTATTTGCGGCCAAAAATGTATTACATTCTACTTTCAATTTATTTCTACCAATTATGGAAATATTAACAATATTATGTTTAATTTCATTTTCAGCATTTAATATTAACCTTGCAGCTCCTATTCTATGCAGTTTACCTATATTCCCTGATTTATTTTCTACGAAAACATAGTACGGTCCCTGATCTCCAAGTAAATAATAATTCTTTTCAATATTTTCAATAGATATTTCGCTTACCTTGTTACTGCCGTTTTGATATTTATTATTTAGATTTATATTTTGATACTGACTTTCTTTCCTTCCCCTATCTGGTGGGATATTCCGATCGTCATCAATTTCCATGTCTTATTAAACACACACATACAAACCTATTAGTTCAATAGACCCAACTACAAATATTAACTAAAAACTGGTACTGATAATTTACACTTCCTAATTGCCCTCGATGTACACTCGATGAATGTTAATCGACAACTGAAGTGATTGTCATTATGAGAAACCTTCTAAATTTATTTCTTTAGATGAAGATAAAATTATTGAATCTATTAATTTAATTTATATAAATGCTATGACCAAAAATAAAATGATTAAGATTATGATAGATACTGGTTCAGAAAGTACTTTAGTCTCGGAAAATTTTATTTTTAATACATTAAAACTATCAGATATAATGAAGATTCCAAAAATTAAAATAGTTGGTGCAAATAATAAGAAGTTGGGTGAAATGGATAAACTAGCCAATTTTAAAATTAATATTCTTAATAAAGAAATTAATATGCAAGGATTTATTGTCAAGGATTTATGTGTTGATATATTAATGGGAAATGATGAATTGGAAAAGAAGAAAGTGAAGATAGATTTTGAAGAAAAAGTTGTAACTTTGGAAGGGCAAATAATTAAGTTTATGCAGAAAGATGAGGAGGAAGAAGAAATAAAAATTGATAGGATAATATTAAAAGAAAGTAATGATGTTTATGAAGAAGAAATGTATTTTGATGATAGGGCGATGTCCCAAAATAATGTAAAGAATAATTGTAATGAATATTTAAGGAATGGAAAAAAGCAGATGGATGCCTACGAGGCGGAGTGCGTAAAACTGGAAGCAAGGAATAATAATTACATACTGAAAAATAATTTTATTTGTAAAGAAGAGGATATGATAAAAGTTTTAAGTTGCCCCGAAGAATATAAATCAATAGTCATTTTCATATTGCAGCAACACAAGGGACTTGTTTATAAAGAAAATAGAATTGCACACAATTATATTCATAGTATAAAAGTAAAAGAAGAAAAAGATTTTAAAACAAAATCGTACCCAATACCATATAAATACAGAGAAGAAGTAAATAGAACAATTAATAATATGTTAGAAGATAGAATTATTGAGAAGGCAGATACACGTTTCATTAAGCCTATAGTGGTAGTACGAAAAAGATCAGGTGAAATCAGGCTATGTTTGGATGCAAGGAATATTAACGAGATCACTGAAAAGCAATTTGAAGCACCAATGAGCATAGATGAAATACTAGGAAGAATTACAGGAATGTCATTTTTCACTAAAATCGATTTACAGCATAGTTTTTGGTTAATACCTCTAGAAAGGAAAAGTAGACAATATACAAGATTTCAGATAGATGGAGTAGTATATCAATTCAAAGTAGTACCATTCATCGTGCAGTGCTCTGTGTAGATGTCTTCATGATATTTTGGATCAATATGAACAATTTGTAATTCATTACATTGATGATATAGAACATCCCAGAGGTACTTTTCAGTGCGTCACCGTTTTTTCGATTTCTTTTTAATGCATTAAGTTGGATGTGACGGAGAAAGCGGTAGTTCCGTGATTAAACAGAACTAGATTGCAGCGTTAGAATAAGCTTACATACATAAGCAGTTCTTTCCTAACCTACGTTTGATTCGTTGATATTTAGATGCGCGTTTTCTCTAGCCAATCAAATACGCCTATTAATGACAGCTGACGGAAAACTTCGTCCATGCTGGCCATTCTTTCAAAGTGTTCCAAAAGCATGTGACGGCTGTCGTTCAGGTCAGTATTTGCAAAGAATATAGACGCTATATAATATATTTATATTCTTTGGTATTTGATTTGTATAATTTTATTATGTATTTTGTTTTACGTGGTATTGTGATTGTGGTTTTGTTTGTATTTGTACAAGATGACAAGATATACAGAAAAAGAACAAGTTCTAATATTAAAATTGCTTAAATATTTTTAATTGGAAAAGGAAGCTGGACAAACATTATTACCAATTTCTGCTGTTCGTGAAGTAAGTCGAAAATTACCCTGAAAATAAAATTGTTTTATTTACTGTTTATTTCAGCGTGTTGCTGAGGCGTTAGAAATTTCTCCACTGGCAGTATTTTTCTATAATTTTCTATTACACTGATATTCAAATTCTACTTTTCACTGTTTTCAATAAACTATTATTATTACAGATTAGTAAATAAATAGTTTTTATGATTAGAATTATATTTTATTTATGTAATTAATTTAGAAGTTAATTAATAATTTTCAGTCTTTTTTGTGTTACTTATACTATGGCCAAAAAGCAGTAGTGAGAATAGAAGAAATAACATCAGAAGAAATAGAAGTACAAAGAGTTGTTCGACAAGAGTGTATGCATTCACCAGTATTATTTAATATGTATACTCGGAAGACATATTAAGTAAGGCAATGGATTAACGAAACGTAAACATTAGAATTAATGACATGATTATAAATAACCTGAGATACGCTGATGATACAGTTCGTTTAACCGAATCACATGAAGACCTACAGGTACTTCTTAATTAGGTGACAATAGTAAGCGAAGAAGAATATGGACCGTCACTCAACAGAGCAAGAAATATATGATAATAACAAAGACAACTCATGACATTCGTGAGATATATGTACAGAATCAGCCTATTGAAATAGTAAGAGAATTCAAATACATATATACAACTATTAATGAAAACAATGACAGCTCTCAAGAAATACGAATCAGAATCAAACAGTCCAGAAGCGCATTTACAAGAATACAAAGGCTTCTCTGCTGTATAAACTTAAACCTTAAGTTAAAAATACGACTGCTGAGGTGCTACGTGCTATCCGTATTATAATACGGGATGGAAGCGTGGACACTGAAGAAAATTCACGTGAGGAAACTGAAGGCATTCGAGATGTGAATGTACCGAAGAGTACTAGAGATCTCATGGGTAGATGGAATAACCAACGTTGAGGTTATGTGACGTATTCATAAGGAAAGAGAAGTACTAACAATTAAAAGGAGAAAAGTGGGATATATGGGTCATGTGATGAGAGCAGATAAATATCTAATACTCCAGGTTATTATGCAAGGAAAAATCCGGAGAAAAAGATCCATAGGAAGAAGACTTAACCCATGTAATAACGACTTATTTAGAGCCGCTGTCCCAAAATTAAAAATCGCTGTGATGATTGCCAACTTTCGACGCGCAGACAGCCCCTTGAGAAGAAGAAGATACGAAAATTCAATAAATGAATCATTTTGTCATCAAGTTCGAATGTTTCCATATTTATAAATTTAATAAACAATATTGTTTACTTTTTATTAATATACGGGATTACCTCCTGTGGGTAAGTACGATCCTGGAATCTGTCAGATTTTTCAATAATTATATGAAATAATGCTCGACACACCGCATTCATTCTATGACGTCATAATTAATGACGCACTGAAAAGTACCTCTGGGATGTACTTTATATTAATTTTTTCTAAAACTGCTGAAGAGCATGCGGAACACCTAAAAATAATAATGAACATATTAGACAAAGTTGGACTAAAAATAAATCAAGAAAAATGTACATTTTTTCAAAAAGAAGTAATATATGTAGGTTATAAACTAAATACTAAGGAAATTGAAATGGATCCAGAACGGACACAGGTTATTCAGGAATGTAGAACACCACACAATTTAAGAACTTTAAGAGGATTTATTGGAATAATTAATTATTACAAAAGGATGATACCAGATCGAAGTATAAAAGAAATTCCATTACTGAGGAAAGGTGTAAAATGGAAATGGGACCAGCGAAGAGAACTAGCATTCCAAGAAATCAAAAACATTTTTCTGTCAAATTTAAAAATATACCATCCTGACTATACAAAGCCATTCATATTAAGAACAGATGCCTCAATAGAAAGATTATCAAGGGTATTACTACAAATACATGATGGGGTCGAATACCCGATACAATTCATATCAAGAATTACAAAGCCACATGAAAAAAATTATTCAGTGTCAGAACTAGAACTAGCTAGTATCATACACTGTATCACAAAATTAAGATTTTATTTGTTGGGTAATGAATTTACTATAAAAACAGATCACCAAGCTTTAACATCTATATTAAATAACAAATATGGAAACAGTCGAGTACATCGTTGGAGCCTAATACTGAGTGAATACAGTTTTGAAATCAAATACATTGCTATAAAATCCAACATAGTGGCAGATGCTTTGTCAAGGTTAGAAAATACATCACAAAAAAGGCAGCGAACAATAAAAATTGGATTAAATCAGTTGGTAGAAAATACTGGATTATATTCTAAAGAAGAAATCATAAGAGATCAAATAAATTTGGATGAAAAACAAAAAGTCCTTAAGAAAAATGGGGTGTTTTATAAAATAATTAATGGCTTAGAAGTGTATGTAATAAGTAGAATTTTGGCAAGAAAGATATTGAAAGATTTACATAAAAGTTACATGCATATTGGTTCAAGAAAACTTTGGATGTTATTTAGAGATAATTATTTTGCAAAGAATGACATAAGTATAGCAAAAAAAATTACTACACAATGGCAAATATGTCAAATAAACAAAGAAAAGAATTTCAAAAACCAGAACACATATAAATCCAATGTTGCTTATGAAAAACTAAATACAGTTGCCATGGATTTCATCTCAAATTTAGTTCCTAGTCCAACAGGGAACAAGCATATATTAGTGATAGTCGATTTATATACAAAATTTATTAAACTATATCCATGCTCAAGAACAAATGTTAAAACATTGAAATTATGTATTAATCAGTTTTTCGAAGATAGGACCATTTAGAAATTGTATAATAGATAATGCTACATATTTTATATATATATATATATATATATATATATATATATATATATATATATATATATATATATATAATCGGTTTAAAATGTCCTCCGACGTCTTCCGATGCCCAATCTCCATGCATCTCTATTTTCCCAAAGATCTTCGTCTAAACCTCTCTCTCGGATCTCTCTGTCTATTCCTTCTCTCCAGCTCTTTCTGGGTCGGCCTCTTTTTCTCTTTCCATGTGGTGACCAATCTATAATCTGTTTGGGCAGACGATGTTCTGGCATTCTCTGCACATGTCCATACCACTTTAGTTGTTGTACTCTTATATCTTCGACAATCGTATGTGTGACTCCCATAACCTCTCGTATACGTTCGTTATTAATTCTTTCGAGTTTTGATTTTCCTGCGGCCCGTCTCCAGTAGTCCATCTCCGTGGCTTGTAGTGTTCTTTCAGTAGTTGTCTTTAACTGCCACACGTCACTTCCATACATTACTATGCTCTGTATAATAGTGTTGTAGATTCGATGTTTACTTTTTTTTGGATATATGTTGATCCCAGATAATACTATTTAGTTGAGATAAGGCCCTTCTACCCTGAGTGTTTCGTTTTTTTATAGCCTGATCTGATTTGCCGTCGTCTGTGATTTCTACTCCTAAATGGGAATATTTATTGTTGTACTTAATGTGTTGTCCGTCGTTTAAAACTAGATTTTGTTCTTTACCACCGATGTTCATGTACATTGTTTTATCTATGTTGACTTCTAATCCCCATTTTTTGTATTCTTCGATTAATTTTCGAGTCATGTATTCTAGGTCGTCATATTCGTTAGCAATCACAATTTGATCATCAGCAAAACATAGAGTGTACAGGTTGTTATTGTTTAATTGTATACCCATGCCCCTGCATTTCCGCTTCCAGAGTTTTAATGCTTGTTCCAGATATATTTTGAAAAGTGTCGGCGCTAAGCAGCATCCCTGCTTCAGTCCTTTGTCTACTACAAAACCTTTGGAAACATTCGTTCCTATTTTAACTTTGGCGTTGGCGTTCTCATATAGTTTTTCCACTGCTGTTATGAGATTTGAGTTGATGTTCGTTTGTCTGAGAGTGTTCCATAACTTATTTTGAGGGATGCTATCGTAGGCCTTTTTTAGATCAACAAACAGAAAGTGGACTTCTTGATCTACAGCAACCTTTTTTTCTACAAGTTGGGTGATACAAAAAAGGTAGTCTATGGTCGATCTACCAGCTCTAAAACCCGCCTGTTCTTCTGCCTCCATATAAATCCAATGTTGCTTATGAAAAACTAAATACAGTTGCCATGGATTTCATCTCAAATTTAGTTCCTAGTCCAACAGGGAACAAGCATATATTAGTGATAGTCGATTTATATACAAAATTTATTAAACTATATCTATGCTCAAGAACAAATGTTAAAACATTGAAATTATGTATTAATCAGTTTTTCGAAGAAATAGGACCATTTAGAAATTGTATAATAGATAATGCTACATATTTTAACAATCAAAAATTTCAGACGTTTTGTGAGAAAAAGGGGATCAACATTCATTTTACAAGTATTAGACATCCTCAAGCAAATCCTGCAGAAAGATATATAAAAGAAGTTATAAAATATTTAAGGATATTATGCCAAGGTGAACAGGTCACATGGCAGGATTATATCGAAGAAGTGGAATATTTTTTAAATAATACACATAATTTAAACACAGAGGAAGTACCAGAATATTTAATGTTTGGTCATATAGGAAATAGAAAGTGGATTTCTGAGTGTACACAAGATATGTTAGAACAAGTCATGCAAAAGGTGAACAGAAGAATTCAAAGAAAAGCTGAAAAATATATCAAAAGACAAAATCGAACAATTAAAAAACCAATCACATTTCAAAAAGGAGACAAAGTTTTAATTCGTTCACTTAGACAAGGGAATTTGAGAGAAAACCATTGTAAGAAATTACAACCACTGTTTGAAGGTCCATACGTAGTTCAAAACCAAAATGGACTGAACAGCTATGTATTGATAAATGCACAGAATAACTTAAGAGGAATTTTTCATATTAATGACATTTTTAAACATTTTGAAGAGATGGAATAATGTTTGATATACTTTTAACACTGTTAACATTCACATAACAAACACTTCACTAAACACTTAACTCTATTTCATTAGACATCTTGTGTGTTGACAAAACACATGGTAAATATAATACTTGTGGTATAATGTATCAATTATTAATTTGACATCATGTCTTGAGCAGCTGTTGAATTTGTCTTTTGTTTGAATCCTAAAAACCATAATTATAATTAGAGTTGAGTATAAAATCACTATCATATAATTTACAATAATTTATAATATAATTTGAATTGGGGTTATATATCTCCAAAAGATTAATTTTGTAAATATTTTTATACTGACAAATGAAAAGTAAAACTTACCATATATACTAAAGAAAGTCTTTTGAACCAAAAGAAAGAATTATTTACTAAATCTAGTCTATTAATACACAAACATTGTGTAGAAACTTATTAGTTAAATAAACATATGATCTTTGTCATTTGACATGACAATTTGACATTTGACATGGAACATAGATTACATAGGCGCAGTATGAGGGAATGTTGGATAAAAAATTAAATTATTGAATTATATTAATTAATATATTTACAAATGTGTATGGATGGAAAATTAATTTTAAAAAAATAATAAACGAATTATTTATTTTAAAATGAATTCTGGGGTATTATTATGAAAACAGAAATACAATAAATTAACTTAGAAATATATACAACCAGATATGCAGTGTTGCTTAGTAGATTTATTTAAATAGTGGTTAGAGACATAATTTGTAAGTTATATACTAGATAATATTATAAAAAAATAATTATATGAGGGTATTTTTAAGAATTTAGCATAAGAATTAAGTTTAATAAATTTTTTTTATTTTATTTTATTTAATATTTAATATGTTTACTCAGCCATGTGCTATGCAACCAAACATACACTGTAGTGTCAAAGTCAAATAGTTATTTATTTTTGGAATGTTAATTTAGACTATAATTGTGAATGTATAAAATAAGAACTTATTGTTCATTTTTTATGTTCTTAGATAATGTCTAACCAATATACCTTATCGAAATTTTTGACTATAATTAATGTGCTAGAGACCATACCAGAACATAATGCGATTATTAATGTATATCTAGGGGCATCTATCTCTAATAGCTTTGATGTACAGCAGATCGAAGTCTACATAAGATCAAAGAAAACATGCGACGTAACGAAAAAGGACCTAGATAAGTTGCTCAATGTCGCGTATGCGATCTTTGAGAGTCTCGGTGTATTCCCGCTAACAGAGGAAAATGTTACATTTCTAACGCTCAATGCTCTCCCGACACCTGAACATGTATCAACAGAGAACCTGATAACCCTCACGGATGATAGGAAATACACTATTGCGGCTTCCACCATGAACGCTTTGGTCATGAGCCACCATATGTTCTCTGAGACCCCGTTCCTAAAAGATACAGGGAAAATCCCGGAACAAGTAGATGAGGAAGATGCAATATCTTTCTATATAAACTGTATACTGACATTACTTCCAAATGAAGCACTAAGGTTAAAACCATGAAATGTAATGTTAAAATTAATTCAGGAGAAGAAAACTGGCACCATAGGTTTTCTCTCGATAGATGGAGAAACTATTCAAAACGAGACCTCTGCAGAGGTATGGAACTCTAAAACAGCCTCAAAAATTGTTATACTAGGCATATATGCTGTCCTGGCTGCTTCAAAAAGTGGGGTGCGGGATTATAATGCTACTGATCTAAGTCATTACTCTGCATGGCTAAAGACAAGGTATGAACCTTTAATGATAAAATTAGGAGCAGCCTCAGATATAGATATCCAACAATATGCCCTAGACTTGAATACAGGTTCTCTATTTTGGCAAAAATGGCTCAATTTACGGGCCGCAATTCTCTTCCCTTTTATTTCGAAAGACACCCCTGATTCTAAAAACATCCTTTTTAATTCAATAAGAGCATACGTTCAAATGGTCTTGTCATGGACAGGTATGACTACAGTAAAATTAGCAAACTCCTTCGCAGATTCTACAGACACCCATGCTCACACCCTCAGAACTGTCCGTGATGACATAACTCGCCTCCAAACAGCTTTTGTTAGAAAGCAAGACCACTGCAAGAACTTAAACTACGAAATTCCTTTCCAATGGCCGATGGAAGGTCAAGATCCTAATTTAGAGATCTCAAAATTTCCTGACCTAGCCTACTACACATTATATTATCTGAAAATTAACGTCAAAGGCCCGTGAGAGAACTATAGATAGAAAACTCTAGAAATGTCAATGGGACTGTAGACATAATACATAACAGACAAAAAACCATTGCAGAATTTTCAAATAGAAAAAATAGAATGATTCGAAGATTATTTGTTGCTAGAATATTCTGGAAAGAGGAAGAATATATAAAAAGCCATGTAATTTGGAGAAGGGGTCAGTCAGTCAGTGAGTCAGTGAGTCAGTTTGAATTAGCAGTTTAGTTCAGTTAAGTTCAGTTACCAGTTCATTTATCAGTTAGTAAAGTTATAATTCAAGAATTTAGTTACAAGAAGATTATTAATTGAGTTAAGATTATTAAGTCAGTTATTTATGAGGTTATGAAGAGATTCTTAGCTAGCAGAAGGCATTGATTAAGTTACATGAATTGTTAAGTTAAATACAGTTGGAGATTAATTATTACTACAGTAATATAGTGACAGTTTTGAAGTTAATTCATTGAAATAAGCATTCAATAATACAACCACAAGATCCAGTACATTTCAAAGTACATTAAGTATATGGAAATTGCAAGGAGTTAAATATATATTTATATGGTGAGTGGAGATAATTAATAAGGAACATATTAACATAGTTGGATAACCAAGGCTTAGTAAGAAGATATCGAGTGGTGATAATAACTTTAATTTTGGAAAAACTTTAGGCGTTCAGTGAAAGAAGGTACCAAATTTTGTTAATAATTTAATAATTATTGTAAGAACTTCAAAATTTAGATTGATTGTTTAAAATTGATATTGCTGATAGATAGGTTTGTTTCATAATATTTATAATAAAGATAATTTAAAAAAGTACTTACAAACTAATTCTTTGAGAACCGCGATAAAAACCCTATACTTACATATATCATTCAAATTTACTCATTGCTCATACAACAACAACACACATATATATATATATATATATATATATATATATATATATATATATATATATATATATATATATATATATATTATTACTCAAACGCAAAAATATGTGAAATATATTTACCTGTCATCATGAAATTCAAGCTGATTTTCAATTTGTTGTAAAATCAACAATGCTGTAGTTTTTCTAATTCTAAAACGTCGAAAAAAATCCAGATTATCGTATTCTTCGAATAAATTTTTTCGCCGTTTTAGAATTCGCGGACGTCTTTCATCCTCAGAACTATCATCCAAATTGTCCAACATTTAGTGTAAAAAGGGATAATATGTTAACATATTCCTTTTGGCACTGCCCATATCAGTATTTCTCTTAGTGAATAATGAGACAACTTGACTTGCCCCCTTATTCACGGTTAGATTTTAATGTAACGAGCAACCAACTTAACACACATAACCTATAAATTAGTATGCAAAACGAGTCATAGTTGTGATTATTACTGCAAAATTAAAATATTTGTTTAAATTTAGTAATACCAATATAATAAGTGAAAATTAAAAAATGTCTAGAGGAAAACAAATTATAAATATGCTAAATGCCGATGGTAAGTAAAATCATAATTTATTTTCCACTGGTAGTGGTAGAATATTTTTACTGTAATCTAAAATTATCCAGTTGTTTCTGTATGTATAATGTGTACACAGAATAAATAAAATAAATGGGATATTGTTTTACAGTGTAACGACAATATTTTGCTTACCTCAGGGTAAGAACATGAGGGGTAGAAGATTGGGCAAACAAAATAATCGTAACAAGTGCGAACGACACTCAGTTGGTTATTGGAGAGCTGGGTCGTGGATAAGTTGAAATAAAAGGTTTTGGATTGGGGTATCTACTACTTGAAACTAAGGGATACTTACATAAATCTCCTGGGCAATTGATAGGACAAACAGATCAAAAATAAACTGGGAACACCTCAAGAAATTTGTTATAGGGCGCCACTTGAAGGATCCTAGCTTACTGAAGGAAAGAAAAAATTCTTCCCTAGTACCTATATAAAATAAAAAAAGGTTAGGAGATTTTTCTAAATAAAAAAAAAATAGATTAGGGAAACAAATCTAACATTTATTATTGTCTCAAACAGTTTTCAAAAATACAGCTTATATACAAAGGCATATTATATATAAATAGCTGTCCAATACAAATAAAAAGAACTTACATATCTGTTTACAAAAGGTTACAAAATTCTTCGAAATGGTTCCTAGTGGATAATGTGGCCAAATTTTATGGATATCCTTTTATAAAGAATAAAATTTAATTTTTACTACAAATCAAAATAGATTAAAAATCAAACTGTCACACGTCATCAAAACAAACATTTTTAAAACAGGATAAAATTATGACATGACAGTTTAAACCAGGCCCTAACATAATATTTATTTTAATTACAAATATTTTTTTTTTTAAATAATTTATAAAAGAAAGCAAATTTTGTCTTTTTAAAAGAAAATGTCTATTTTTACTTTAAAAATTAATAACGTAAATGTTACCTCAGTTCACACATGTTAACTTAAACTTTTGAACAACTGGCTAACTTCTGCGGGGTATCTAACTGCACATCAACGGAAAGCTTTATTGGAAGCTGAAACTGGCACATCCAAATCAAAACTGCTCCAATATTATTCTACGTGAGGTGAAAAGGGCATCTCGGAAAGGAACTGGATTTCTCAAAAAACGAAAAACAAAGCAGGAACTAAACTTGTTCACTGCTCAAACATCATAAATCTTCAGCCAAAATAAAAACAGTGGTTACTGGTCACTCTTTCAGAAACGACATATTACTTAGAGTGAAAATTCCACCATTTTGGCGAATGAATGCCGGCTTACCACATCACCATTAAAACGACCTTTCGCTGCGAGCAATTATTCATCACTGACTTCGCTTGACCCTCCTCGATCTCAATCTGCCGGGTAGATACCGTCTCTTTTCCCCGCACGACTATTCCATCTTGTCAAATCAACAAATTCTTCACTCAAACTACGCTTTAGAAAAAAGAATACCAAGGCTTGCAATATTTTTCTGGGAACGTTGAAGTTAAAAAGCCATAAATTGCTTTCTTTAGCAAATACGTCTTTATTTATTGAAGAATTATTGCGTATTTAAAAATCTCTACAGACAACACATTTCTAGCGTACCAGGGGCGTACTATATAGAATCGAATTTATATTATTATTTAGACATTAAATATAAAACGCTACAACAGATGAACAAGAGAATGTTCGTATATATTGTTCAGATAAGGAAACTGTATTAGAAAATTGCAATAAAAGATGTACAAATGTTTTAAGATGTTTAAATGCTGACAATTACTTGGAAGGGATTATACCAATGCAGAAAACCTTTCCTTCTGGTAAGTAATAAATAATTTTATTAAAAGTGGGTACACGTAATACAAACTATGGAAGAAATTATATGAACAAAAACAAAATGCGCATTTAGTGTCGTTCTTTTGTTGTTTGCTAATAAAAATTTTATTAGCTAATTTTATTTTTGTTGCATTTTAGAGCAACATGACCGAGAACCCAAGAACTGAAATTATGTAGAAATAAGTGCAAAGAAAAAATGAAGGACGAATTTCGCTTGCAACTTTTTAAATAATTCTGGGAAATGGGAAGCTACAATCGTAGGTTAGAATATATAGCTGCTCTCATGGATGTTAAAGAGAAGAGTTCTATGCGAATTAGGTGTTCTGACCCAAGCAAACAACGGTACCGACAGCATACCATAATTTATCATTTCCCTCTTCATGGCGTTCGTTCTGTTGCTTGCAAGGACTGTTTTATGAAAACTTATAAGATTAGTAAGAAATTCATAGAAGTTATAGTTGCGAAAAAATGTTCTCAAATATCAGGCGTAATGACATTAGACTAACGAGGATATCATGAAAATCGGAAGAAGGTATCAGATGATGAAAAAATAAGGGCAAGGGATCACATTTTATCTATCCCCTTATATGAAAGTCACTATACAAGAAGGCAGTCATCGAGGAAATATTTACCTTCAAACTACACTCACTGCTATTTATGAAGCTTACAAGAAGATTTACCCAGATAATTTTATTAATCGTAAAATGTACGAAAACATATTTCACAGCCTTAACATCACTATAAAGAAACCTAAGAAAGACACATGCGGTAAATGTGACAAATTAAAAATGAAAATTACTATGTGCAAGAATGAGGATGAAATAAAACTACTAAAAGAAGAGTTAATCGAACACCATTTACAAGCTGATCAAGGATATAAAAACAAAAAAGACGATAAATTTCTGACTAAGGATAATGCTAAAATGGAAACTATTACTTTTGATCTCCAGCAATGCCTGCCAACACCAGACCTCCAAAGTGGTGAGTCGTTTTACAAGAGGCAATTGTGATAACTCACAAGCCCACTGCTATTTATGGCATGAATCTTTAGCAAAACGGGGCGGAAATGAAATTAGTTCCTGCCTATATCAATACCTAACAAAAGATTTAGATCCTAAAGTTGAACACGTAATAATGTATTCAGACTGCTGTCCTGGCCAGAATAAGAACAGGTTCATAACAGCAGCTTGTTTAACTGCTTTACAATGATCTGCAAATTTAAAAATTATTGAATTATTAAGTTTTTAATACCAGGCTATACACATATGGAGTGCGATACGGATCATAGTTTAATAGAAAAAAAGAAGAAAAAATTTAGTAGTCAAATAGAACATCCACATGATTGGGCTCAACTAATTCGGCAAATAGGGAGGAAACATCAATTTTTAGTTACAGAAATGCAGCGCTCTGCGTTTCTTAATTCTGGTGGCTTATTTAATTCTGTATTAGTTAACCGCAAAACTGACACTTAAAATAACAAGATAAACTGGAGACAATTTCGTTGGTTACGGTATGAAAAATCTAACCAGTTTCAATACAAGTTGTCCTTTGACAAAGAAGAACCTTTTAAGACCGTAGATTTAGAAAAGAGGGGAAAAGCGGCTATAAATTTATTACCCAAGGAGGCATATAACAAGCCTGTGCCGATAACGATAGAAAAGAAAAAGAACCTGATGGACTTACTGCCGTATATATCAGAATCACTGTGGGACTTTTACAAAAATCTACCCAGATCTACACAGATAAAGACTTAGCTGATGTGCTCCTGGATTCATCAACTTCTGACGACGATTAAAAGTTTGAAGTATCTTGTAGCTAGATTTGTATGCATAAGTAATTTATGTTTAATGTTTTTAGTACATAAATATATGTAGCACTTAAGTAAGCTTGTATTAACGTAATACAATTTTCCATTATCCTGTGTTATCGTTATTATGTTCAACTACAAAGGGGGTAAGTCATGTGAGTATTTGTGAAAAACGAGGTAAGTCAAACAAATATCGTTTTAAACATATTTTTTTCCCAAATACTCAGCAAAAAAATCTTAATCCATGTAGGAAAAGTACACGTAAAAACAAATTTCAAGTAGATTATTCAAAACATCTGTAAAAAAAACATCATTTTTTGTAAAATTTTAAATAGTGTTTTTCTCGTTTTCACATTTTATGACTTGTCTCCCTTTTCACGCGCAACAGCGATATATATATATATATATATATATATATATATATATATATATATATATATATATATATAATATATATATATATATATATATATATATATACATAAGAAATTAAAAGAAGAAGTAAATTGAAGTTGAATGGGTGAATTGGTAAAGAAATATAATATTATAATGTCGAAAAAAACTGATGGTGCAAGCAATAAAATAAAATGCGTGGCAAAAGGTAACTTGTACCTTTAATGCTACTGGCACAAATAACCGGTAAGTATTTTATTTGTATTTATAGTGTTAAATATTTAAACAAAAAAAATTCTAGGAATGTGGATATCTTAAAAAAAGTATTTGCCAAATTAAAAACTGAGGCTAAAGTATATAGAAGTAGACAGAGATCAGCAGTATCAGCTACAGGTGGAGGTCCACTAGATATAAAGAAAGATCCCATTCTGGAAGAGGTGATAAACTTGATGGGTAGGGGTGCCACAGGCATTCTAAATGTTAGGGATTGTGACCAACAAGTGGATACTAACATTAGTAAGTTTATCAATAAAACTGTTTTATATATAAATTGTTCAATTATAAACACATTTTATGTGAACTGGTCCTGAATAGTGCCACTTGGATAGAGAACCAAAAACCGGTAGTACTAATTAAACATTCATACAGCAAACATCATGTTATTTCTATCACCATGATTTAATTACTTCTTCAAGTAAATTTCATTGAAATACAAAAAAATTATTATCTTAATATATAGTTCATTGCTTCACTAAATCCAAACAGCAATAAATATTTTTAATAATTACAGGAATTATTGAAGATGAGGATGAAGCACCTGTAGATATGGAGTGGATGGTGGAGGAAAATGAACCAATCATTGAAGGTGTCCCAGATGTTGTAGTATTGGCAGAAGTGCCATCAACATCACAAGAGGTGACCACTATGGTTGATACACCATTCACAATAAGAAGGCGACCTAAAGGGGGAACTGCATCCTTAAATGAATTAAAAATTTTAACAGAAGAAAAAAAGGGAACTTCTTGAAGAAACTATATGCAAAACTAAAGAAGATAATAGGAGGGCAGAGAAAATTCATGTTCTTAAAAAGAAGGACATGGAAGAAAATTTGCAAATAAAACAAATACTTATATCAAAATTAAAAAGTAAGCTCTGCTATGTTTATTATAGTTATACAAATTTTAATGACAAAAACATGTAAACAAAAAATTTAACTACATAACAATAGTTTTATAGTTTTGTTTCTCCTAATATACTACAAATTAATTAAAACAACAACTAAAACTTCTTATACCACACCTCATAATAAAACAAAATAATAACTTAAATTTAAAAGACAAAAATAAACTCTAATTTGATTGTAGTTATACAAATTACAATAATTGAATGTTAATATACTACAAATAGATTAACATAATTATTAACTTAAACTTCTCAAACAAACAAAGACCTATACTACTACATTTATATATACTATATTTAAGTGTACTATATTTAACTGTTATACAAATTACTAACAAAAACACTATAAATAGCTTAACTACGACACTCTAATTTTATATTTAACTTTATTTGTAATAATACATTTAACAAATCAATCAAAATAAGTATTCACTATAGGCTTGGGCATAATAGTTCATCATAAAGAGCGCTCAGTTTAGTTCAAATGTGAGAAGTGAACTAGGTCGTTCTTTTAGTTCACTAGTTCATTAACTCAAAGAGTTACTAAGCATGAGAGATTTATTTATACATGAGCAAAATGTAAGATTATTTTATCTTTTGTACATAAGATTATTTTTGATAACGCCGATTTTAATTTATATTAGAATTATAAATATTTTATTACAAAATTTATTATTGTTTTTTTTAAGAATGTGGTCAAAATCAATAATAAGAAAATAAAGGACAAATTAATTAGTATTTATTTAAAAAATAAAACCAGTACTCTAACACAATTTATAAGAAAGTAACTAAAATTAATACATTATAAAATAGATTCAAATGACTAACTTTACACATTTGTATGTAAAAATATTAATTTAGAAACTTTACTCGATTTTAAAAGAGTTCTACGTTCATTTATTATTTGACCTGTGCCATAAAAATCCATTCACATGGCACAGAAGTTAACGAGTTCAGTAAAATTAACGAGTATAAATTTGGATAAACCTTTTTTCTTTGATCCCACCATTCTAGTGAATTGCTTTTTCTATCTAGATAGTCCTCACCTAAATATTTGTCCAACTCTATAATGCCAGCTATTTGTTTATTTTCTGGTCTAATGATTTTTATAGTTTCCTCATCATAGTCATCCCAAATGTTCTTCTGCTGGTTTCTGTCTTCACTGACTGTAATATTTATGTTTATATTGTTTGTAGGCCTTTTTTGATCAACTTCCGGTAAAGGTACAACCGCAAGTTTATTTCGAAGTCCCTGTAATGCCTTCTCATAAGCTTTGACATTTGTAAAATCTCGAGTTCTAAACCTTGGGTCCAAAATAGTATACTCTGCAAAAAGCTGTATTTAATTCATATCATTATCATTATCTTCTATATTTTGAAATCGATTTCTTATTTCCTCTTTTAAAACATCTAATAATGCGGTCACTTTAGGATTGTCTGTAGAACTTTTTGATAAAAATTTATCAATAATTTTACAAAACACAATAACTTTTGATAATCTTACATTTTTTTCGGAACAAAGTTCTGTTGTTACTTCATAAAATGGTTACAGGAGTGGTAGTACTTGTTCTATAATGTCCCAGTCGTCTTACTGCATGGAAAGGTCGTTCCGCAAAAGGGCTGTAGTTGTAATAATAGCATCTTTTATTTTAAATATGCGCTTTAACATTTCAAATGAAGAATTCCAACGAGTTGAAACCTCTTGTTTCAATTTTAGAAGTGGTAAGTTCATTTGTCTTTGGGCGTCTTGTAATTTACGTAGTCCCTGAGTGCTTCTTTTAAAATATTCTACAATATATTTCACCTTTGCAAGAGTATCTGATATTGTCCGTTTTGCTTTCTGAACAACCAAATTTAATGAATGTGCAAAGCACCCAACCGATGTCCAATTGCCCATTTTAACAGTTAATAAAATATTTGACGCATTATCACTTACAACAGCAGCTATTTTGAGAAATTTGCCATTCTTGCAATATGTTTTTCAGGAAATCTAACATGTTTTCAGCAGTATGTCTTTCATTATATTGGATGCAGCCTCACGTAGAAGAACAAAGCTTTGATTGTTCGTCAATATAATGAGCTGTTACAGCAATGTAACTTTCATTAGAGCGGGATGTCCATGAATCAGTAGTAAGGCACACGGTTTGTGCGTTATTTAACTTTATTTGTAATTCTTCTGCTATTTGCTGATGTGTTTTTATGAGCAAATTTTCAGACAATTTTTTCCTAGATGGTAATTGATAATTTGGACCCATTTTAATTAATTCTTTACATTCTGTTTCTTCGACCATTTTTAATGCATGATGCCCTTTAGCGATCATTTTGATAACTTGTTTATCGATTTGTTCTATTTTATGTAATGATGGCGGCTTTCGAACAAAATTTGTTATTCTGGTTTGAGATCTTGCTTTGGTACTTGAGGAAGATGACGTGTGACCAGAAACATCTTCACTATTCATTACTTGGATTTCAGGTATAAGTTCAGACTTAGAGGGTTCCACTGATGTTAAGACTATGGGGTGCTTACTTTTCATATAGCGACTTAAGTTTCCATTTGAACTATTAGCAATGCTAATTGACTGGGAGCAGTAATTGCATTTGGCTCTTTTGTCTCCATGTTCCGTAAAATAGTCCCAAAGAGTACTGTGTTTTCTTTTCGAACTCATAGTATTTTTTTAAATCTGAAATAAAAAAGACTTAATTAACTTCTTACAATAATTGTACACAATTATCATTATACACAAGTACTATTATACCCAAGTAGAGGTACTATATAAACATACAATTATTATTACATACAATAATTATTCTATTGTACATATGTTATTATACATAATATTATTCTACACAATTATTATACACTAAAACAATTTTTACTTACATAAATATATCACCAGTTATCAGCTCACCCTCACGGTAAAGTAAACTAAATTATCTATATAATGAAAATAAAACGCACCACAAACTTGAAATTATAATCTCAACTAAATAATTTTTCAGCAGTTTCAGCGCTCATCCACTTCTACTAATCGTCCACATGTCCACATATTAGTTCCTAGATGATTAGTTCATTTCATGTTCTTCCTTCCTACCTGCTCAGCTACAGAGCTCAGCTCACTTATTTCGTTCGTCGCGTCTGAACTCGGAAGATTCGAACTGAACCGCTCCTACCGATCAACAAACGAAACGCGAAGCTTCGACTCCGAGAAATAAACGGCTCAGCGGAGCGAGTGAACGGTTTAAGCCAGCTCTGATGAACTAGTTCATTTAGTTCAGGGTTTGGAGCCGGATCTTTGAACTAGTTCGCTCATGAACTACACAAGCCTAATTCACTAACACTTCTCTCATAACTCCATATACATTTTGATTGTTTACTTCAGGTATCTGCCCATTATCTATGTATTCATCAACATAAGGTAAATCCTGAGGTGGCTGTTCTTCTTTCTCAATGATACAAATATTATGTAACACAGCACAGGCTAATATTACCTCAATGGCAGTTTCCAATTTAAGCCTTATTCCTAATGCTAGAACTGGAAATCTTCGTTTTAGAACACCATATTGTCTTTCAAGGGTATTCCTGTTTCTAATATGTGCTGTATTATATTGTATTTGACATTTGTTGTCGGATTTAAAAATGGTGTCATCAAATAATCCTGAAAAAATAATTTCTTATAAATATTTATTCTTTTTACAGGTGGTGATGAGCTTAGTTCAGAGTGGAAGGAGATATTGAAAAAAATTAACTTTAATTCCAATTAAATATTTTGTTTAGTTTGTTTTAATTTTGGAAAAAATAAACTTTAAGTCAGATTAAATATTTTGTTTAATTTCTTACCGTTAAACGGTATTAACTATCTCCTAACAAAAGACAGTTTGGATATCTTACCATTTCAAAATTCAACGATATCTGACTATTCTGAAATATAGCAGAATCATGTGTGGATCCAGGCCAACGTGCAACAATATTCAATATTTTTAGATCAGGGCCTGCTACAGTTTCCACATTTATTGAAAAATATCCTTTTTTATTACGGAATAATTTAGCATCATTTCCTCCTAAAAAATAAAACAAAATGTTCCATTAAAACTATAAAGGTATAATATATTGTTTGATTTTTCTTTGGAATGTTACATTTATTTTTGTGTATATACAGGATGCAACAGATTAATTTTATGAGTGTTTCTACAACTAGGGTCAATCGACCAATGATTGAAGAACACCTAATAAATGAACAGCCTGTTAATAAATTTCTTTAAAAATAAGAATACGCGACGTAGAAGCTCTTTCGTCTCTTTTTAACATGTTACGCACATATCTTCTTAATACAGTTAATTGACTAAGGGGGATACGAATTAGTAATGAAGTTTAATAAAAACTGTTGAAGTGTGAAGGTGTCAACAAGTGGCCATTTTGTATCATTCTTGTGTAGTAAGTACGGTAAGCACGTGTTGTTTTCTAAGCCTCTAACTTTATAATTTATGGAAATATTAGAACGGTGGGCAGTTTACGGCTTACTATACACATAATTATTTAAGTTAAAAACCAGACTATGTTTTAAATATTTTAAATAGTGTATAATTTCCGCATGTTCAATTACTGGTTTGAAATTTTCTAAAAATCCAGTAAATGAACACTGTGTTCATTCATTGCATTTTACACAATTTATTTTTTTAAGCAAAAATCGACTTTAAACATACCCTAAATAGAAATGAGCTAACCTAACCTGTATTAATTTAAAATATTTGCTAGTAAACCAGTAAATGAACAGTGTTCATCCAATGGTGTTCATTTACTGGTTATCAATTATTACAAAGTAATTTTTTTCAGATGGCTGCAAAATATTCACGTTTTAAATACACGGAGGAAGCTTTAGACGCGGCAATCAACGAAATTCAAGCAGAAACAATTTCCTTAAATAAAGCTTCTTCTAAATATGGCATACCGAAATCCACTTTACATAATAAATTAACGGGAAAAGTGACTTATATCCGAAGAATGGGACCCTCTACAGTGTTGAGTTCTTACGAGGAAAACAGATTAGTGAATTGGATTGTAGCAAAAGCCAAATTGGGATTTCCTATACATCCCTATGAGGTTAAGGATTCCGTGCAAACGGTTCTTAAAGAATCCCATAGAGAAAATAATTTTACTGATGATCTACCAGGAGATAAGTGGTTAAAGCTGTTTCTCCAGAGGCACCCAGAAATTTCAAAACACAAATTATCTCCAAATCTCGTGTTTCGGTTACTGAGGATAGGATTAGGCAATGGTTTTCAGAACTTATCAAATACTTAACGGACACAAAAGTATTAGACATGATGTATAATCCATCTCGCATTTTTAATGCGGATGAAACCGGCATGCGAACATGTATGACGTCGGGTCTGGTTCTGGAACCCTCCAAAAATTTTAAAAATCTCTATGAAATCTCAGGTAGGAATGAGAAAGAATCAATCACAGCTGCATAATTACTATGTAATTATGCAGCAAACAGTAAGGTGATCTCACCAATGATTGTTTTTCCCTACAAGAGAATTCCTAAAGAACTGGCTCTTTCGGTGCCAAATGGATGGGCCATTGGAAGGTCCGATTCGGGTTGGATGACCAGTGCAACAATTTTTGTGTATATTGCAAATGTATTTTATCTCTGGCTAGTAAAAAATAGCATAATATTTCCAGTAATCCTTTTCCTAGATGGACATAAGTCCCACTATAATTTGGACCTTTATGAGTTCTGTATCAAATACAGAATCATCCTTTATTGTATGTACCCCAACTCGACCCACATACTACAGCCTTGTGATATCAGTATATTTAGACCTTTAAAACTTGAATGGAAATCAGTATGCCGCCTTCATGTGGCCTTTATCCATTAAACCCTAACGCAGTTGATTATTCAAAGTGTATCTCGACCCGACGAAATGAAATCTTTCATAAAAGATTCAGTACCGAATTGTCATTAGAAGATTACAAATGTTCCTTAAAAGTATTGGTACACTATTTACATATCAATAATATTACAAATTTTTCCAAGGACATACATTCTTTTCGAAAATTTTGTGAACAAAACATACATGAGCCAAAGGCTTTTGACTACAGTGGCGCTAAGTTGCCCACTTCGACTGAATTATATAATGGACCAGGCGAAGAATTGTTTAACGAGTCGTTTTTAGATAATATACCAATGGATGCAGAATATACAAGCTATCTATTCACCGAATCATTTTTAAATGAATTGAAAAAATATAGATCAAGAGGCCCAAGAATATGAGATCAGTGTTATGGAAAAAATTTAAAAAAATATTTGGAGATGGCCCAAAAGCTTAGACCAAATTTGGTACCTATAAAAAAAAGTTTATTTAAAAAAAATTTTGGAGCCGATATCTTCTGAAGGTAGTACATATCAAATAAATTTACTTAAGTAATCATAAATAATTATATTATTAAAACTTTTTAAGAAATAAACCTATGTTCATTTACTGGTATTGCAGTTTTCATTAATTGGATGAGTCCGTTCATTTACTGGAATTATTGACACTTTTATATAAAATCGGCAAACTCGTTAAAATCAATAAGTCTATCATAATTTTTAACGTTCCTACTAACAGAGAAATGTTTATAATTTATCTTTACACAATTATTGGCTACTGCAACCAATTTAAAATTGATTTGCATGTCCTCTAACTGAAAACTTCTCTTATTTGTTCATTCACTGGTCGAGCGACCCTATGGTACTTTTAAGCAATTGGTACATACATCCTACATGAATTATTTAACAAATATATAAGTTAAAAATTTACCTGGAGATTGCATTTTTACATGAGTACAATCAATTGTGCCCACAACATTGGGAAATCCACCTATTTCATAAAATTGTTGTTTGATTATATCTCTTTCTTCATTTCTTTCTGGAAATTTGATATAATGTGGAGACAAATCTATTATGGCATTTACTACTTGTTTCAATATTCTTGAAACTGTACTTTCACTTACTCCAAGATAGTCTCCCATTTCAATTTGATGACTACCTGTAGCCAAGAAACGTAGGGTCAACAACAACTGGTTCATGGGTGATATATATATATATATATATATATATATATATATATATATATATATATATATATATATATATATATATAATTAAACGCAAAAATATGTGAAATATATTTACCTGTCATCATGCAATTCAAGCTGATTTTCAATTTGTTGTAAAATCAACAATGCTGTAGTTTTTTTTAATTCTAAAACGTCGAAAAAAATCCAGATTATCGAATTCTTCGAATAAATTTTTTCGCCGTTTTAGAATTCGCGGACGTCTTTCATCCTCAGAACTATCATCCAAATTGTCCAACATTTCTAACAATTCAATTGCTTTCATAATAAAATAAAAAACAATGATTATACTGTATAATTGAATTATAATAATTTATACAGTATGTTGCGTAACAACAATACTTAATATTTTTAGTCTATTTTTGTATCATATTATTTAGTTTAGTTTTGTATCATACTGTATATTAGTTTAGATATATAAAATTTCTTTGTACTAACTAATAATTTGTAAAGCGCCGTTATCTTGCATTTAAATAACTTTCTACACAAGTTTCTAAAACCTTCATAGAATCGTAACAATGAAAGGATTAGTATTTTCCAAATTACCCTCTGACGCATTCCAAAATTCCGCAAGTTAAGACAAATACCCATATCAGGTATTGATGATATGAATATGAACTTTTTAAATTGAAAAATAGATTTCAGCATGATTAGATTATGTTAACAGAAGTGAATAATTTATAACCTAGGATTGAAAACATTAGTAGGAGAAAAGTTGAATATAAAGACACTGACTTCGGTTGTATGTTGTTATGATTGAGAGCGACAAAGAAAAAGCTGGTTATTTCCATCCTGTGGATATTGGTAAAATTCTTGGTAATTAAAATTCTTGGTAAATTAGGGAAGAGACCCATTCAATCCAATGCTTTTTTGCTGTGTTTTTTAATGTTTTTTTGGTTCTAGCCGAGATCTCCTGGTATTGAACGTAATTTTCAAAATAAGTGTTTTTTTCTTGTAATTTATTAAAGCCAATTTTCGTTGTTTGATAATATTGTCACAATCAATATTCCACCAAGAGGGTGGGTGCCGTTTACATTTATAAGATTTATATTGGGGTATTGCTGCTTCTGCGGCACGTATTTATATTATTAATGAAGAAGGAGTACTTTTCAGTTAGATTATCCGGGTGACTGATGTTCGTCTCATGCAAAATCGGAATCGTTGAGGTATTAAACGCCCAATTGGCTTTTTTAATATTCCATTTATTTTTAGGAGATATTTCATTTTCATTAATTTCAAAAATTAATTCTATGGAAATGACATAGTAATTTGATTCTAGAGTATCAGAGATGACATTCCAAGATGTTTTGCTTACTAGTTCAGGTGAACAAAAGGTTACATCAATTGCTGAATCCCGTTGATCAGGACGTCTTAAGATCGTAGGTTCTCCATTGTTAAATTATCTGCGACATTTATTAGTTGTGATCCTGTGGTATCATTATTATGACAGCCCCATATAGAGTGGTGTGCATTAAAATCACCACCTATAATTAAAGGCCCATCAAACTGTTTAAAAATTTTTACCCAATCTTCATATATTGTTTGTATTTTTGGAGGTAATATTATAATGAAATGAGATGCCATTCGTTAAAAATTCGCATCCAAAACTCATGACCTTAAACATAATACAACAATATTCACAATAATTGATTGTGAATTCTGAGTTTTGTAAAGGTTTTAAAACTCATTATACTAAAATTCGTTGCGTTTATTCTGTAAAATAAAAAATAGTCTTTATTAATTATTATTGGTTTGACTACACCGATTGTGCAATAAATAAAACTATCACCTTGTCTTGATTATGTTCATCGTTTTTTGAGATTTTGATACTGATTGATCATAATAATAAGTTGAGCATCCTTAAAATATAAAAGTTATTTCGCTATTTCACTATTTTTATTGAAAACTTTTTCTTGCAGTGTCAAATCGCCGTACTATTGAAATGTTCCAAAACATGAACATTAAACTGAATATTAACAAAAATGAAAATAGTAAACCGACTGTCTCATCAACTGACCAGCAAGTTACCAAAAGAAAACTTCTTCTTCTAGTTCCATGACCGTTATCGATCGTTGGATATCATGTTGGCTACCATATTCGCTATCGTGACTTTATTGACAGCAGCTCTAAATAACGATGTAGTTGATTTTCCATACCATTGCCTTAGATTTTTCAGCCATGATGTTCTTCTTCTACCAGGACCACGATTACCTTGGATCTTTCCCTGAATGATCAGATGTAAAAGATCATATTTTTCAGGGTGTCTCATAATATGACCGAAGTATTCCAGCTTGCGTTTCTTTATTATATTGACCAGTTGTGTTGTTTGGTTCAGCCGTCTAAGGACCTCCTCATTTCTAACTCTGTCGACCCAGCTTATTTTCAGTAGTCGTCTGTATACCCACATCTCAAAGGCTGTCAAGCGTTTAAGCATAGCCTCAGTTAGGGTCCACGCTTCTACTCCATACAGCAGGACAGGAAAGATGTAGCAAGATATCATACGAACTCTAAGGTCAATGCTAAGATCATGACTGCAAAGTACGTTTCTCATTTTTACAAAGGCAGCTCGGGCTTGTTCTATTCGGCTTTTAATTTCTGCGGTTGGATCCCAGCTCTCATTGATATTACTGCCGAGATACACGAGTTTCTCTACTCTGTCCAGTGTGGCATCTCCGACTTTTATACCGTCATCATGTATATAATTTTGTTTGCTAACTATCATATATTTAGTTTTCTTAACGTTGAGTTTTAGTCCATACTGATCACAAGTCTGTTTTATTTTGTTCATTAGATTTTGAAGGTCTTCTCCGCAATTGGCAAGGACTAAGGTATCGTCGGCATATCTAATATTGTTGACGGTTACTCCATTCACAATAATACCTTCGGTTGTCTCCATTAAGGCTTCCTTAAATATTTCCTCCGAATATAAGTTAAAAAGTAAAGGCGACAATATACAGCCTTGTCTCACTCCTCTTTTTATATTTATTTCATCCGACAGTTCTTGTTCAACCTTTATTCTTGCCACTTGATGCCAGTATAGATTTGTAAGTATTCGTAGATCTTTATCGTCCAATCCAGCTGTTTCCAATATTTCTAGCATTTTGTTATGTCGGACTTTGTCAAAAGCTTTTTCAAAATCGATTGCACAAATATACACATTTTGATTTATATCTCTGCATCTCTGTACTAGCACCTGTATACTAAACAAGGCTTCTCTTGTACCCAAGCCACTCCTAAACCCAAATTGAGTATTGCTAATTCTGTCCTCTAACAGCGTATAAATTCTGCTGTGTATTACTCGCAGAAAGATTTTCAAAACGTGACTCATCAGACTTATTGTCCGATAATCACCGCATGTCTTTGGACGATGTTTCTTAGGTATTGTGACAAATGTCGACTTTAACCAATCAGTTGGTAATATGCCAGTGTCATAAATTCTGTTAAAGAGATTACACAGAGCTTTAATTCCATTTTCTCCCAAAAACTTTAGTATTTCAGCACTTACTTCATCAAAAGAAAACACCCTACCTTATCCCCCATAATATCTACAAACAACATAGACAGTTTTGAGGATTTCTGTTCCGATGATAGTATCAAAGACCCAGATTACGAGTATTCGAATGGTGATGCAAATAACCGTAGAAGTCGCAAGAATAAATTCAAACGTAAAAAATCATTGATACCATCAGAGGAGATCACGACGGATTATTTGATAAATGCACCAATTCCTGATTCTGAGCGACAATCTCCAAAACAGTTGGATTCCGAAGACAATAACCAAGACTTTAATAATGAAGAATTACACTTAAAGCAAAATGTCTCCAGCCAACCAAATTCACTCGAAGCTATCCCTAGACAATCAAAATCTCGTAGCAGTTCATCTAGTACGAGCAGTTCAAGCAGCTCAAGTGGTTCGAACAGCTGCTCCAGTAGTTCAAGCAGTTCGTCCAGTTCAGATTCTGAAGCAGATCAAGCTTGTTCAAAAGCAGTTGCACCATCTAAAATAGAAAATATCCTGAGGTGTTTTTCGTCATCTAGCACCAACGAAGATGAAACTCCACGCGATTGTGTTGCTGAGCCAGTAGCTGGAATGTTTACAAATAACAATTTTAGTAACCCTTCTGATCCCGTAGCTTCACGGTCTACAATTTTTGCAGATATAGCTGCTCCATGTATTGAAGGTAAAGAAAATGTTAATTCGAGAAAAGAACGAAAACAAAAAGCTAGACCCAATAACTGGTTACGCGCCAAAGCGAAAATTTTGAGAAATTCTGGTAAGTCTTACTTGTCTAATTCAAAAAAAGAAATGACCATAGTTCCTGCAAAGTCATTAAAAGCACCATGTTCTGAAAAATGCAAACAAAATTGTGTACAAAAGATTACAGAAACACAACGCCAGCAAATTTTTGATAACTATTGGACCATGGGAGACTTGCAGAGACAACGTGAAGTTGTTCTACGCCATCTTTCAGTGGTTGAACCAAGATATTCGTACAAAATGCATAATAGTAATCGTGGAAAAAATAATGCTTTTTATTTTACTGTTAATAATGAACGAACTAGAGTATGTAAAATATTTTTTAAAGCCACGTTAGATATTACTGATACTACAGTCCGCACCGTACTTAAGAAGAAGAATAACGCATGTGGAACACTAGATCTGGACAATCGAGGCAAACATAGCCAACATTTTACTATTGATCCTGCTAGAAAAGAGGGTATTAGACGCCACATAGACTCCATACCTAAAATTGAAAGCCACTACTGTCGGTCCGACACAAAGAGGCTTTATATTGATGGAGGTAAAACTATAGCAGAGTTGCATAGAGATTATGAACTCGATTGCGATTCAAAAGATCTACCAAGCGGCAATTACTTAATGTATTATAAAATTTTTAACAGCGAATTTAACATTGCCTTTTTCCAACCGAAAAAGGATCAGTGTGAGAATTGCACATCTTTTAGTAATGCCGTAGAAAAAGATAAGGAAGAGTTGAGGAAAAAGTATGATACGCACTTAAAAGAAAAGAATCTAGCAAGACAAAATAAAGAAGACGACAAACAGTATACTCCCGATAATTGTATTGTAGCCGTGTATGATCTTCAAGCTGCAATGCCTTGTCCTAGAGGCAATGCGTCAAACTTTTACTACGTATCAAAATTGAATGTGTATAACTTCACGATATATAACTTAAAGTCTAAAGACACTGCTTGTTTTGTCTGGCATGAGAGTGAAGGCAAACGAGGAGCTATAGAAATTGGAACTTGTCTGCTCAAATTTATGATCAGCCTAAAAAACCATTCGGAGGAACTCACTTCAAAATTAGACTTGATTTTTTACTCTGATAACGAAAAATCAGTTTATTATAGCGCTTTATGTGTATGCAGTTTACCATCTCGATTTTATCTCGATATTATTAAATTCGGTATAGTCCATTTATGGGGAAAAACATTCTATGTGCTTGCCTAGATGTTGTCAAACACAATAAATCAGCAGTTAAATTCACTATAGCCATCACTTCTGAGGCCGTTTTTCCTGCAGTGTGGGTTCATGGTAGATGAAAACAATGCCCCAACTAGATGGAGAGGTGGTGATTACATACTAGACAATTTTAATGTGTCAGGAAACGGAGGGTTTTACGCCTATAATTTAATGAGTGTCCTTAACTTCACCATGGAAGGACAATGGAGCTCTGAACAAGCTGCGCAAGCCATTTTATTATTTTTACAAAAACATTGATTAGAATAGGATCTGTTTTTACTTCCCGTACAATGGAGATTGATGAAAATAATAGTGGTAAGAAGAGACCATACATCGAGGTTGATCCTGACACTGGAATAGAGGTGCCTTCTGCCAAAAGATTGAGAGTGACACCTGATAACATAAAAAAAGTAAAATGCCTTAAATTTCTCCTTAACTCATATGAAAAGATAATTGAAAAGACATTCAGTGAAGACATAAGAAACGAAGCATATGCGAGCATAAGTCTGGCACACAAGGTGACTAATGTAATATTCGCTTCATTCACAGTATTGAGACAAGAAGCAAGTGGTACCAACAGAACAATGGTGGCGAAGACAAGGGATAAGAAAACGTTTCCTTTAAATTATTTGGGAGGTGAGAGGAGCATCCTATTGGAAGAGGCAAATAACATCCTGAAAGAGGAGGCAGCGAATCAGGGTTTTGAGTTCAGGAAATTTGGACCTAACGAAGATGCTTGGTATGGGACAGTGATGCCCTATCTAGATTTCTTTGTGGGAAACCAGCTCCGACTGAGAGAGCTCAGATTAGGCCACAGTGTAGCTCCCAAAGGAAAAGCTGCTGATGGGACCCTCAAACAATTTTCCGTAATAAAGTATGGGTTGAATGGGTCCCATCATATCTTACTTGAAGGGTGTACATACCCACCGGAGAAGAAGTCAGCAATGGCTCAATCTGTGGGGCCAATGACAACTCTTTTACAGCACATTACAGTAGATAGACAATACAGGGGAAAATGGACAGCAGCATGTAAGAGGATGATGGCCCACATCCCATGCATAGATGATATACTAACCCCACACCTGACACCAACTGTACCGTTTTTAAATAAAACGAGCGGTTCGAATTTATATAAATATATTTATTTATAACTTTACAGTTCGGTATTCTCTTATCAACTAAACTTAACTCCTAATTCCGTTACATATATATACCAAAGTATTATGTTCGAGAATATTCGGGACTAGTCCCACCTCTAATTCGTTATTCGACGGGTGGAATTTTACAGCGCTTGATATAAAGCCGACACTTCTCGATGCTTCGAGATGCGACCGTTAAGCGGGCCACTTAGATGCTGTTAGCTGCTGAACGCATGTTCGTAACACTATTTTAGAAAATTCTTAATATCACTTAAAGTATTATTACCACTTGTGTCATTTTTCAAGACAACCTGAAAATAGCTTGAGTAACGCATTATGCTTTGTGATGTTATTCAAAATAATTTTGTTGTACTTACTTTGTCATAAGTCGAAGTACTGAATGTTTTTCATTATTTTGAAGTTCTTGTCATGGCCAAGTAACAAAAAGTTTATATCACAAGGAAATAATGATTAACGCCCTACTAATGTTTATATTTAATGTGAAAGGATCTCAATTTAATAAAAAGGTATGAGAATAAATAATGTTGTTTAATTTTTGACGGCCTCTCCTGAAAAATTACGTTTTTTTAAATGTGTGATTATTCATGAAAAGCAGCGATATATATAAGCTAGACAAAGTCAAAAGAGTGTTTCTCTGATATCCTGGCCAACTTTCTGACTGAAACTCCAAGAAATTTGCTTTTGGGATTCTTTAATCTCTTCGTCAAGACTCTGTAATGTAAACCACAATTTTAAATATTATGTATTTTGTTAATGTTAATTCTGTGTCTATTTTATATAATCTCACATGTTGTAAGTGTATTAGAATAATGTAATATTTTATAAAATATTTACAATTGTGTTTACATTACAGCATCTTGACAATGGGATTACATAATCCCAAGAACTAGGCAAAACAAACTCAAAAGAATGATTTTTTATATCCTAGCAAACTTTGTGACTGCACCTCCAAGACACTTGCTTTTTGTGAATATTGACAGTCACTAAATATATATATATATATATATATATATATATATATATATATATATATATATATATATATATATATATATATATATATCATCCATCACTAAATAGTTGCAAAGACAGGACATCCAGTCGAACAAGGACACTTTACAATTTACCAGGTTAGAAAACAGAATCTTGAACTTAGAAATTTCTAATTGTATTAAAGTCATTAACAGTTTAGAGTCCAACTTAACTAAATCAAAAAGAAACATCATTGAACTAACTTCTGAATTCATTTTTAATAACTTTCCTAGTAAACAACAAGTATCATATAACAGAATTTTTCACAAAACCAAATTAAGCAACACTAACAAATATAATAGGCTATTCAATCTTGAGCTGAACTTAAAACTTAAGACAAAACCGGGTTGGATTAAGAACCTTTCCAATGTAACTTTACCAGATGATATCTCTAGATTTTTGTCTTTGGGTCCTAAGTTCAGCATAGAACCAATCTTAGGGAACGATATCCCTATTAAGGATATGTTAGCTGACGTTGAAACAATCTTACATTCTGTCACTGATGTGCATCAGAGGGACATACTTATAGCTAGGTCAACATACATTATTACTGATTACTTACATAAAAACAGTAACAAAAATAACTTTAACTTTTTCAGAGCTATGTTACAAAAAACTCGCAAGTTTCTTAGTGAAAACACTAACATCATTGTCATGCCTTCAGACAAATGTAATGTAACTGTAGTTCTGGAAAAGCAGAGATATCTAGATCTATGTCTTGAATTGCTAAATTCCGATAATGTTTATGAAAGGTTGAACAGAGATCCAACCAACAATGTTCAAACCAGATGTAACAACCTCATTAAGGAATTGTGTAACTCAAGGCAGATAGATGAAGCTACAAAGAAAAAACTAACTAGCTACAAGGGTGTTATACCTAAATTTTACGCTCTGCCCAAAATTCACAAACCACAGCTTGCAGTTCGTCCCATTGTTGCATGTATTGGTGCCCCCACCAACTTATTAGCATCTTTTTTAACTGAAATCTTATCCAACGCATATGTGTCAAATGAATATTACATAAAAAACTCGTTTAATGTTTTCAATAACTTTAACAACTATCAATTACCTGATGGCTATGTGATTGTCAGTCTGGATGTAGTTTCATTATTCACCAATGTTCACTTAGATGCAGCTTTAACAGCGATTGAAAACAATTGGAATTTTATCAGTTCTCACTGTAATATCAACTTGGAGTACTTCAAAAAACTCATATCTTTTCTGTTTAATAACACCTATTTCACATTCAACAATACTGTGTTTAAACAAACACAAGGAACTCCTATGGGAGCTACTATCTCTCCCATTTTGGCCTGCTATGTGATGGATCATCTATTAGATATGGTTATCGCAGAATTGTCCTTTCATATTCCTTTTGTAAAAAAGTATGTGGATGACTTAATCCTAGCTATCCCCAGCAATGGATCCACAGAAATCTTAAATGTATTTAATAGGTATGATCCTCTACTACAGTTCACAATCGAACATGAGGACGATCTATGCTCAGTCCCCTTTCTTGACACCCGGTTCATTAGAACTCCAAATAACTCCCTTGTTATCGACTGGCATAGAAAACCTCATAGTTCTGGACGCTTCCTCAACTATTGGTCATACCATAGACATTCAATCAAAATCAACCTACTTAAACAAATGAAGGCTAGAATCATTTCCATCAGTGACCCTTCTTTCCAGCAGAAGAACCTGAGAATCCTGTTCAACCTTTTCATGGACAATTCATATCCAAAACCCTTAGTCACCAAAATTCTATTTAGTTTGACCCCTAACATAACACGCCGAAATGATGAGATACAAATCAATGCCACAAATGGAGAACATAATACCAATTGCTCATATACCTCACTGAAATACATCAAAAGCATAACACCCAGACTAACAAGACTTTTTAAAGATAGATGTCACCAATTTGAAAATAGCTTATAAAACTTCATTAACTGTAAGATCCATCTATTCTAAGGTTAAAGATAAAAGTAACATCAAAGATTGTTCCAACGTTGTCTACCAGATCCCTTGCAACAACTGCAATTTAGTATATGTGGGACAAACCACACGCAACCTAGGCAGTCGCCTAATCAGTCATCGTAGCGACAGTAGACTATACCCAGAAAGATCTGCACTGGCAGAACATGTAAATAAAGAACATCATATTATGAATTACGATTCAGTTAAAATTTTAGCTACGGAGTCCAATTACAATAAAAGACTCTTTTTAGAAATGGTATTCATTGCACAAAACTCAAATGCAATGAACAAAAGGAGTGACATTAATCAATTGAGCACTATATACTCCTACCTATTATATTTGGATGGATCATCACATTTCAATGTTTCAATGACTGATTCATTGTAAAGTTTCCAGGTTTCGTTATATTTTTCACAGTTTCTTTATTAAATTCTGTTTTTTTCCAATACAACCTTTGTCAATAATTTGATGTGTAACAATAGTAGTACTACATAAGACAAAGAAATAAGAAGAAGTACTGTCATTTGCCATGTCCAGGAATGACAGTTACTCTTAACCTTTCATTCAACAGTTGGCCGGCACACGTGGCCGTTGTAAACTTTTTTAACTGTCTTTTTCTTATGTGTTAAAGTATAATAATTTATTAAGTTTGGTCTTATACACCATGAAATTTTTATATGTGTTAAATATTTTAAAATTTGACTCAATCAATGAGTGGTGCGTAATATTGTCACCTGTAAGTGAAACATCCACGAAAGACGAACCTCAATAACGTAAGTTTTTATCGTTTTAAAAAAAACCATTTTCTACAACTAATTTCGAGGATGATTTACTAACAGTCGCACTTTATTTTCAGTTTTTCCTGATGATGAAAATAAACATTTTCGAAAGCTTGAAACTTAGTTAAAAGAGTACACTTATTTCACCGCTGAATAAATCCCAATAAACCTCAAAGCTCCGTTTTCTAACGTTGTCAGCAAAGACTTCTTTTCCTTCTCTCTCTATATATATATATATATATATATATATATATATATATATATATATATATATATATACAAATATTAATTACATGTTTTATGTTTTACCTTTCTTGTACTGTTTCGCATTCTGCAGTGGTGTCAGGGAATTTAACATATCTTGGCAACAGATGTTCTACCATCGCATCAGTTACTTCTGTTAATACTTTACTAAAAGTGGACCTTTCCATGGTAAAAATACTTTGTGCCACGATGCGCTGGTAGGACCCTGTTGCAAAAAATGCAAAAGCACTTAGCACCTAAAAATATAACATATTGTAATATATTCACTCAATTCTTAATATAAACAACATACCTTGGTTTCATGTGCTAACGCATTTGATCTTTGCACTTATCTTAGATGGGACCGGAGACTTTCGAACAAATGCCAAGACAATTCCCTCGATAACCTAAATATCTTTTGAAATTCGGCTTCCACTAATTCAAAAGAATTTAACAAATCTCGCAAAACTCTTCTCTGAATGTTTTCTTTGTCCCTACAAATAAAATAGTTTTGTTTACAAATAACATAACCTAAATAAATAATATACTACAATTAAAAATAACTTTAACAAACCTTCTAATAGCATCATCAGCTCTTATCGGCTGCGATTCGAACTCTCACCACTTAGGCTGGGGCAGCAAAGACAACAACGCTCGAGGTAAGTCCCTTTATGACTATATTATTATAAAAGTTTTATATATCTTAAATAAGGGCACCGAACCTACCTTTATTAATGTTCGTAGCCAAACAGTCATAGATATCACGCTGGCAACAGCTGAAATATCGAATAAGATTCAGAACTGGCAGGTATCGGATAATATTTCTATATCTGACCACCGCTGGCTAACCTATAATATTAGTCTGGAAAAAAGCCTTGTCAAATATCGCGACCCTAGGAGGACGGATGTAGAACTCTACAACCGACTCTTAGAAGATGCTCTGCGGAATGAAAAGGCTTCAACTCCAGGAACTAACATAGAATTGGAAAGGTATACGGTATCTATCCAAAACAAAATAAGCTATGCTTATAAAAAATCCAGTCCAATAAGGATGGTCCAGGAAAGTCGCAAAACCAACTCTTGGTGGTGCACTGAATTGGAACACCTTAGAAAGATAGCAAGAACAGCTTTTAATAGAGCGAAACGCACCAAACTCACAGGGGATTGGGATTCTTATCAATCAAATCTCAGAGAGTTTAAAAAGTCTGCAGACAAAGACAAAGAGCTGCTTGGAGAACCTTTTGTGAGGAAATCGAAGATTTCCCGCAGGCTTCCAGGCTACAAAAAGCGCTCTCAAAGGACCCACATCGGCATGTCGGCATACTAACGAAGGAAGATGGGAACAAAACTTCCAACATTCGCGAAAGTGCTGAGGTCCTGATAAAAACACTTTCCCGGTTCTAGTGTCTCAACAGCACCAAATCGGATGGAAGAAACAATCATACCCTCAACAAACGACTGGCATCTCGCCAGAACAATGATTAATGTGGAAAATGTAAAATGGGCCATATCGTGCTTTACCCCTTTCAAATCACCAGGGCCTGACGGCATATATCCAGCCCTACTACGGTGGGGACTGGATATCCTTCTGTCGCACCTCGTGGAAATATTCAGAGCCTCTTCGGTTCTGAGATATATTCCTAAGAAGTGGAGAGAGGTACGTGTGGTCTTCATACCAAAACCAGATAGGATGGACTACACCCTACCAAAGGCTTTCCGACCAATTAGCCTAACATCCTTTCTGTTGAAAACGATGGAGAGGCTATGCGAGAGGTACATAAGGGATGAAGTTCTGGTTCATAACCCACTTCACCCAAATCAACATGCATATACTTCAGGAAGATCTACCGATTCTGCACTGCATCATGTAGTGGGAAGAATTGAAAGATCACTGGATAATAAAGAATCCACCCTAGGTATATTCATAGACATTGAGGGAGCGTTTGATAAAACCACATTCCCAACTATCAGCCAACAGCTCAACGTTAGGAATGTTCCCCTGGCCATAAGCAAATGGATATTTAGTATGCTCTCTAGTAGAGCAGTAAGCATAAATGTAGAAGACGTTTCTGTTAGAGGCATGGTTACGAGGGGATGTCCACAGGGAGGGGTGCTATCACCACTACTATGGAACATAGTTCTAGACACCCTGGTTGACCAACTCAACAGCAACGGTTTCTACACAATAGCCTATGCAGACGATATTGCTGTCCAGCAAAGCGGTAAGTTTGAGAACACACTATGTGAGAGATCACAAGTTGCTCTTCGACTAATAGAAACATGGTGCAAGGAACAGTCACTATCTATAAATCCTAAGAAAACAGAGATGGTCCCCTTTACCAGGAAAAGAAGAATCACGGGCTTAATACCCCCAAGGATTCTAAACTATAATCTAAATTTTTCTGACGAGGTGAAGTACCTTGGTATTATCCTTGACAGGAAGTTAACATGGAACTCACACCTAGATGGTAGAGCTAAAAGAGCATATATTGCCTATGAACAGTGTCGACGAACGGTTGGACGCACTGGGGCCTCACGCCCAGGGTGATCGCCTGGGTCTACACCGCTGTCATTAGGCCAATGCTAACTTACGGAGCTATTGCTTGGGTACCAAAAGTGCTACAGGCAACAGCGATTAACAAACTAAACCATATTCAGCGGATGTCTTGCATAAATATAACAGGTGCCATGAAAACAACACCAATTGCTGCAATGGAGTTGATCATTGGCATCACGCCTCTAGACATATCTGCCAAAGAGGTGGCTCTAGTGACAATGGTGCGACTGCGCTCAGCTGGTGCAAACCTTGATGTAGGAATGGGGCAATTGAGAACTCGTTTCTGGCGGGGAGAGCTGGATGCGTTACCAGTACTACAGGCAGGCTGCGACTCAATTGAACCAAAGTTCGTCTTTAACAAACCCTACAAAATTGAAACAAGACAGTATATGGAGACAAACGTGGCATATTTGACAAACAAATGCCTATTGCATATACACCGATGGCTCCAAAATGAAAGATGGCTCAGGATGCGGGATATACTCCAGATTACTGAACCTAAGAATAAAGTGGGGTATGGGCAAAAATGCCAGTGTAGTTCAGACAGAACTAACTGGTATTTCCATAGCCGCAAAAGAGATAACCCAAAAAAGTATAGCAGGGAAAACTATAATGATCTGCACAGATAGCAGACAAGCGCTACTAACGTTGAATAGACCACGTGTCACATCAGGTTTAGTAATGGAGTGTCACGAGTCACTAACTCAAGCTTCGGATGGTAATACCATCATCCTGAAGTGGGTTAAAGGACACAATAATAATAAAGGCAACCGCATTGCTGACCAATTATCTAGGAAGGCGGCAGGCCTAAGACTCTTAGGACCTGGGGATCTTTTTGGTTGGTCAACTACAACAATCGCGGAAATTGTCAAATGTCATTCCCATACGCAAACCGTAAAAAGATGGGTAGAAGGGAAAGGATGTAAACTTGCCAGGGTAACACTAAGTAACCTTGAAGAGTCAACATCAAAGAAGTACCTGGGAATGACCAAGAAAAATCTACGTTTGGCAGTTAACTGGTCATTGTCAACTAAGCAAACACCTCCACACACTGGGGCTAGTAGACACACCTCTATGTAGGAAGTGTCAACGAGAACACGAGACTCTAGAGCATGTCCTATGTGAATGCCCAGAGTTATCGTTAATACGAGAGTACGCGTTCGGCGAGTCCTGGCCTACACCTGCCCACATAACGTCGGCTTAGTGACACAAAAATGTAACTACATTTTTTCACGTTTTGACATATTTACACCATTGAACTTACCTTAGTGAGTTCTATTGACCGACAAAAAATTGTATCTCTCCGAGCACTCAAAACCCCAATAAGGAGTTTTCGTAACTACATTTTTTAACAATCTTTTAGTGTCACAGATATATAAGTGCTGTTACATTTCTGTGATACTACGTTTTCGTACTATAAATAAGCTGATATTGAGTTACCTTTTTGTGGCATAAATTTTATTGTACTGAATGGTGCTTGCAGGTAGTAACTGTGGATTTGATAATTTGTTTATTATGTTTAGCAGGGTGGTCTCTTATATTTGCAGTTTTGTTACAGCTGTGAAACACGTGAATCAGTTGATAATTTGTTTATTATATTTATCAGGGTGGTCCGTTGCCTTTCCAGTTCTGTTACAACTGTGAAGACGTTAACACGTAAATCAGTTTTAAGTTAATTGTTGTAGATATTGTTATAATATTCGTTATAATACTGTTTTATAATTTTATTATTACACAATAATGAATTCAAGAGGGAAGAAGTTATTTTTGTTAGCTCTTAACAAATCGGTACGAGATGATGAAATGCATAGTCATAATTTAGTGCTTTCATCACAAGTGACATATTCAGATAGTGCCTCGCATGTTTTACTTGTGAACCTAATTTATCAGGGTATGAACATTGTGAGGATATATTTTTTGGTGTCGATTCTGATGAAACACATATTCATAATTTACCGTTCTTATCACAAGTGATACATTCAGATAGTGCCTCGCATGTTTCTACCAGTGAACCTAATGGATCAGGATATAAACAATGTGAGGATATATTTTTTTGTGACGATCCTATTGATGACCCTCCTTATGCTCCGTCAACTCCTGAGTTTTCATCTGAGGAGTCTTTTAATTCTTCGGTTCAAAAACCGACAGCTAATACAGAAATGAGAAATGAAGGAAGCATTGTGTTGGAGCGGAATGTGAGTGCAGTGGGTACCAGTGATGGTAGCGCAATAGGTATCAGTGCAGTGGGTACCAGTAATGGCAGTGCTAGTTTGCAATGTAAAAGAAAAAGGAAGGCTGAGCCGAGTACGTGGAAGAACAATATACGCAAGAGGTTAACACAGACTGGTAAGTCCTATATTTCTATTCGAGGAAAAGCAGTTAGTGCAAGGAGTGTAAAACCAAAGGATTGTTCTAAATGCCCCAAAAAATGTAATAGTAAATTTATTGAAGAATATCGGCAGCTCTGTCACTTTTCATTTTGGAATGAGCTTGGAAACATTGAAAAGCAAAAGCAGTATATTTTTTCTTTAGTTGAAGTAAAACCAAAAAGTTCAGTTAGAACAAAAGCTGAGAATTCACGACGTTCAAACACCAGAGAGTATTATTTAGTGAAAGAGGGTAACAAAATTCAGGTTTGTCAGGGATTTTTTCTTGCCACGTTCAACATATCAGAAACCTTTGTAAAAAATATACTGAAAAATAGATCGGATTGTCATGTTGTTCAGACTAGTAAAAGAGGTCGTCATCCTCCTGGAGTCGCAAGACCTGAAGACGCTAAAGAAGCCATAAAGAAGCCATATTAGAACTTTTCCTACAGTCCCTTCACATTATTGTAGAAAATCTTCAACCTATGAATCTACTACAGGACCTCAAGGTACAAAAAATGTATGATTTGTATGTTTACAAATGCAACAGTGAGAAAATAGTGCCTGAGAAATTATGGTTGTATAGACAAATTTTTCACAATAACTTTCATTTAAAATTTCAAGTACCAAGAAAAGACATGTGTGATACCTGTTTTAGATATCAAAATGCAACTGAAGATGAAAAGAAAGACTTGCAAAAGAATTACGAACAACATATCAACAGGAAAAATGCTGCTAGGGAATTTCACGACAAAGCTAAGGCGGATGCTTTGGAAAACAAAATAAATTTCATTCAATTTGATCTGGAGGCTGTAAGGTACTGCCCTTCCACAAATGCTAAAGCAATATTTTACAAAAGACGACTGGCCGTATATAATCTTACTGTTTACTGGTGATGTCAGGACCAGAAACGCTACTAATTATATGTGGCATGAAGGAGTGGCTGGCAGAGGTTCGAATGAAGTGTCCTCTTGTCTCTATAAATATCTACAGGACAATTGCGATGGTAAAGAGTTTCTTTTAATGAGTGACACGTGTGGTGGCCAAAACCGCAACGTAAATGTATGTGCTATGTTGCTTTACGCTGTTCAGACACTAGATATTCCAAAAATTGACCATTGCTTTTTTGAACCTGGCCATTCGCTAATGGAGTGTGACTCGGTCCATGGTCATATTGAGAAAGCATCAAAAAATGTGAACATATTTGATCCCACTGGGTGGTACACCATTGTAAGAACGGCGTCAAAGAAATCAAAATACACTGTACACGAGATTGGACAGGAAAAAATTTATGATTTCAAAGCTTTTTTGCCACAATTTTAATAAAAAACAAAAAAGTGGACATCGATGGTAGTAGCATAAATTGGCTAAAATTAACATGGCTGCAGTACAAAAAAGACAACAATAAACATATATTTTTTAAATATAATAAGGAAAATGAAAATTTCGGGTCTTTTGAGGTTACCCGAAAAGAAACTAGGAAATTTTCCATGCCAAATTTAACAACGGCGTATGAAGGAGCAAGGCCAATAAAAGAGGAAACATATAAGGATTTAGAAGAGCTGTGTAATAAAGGCATTATTCCTTCCCAGTACCATCTCTTCTTTAAGTCGTTGCTCACCAACAATATGGACAATCAATCAGATTAACATGATTAAAATTATTGTTTGATAAGGCTTTTAAAGTTTATGTTAAATTAAAAAAAATAATGTTATAAACATCTCGATGGGAATAACCACAATCTATTTATTAAAAAAAAATTATTGACGTTTCGACTTCTAAATTCAGAAATCATTGTCTAAACATTTTATAAAGTTTCTTTTTTTAATAAATAATATTGTGGTTATTTCCATCAAGACTTTTAAATAGTATTTAATGCCATAAGAAAATATCGTCAGAACAATAAAAAGTTATAAAATGAATTACGATTATTAATTTTATTATTATTATTAATAAATTGGGTAACCCTCAGTAGTGAAATTAGATTATAATGCTCCAACAACAAAGAATTATTACAAGTAGGTACCATTTCATTTTAGAAAAGCTTAGTCTTAATCCCCCACTGAAAAATACCCATCAAACGTGGAGTACAGCAGGGTTGTGTTTTGTCACCCACTCTTTTTAATCTGTACTCTGAAGAAATCTTTAGGGAGGCTTTGGATGACAGACAAGAGGGAGTAAGACTAGGTGGAGAAGTAATCAACAATATTAGATACGCTGACGATACAGCCATTCTTGCAGAAAGTTTACAAGATCTCCAAACATTACTAAATCTAGTCAGTGAAGCAAGTTATCGGAGAGGCCTAAAAATCAACATTTCAAAGACAAAGTGGATGGCAGTTGAAAAGATCCATATAGATCAAGGTCTGCTTTCTCTTAATGGAGAAGAGATAGAAAGGGTAAATCATTTCAAATACCTTGGCAGCTGGTTAAATGTAAATTGTGACTCTGATGAAGAGATAATATCCAGGATCGAAATATCACGTAAGGCTTTTATGACCTGGAAACCAGTTTTATGCAACAGAAACCTGTCAATGAACATTCGTAAGAAGGTCCTGAAATGTTATGTGTGGTCGATCCTATTGTATGGTTGTGAGACATGGACGTTAAAAACCACAATGCTAAACAAGTTAGAAGCATTCGAAATGTGGTGCTATAGACGAATCCTAAAGATATCGTGGGTTTCGCACACTTCCAATGAAGATGTTCTTCAAATGATCAACTCAGAACGTCTGCTCATAAACATCATAAAGAGGAGAAAAACAGAATACTTCGGCCATATAATTAGAGGACCCAAATACCATTTACTTCGCCTTATAATACAAGGAAAAGTGGAAGGAAAGTGGAAGTGTGATACATCACATCAATTTTTAGAATTTAACGTAAATGCAGATTAACGTGCACGTTATTTATAACGTTTTTGATACATCACAGGGCTGAATATTGAAAGCGTCTATATTCTTTGCCAAAATATTTATTTTCAATAGACATGAGGGTAAATGCAGACCATTGGGCAATTTTATTGGATTTTGCTGAAAAAAATCCATCAATTATTACAAAGAGATTTCCAGGATGTAACGGCAAAGAAAAGGTAACAGAACTGTGGAAGCAACTTTCAAATCAATTAAATGCACTTGGATATGGTGAAAAAACTACAGCTGAATGGAAAAAGGTAATAATTGCTTTTGAAGAAAACAAAACATTACCTAAAAATATATTTTATTTCAGACGCTAATTGATTGGAAGTCCAAAGTAAAAGGAAAAGCTGCTGGTATAAAAACGTATGAAAACAAGACTGGAGGTGGACAGTCATGTAGTCAACAGTTGTACTCATATGAACTTAGATTGCTATGTATAATGGGAAAGTCTTCATATGAGGGGAATCCTAAAAATGAGAAAGTGGGTTTGAAAAAAAGAAAATTACATGTAAGTAGGAATGTTAAAAATAGTGTAGTAAAAGTATTTGAGTAAATACAAAATGCAAATATATTGTTACTTGATTATTTAAAATAGAACTACAAAATAATTTTTAATAAAAGTATTTACATATACCTAAGATGCAGGTATTAAGTATTTTTTTTCAATGATTCTAAAGTATTGGCTACTGAAGAATCAGAGTATCTACTCAACCAACATATAATAAGATTCAACCCTTTCATTTTTTTACTAGAGTCAGTAATGTGGGTAGAGTCAGTAATGTACTTGTGGCGCACCATGCACATAGTTTTCTGTAGAACAGTTAAATGCTTATCACCCTCAATAAGAATCTTAGAGCATTTTCTACAATTGACATAGGGACATGACATCCACTATGAAGTGGAAAATATGAAAAATAAAATAAAAAATGTAATAAAACAATTTTGTATTTTATAAATACTAAATATGTATATAAAGTATTTTAAATAGAATACTAAATACATTTCGAAAAAAATATTTAAAAGGTAAAATAAAAATAGGTGTTTTGTATTTATATTTAAAATACATGTATTTCAAATAATCAACATCAATAGATGTGAGTAAGCTTTATTTCTGTAATAAGTGTAGATATTTTGTTTTAGGAAGATGTAAGCCTTGGACACAATACAAATGTTAAACACAAGTTGATCCTTCTTGATCCTAATAAAACCAAGCCATATATTCCTTCAACTCATCTCCCTGCTACCATTGTTCACACTTCAACTCATCTCCCTGCTACCATTGTTCACCCTTCAACTCATCTCCCTGCTACCATTGTTCACCCTATTAATCCCGAATCTGAATCTTTTGATACTGTACTGTACAGTTACTGAATTTCCCAGTTTATTATCTGCTAACTCTACACCAGATACCTTTCTCCCATCTAAATTAAAAACCCCGCAATGTTTTCCAAACCCAACTAAGTCCAATACTAAAGCTAAGCTACCAAATGAAAATCAAATAGCTGAACAATCTACTTCACGGCCATCCACGACCAAACAAAAAAGGATACCAAATAATACATTGACTGATATGCACAAAGAACTTTTAGAAGTGCTTAAGGATATGAACACCAACATAAGTTCCTTAGCTACAAGTCTTTCCGGACGGCAAATGTCATGGTGTATGGGGGATGAAGGAGCTGAACGGGCTGTACCCTTTACCATGGATGAACTTATCGAGGCATTGGGTTCACTGAAGACTCGTAGGTCCCCCAGACTGGATCAGATACCACCTGAGGCGGTGAAGGGTCTAGGACGGGAGGAGCCTGCTTGCCTTCTGGAACACATGCATGCACTGCTGGAAGCACAAACCTTTCCTGAGCCTTAATGGACATCGAGGTTAATACTGCTTCCCAAAGCTAGGGAAAAGTATCGCCCCATCTATCTTCTTTCATGCATTAGTAAGCTATATGAAAGAATGCTGCGAGTACGTATAGACGACATGATTGAGAGGTCAGGTGGTTTATCTCGTAGGCAATTTGGTTTTTGTAAAGGGAAAAGCAATTATATTATTGATGCAATCATGAGTGTACTCGAAACATTGCGCAACAGAGGGAATGAACATCGCTGGGCGGCCCTGTTGTTGTTTGATGTTAAGAATGCATTCAATACGTTGCAGTGGAATGAGGTAATGAAGGCAATGGAGGAGAGAGAATGTCCTGGTTACCTGATGAATATTGTGGCGGAGTATCTGTCCGAGAGAAGGATTATGATGGAAAAGGGCACGATCGTGGACGTGACGGCCGGGGTACCGCAGGGATCTGTCTTGGGATCGACGCTATGGAATCTGGTATATGACGGGGTTATGTACTGTGAATACGGAGAGGGTACAACCCCCATCGCATTCGCGGATGACCTCGCTGTACTGGTAGTAGCTCGGGATGAGCCAGAACTCAAATACCGGGTTCGGAAAGCAGGTGACGTCGTTAAGAAATGGATGACGCAGCACGGACTAAAACTTGCGACAGAGAAAACCGAAGCCATCATTCTGAATGGGACAAGGAACAGGCAAGGTGTTGAATTAAAATATGCGGGAGTATGTCTAACACCCAAGAAAAAAAAAGTATCTAGGAGTGACATTGCACCAGAATGGAAAATGGGGGGAACACGTTCGGGAGGTGGTCCGAAAGGCTGCGAATAGTGCGGCTGCGTTGGGAGGGTGATGCCGAACATTGGAGGACCCAATTCCGAAAGGAGGAGGATCTTACACGGTGTTGTACAGTCTATCGTCCTCTACGCGGCACCAGTCTGGGGCGAGGTGGTAGAGATAATGGCCTATAGGAGTCTAATGAAACGAGTAGACAGAACAAGTCTGTTGCGAGTGGCATGCGCCTACAGGACTGTGTCCTTTAGAGTTGTTCCTTTGAAAGAGCTTTATGAGAGAAGAGGACAAAACCTTACTGTGGCTGAGAGAAGATAGGTAAGGGAAAGGTCAGTTGAAAGATGGCAAGAAGAATGGAACAACACGGAGGATGTGGCACAGTGGACGAAAATGCTGATCCCGAACTTAAGAGCTTTGGTGGTCTGTGGCCACAGGCGACTGGATTATTTCCTGACGCAGGTGCTCACAGGACACGGGTGTTTTAGGGCCTACCTCTATAGAATCGGAAAGACTGATACAGATGAATGCCTATACTGTGGATACTCGGACACTGTGACACATACGATGTTAGATTGCAGCAGATGGATAGTGGAAAGGAACAGAATGGAGAGAGAGACAGGTGTGAATTTTGTTACAGTGAGAGAAATGAATGAGAGAATGATTGAAAATAAATTAGGTTGGATTAACATACACAGCTATATCCGTGCAGTGATCAAGAAAAAGGAAGAGGAAGAAAGACAGCTGGACCAACGGCAAAGGTAAGCGTGAATGATGCTGAAAGGTGAAGCTAGAACAGTGGGTCACACTGGTTGAGTTAGAATGCGTGAGTCTGACTGTGGGGAAGGAGGAAATGTCCGTCTGGGAATGATGCCGAACTAGGAGCGATAAGGGTCTTCTACGCGCTACCTGGAACGAGACAGGGAGCCTCTTTGCTGATGAATAGAGTGTGGATGTGTATGAATGGAGAATGAATGAATAAAGGTAGTGCTTCGGAAGTGATGCCCGCTTTACAGCTGCCATTCCGCTTCCGGATCGCTGGATGACAGAGGAGCGTCTGGTTTGGCAGGTAAGCGTTCGGCGTAGACTTGCGACGAGAGGGCATTTTAAGGTACCTCGGGAACTATCGCCGGGAGTAATAGTTGAGGTAGTGATTCAAAGCAGATCTATTTATGAACAAACTGTATTGATTTTGATCTTAGCTAATTTTGTAATAATTTTAATCAATAATAATAAAAATAAAAAAAAACAAAACTTTAACTAATTACTATGATATTTTTAACAGTTCTAATTAAAATATCTGTCTATTAAAAGTTGTCTGGTTCTTGTGCCCGAGTCTTCTTCATTTACCCTAATTTCAATTTTTTCAGGTCCCTGGTTATCGGGAAAATATTTTTCATCCAATCTTCCTTTGACACAAGTATTGTGTAAAACAAGCTACAACAATGTTTCCTACTTTTTCTGGATCATATCTTAACTTCCGTTCCCACAATAAACAACGGAATCTATTTTTCAGAACCCCATTACATCGTTCAATAACATTCCTTGCAGATGCATGGCGAAAGTTGTATCTTCTTTCTGGAGTTCCATCTGCAGCATTTTGAACAGGTGTCATGAGCCAAGGCTCCAAGGGATAACCAAGATCACCCAATAACCAGGAATTAGTGTCACCAGCCTCATAACAGTTTTGTAGCTCTTGTGTGATTGCAGACCTCCTCCAAATATATGCATCATGAGGGGCTTCAGCATATCTCGGGTTTACATTCAAAATAACTTACTGTTGCACATCTAAAAATATTTTAAACCAAATTCTATGTCATTAATTTATTTTAAAGTCTTACTAGCTGGACATTCTTTGAATGATATCCTTTACGGTTAAGATAATTATGTTCCTCTATTCGAGGAGCTACTATTGCTACATGTGTGCAATCGATTACCCCAAACCTGTTTTGATTGCAAGCTTTGCTTCTGGTGTGACGGGAAATTCAATCCAGGTATTTGACAGATTATGTACAATTAAGTCAGAAACTTCCTTGATACATTTGCTTACGGTAGTCTGTCCAATACATACTGCATGACTATGACCAATAACCCGTTGCTATGACCCATTGGCAAAAAAACTAAGGCGGTAAATATTCTTATGCTGGGGTCAACTGCAATCGGGTGTAATGAATTATTCATATGGGGCAACAGCTGTTCTATTAAATAGTGAACCATATCTTTAGTTAAGCGATACAAGGATATGAAATGATTATCGCTAAAAAAATGGGTCACTTTCGTCACGCATTATCCTTCTTTCTATATTCTGTTCTAGAATTTCATGCTGTCTATTTTCCTCGTCGATTTCCGCAAACATAAGTTGGTATAATGGAAGCATCTGGAAAATAAAACCTGTATAATATAATAACTTTACTTGAAATTAATTGTTATACCTTTGCTTTGAATCCCACAGTTTTACAGTTTACAAGATAAAAATAAGAATATTTTCAGTTTCTCCTGTCACTGTCAATTTATTTTAATAATCTGGGATAGAACACCAACATTTCCTACAATATTTTCAATATGAATAGTATATTCACGATGTTTACCGAATAACGGTTTCTACTATCGTATTCTATTTGGCGTGCTTCAAAAATGGTTTCCACAACGAAACTTTTACGTGACGTCACTAAAATAGAATTCTATTTTGCGTGCTCCCACTGCTGGCCACAGTACAACAATATCCCTAATTTTCAATTTTGCATTACTCACTGTCTGGACGTTCAATGCCAAAAAATAATTTTCTTGACCTAAAAATTTCTGCATCCTGACCACCTGGAGAATCTATTTTTATTAGAGTACAATCAATTGCACCAATTGTTCTAGGGAATGAAGCGATCTTGTAAAAATCTTCAACAGCTCTTTCCATTTCTTAATGATTTTTAGGCATATATATATATATATATATATATATATATATATATATATATATATATATATATATATATATATATAAACTGTTTTGGATGGGTTGGAGTCAATAAAAGGGGCTAATTGTTGACTATTTTTTACTCGAGCTTTCAACAGTGATTACAATTATTATCAAGAGCTTCTAAAAAATACAAAATATCTTACAAAGTTGAACTAGAAATAAAAAATTTTTTGTTAACTCACCAAATAAAATTAGGTTGTAATATAAAACTGCTGCTTACATAATAATTACAAAAAATATTAATAAAAAAAAAATTTATTAATATTTTTAAGTCTCCAAAAAGGCTACTTTTTAAAAATAATTTCAATTATACAGGGTGCTCCAGGAAAGTGCTACACATCAAAGTTATGTTTTTTTAAATGGGACACCGTGTATTTTATTGCATTTTTGAATTCTAAGAACAAAATAAGTGTCACTTTGTTAAAGGTTTGTTATACCTAGAGTCTACCGTTTTTGATATATCCAAGTATTTTTTAAAATAAGGAATATTTAAAACATGCCAATAACTCTTAAATTTCCTAATATTTAAAATTAATTTTTTTATGGAAGATTAAGAATTAATTGCACTCTAAAATCAAATACTATTCAAACATATTTTACAGGGTGTTTGCGAATTAGATATTTATTAGTGGCACCTTTAAGGATTCCCCAAACCGACGCGAAACTTTCGCAGCGGAATCGCGGCGAATCGTAAGGCACGGCGACTTAATGCATGTGTTCAGACAAGTTCGGACGGAAACCGGAACGGTCGCGGCAGAACAGCGTTGACGTTTTATGAAACGCTGCATGCACGGTTTTTTCCGCTGCAGTTATAGCAAGTTATAGTTTCGCGTGAATTATTAAAATGGCTGTTACAGAAAAACTAATTGAAATTGTGAAACAATATCCTATAATTTATGATTTAAGTGACGAAGATTATAAAAATATAAGAAAAAAGGATAAAGTCTGGGATAATATAGGGTCATTTCTAGGAGAAAATGGTAAGTTTTCATTATATATTATATATAATGAATTTAATAGTGCTCCGCCTGCGAATGTTCCGCAACGGTTTCGCGTCGCAAAAGTTTCGCGTCGGTGTGGGGAATCCTTTAAACATTAAAAACTGCTCTATTTTAAATGTGACACCCAGTATATTTTTTAATTTTATGAAAGATATTTCAAATACCTTTCAAAAAATATAAATATTCCAAAAAGAGGTTAATCTTTGTAAATGGGTATATTTATTTAAAAAACCCTTAAAAGGGCCACATCAATAAAACAAACGTTTTCGGACCACACAGTCCATCATCAGGTTTTTAAAATCGAAAAATGCCTAAAAATAAGTATAAACCATTTAGTTAAAACAAACGAGATTGTGAAATTTTGACTATGGTTGAAAAGCAAAAGATGGTTATACTTACTAGGTCACAATGCCTGAGCCACCAAAATACTAGGGTAAAAACCCTTTAAATTACATTTAGTTATGAAATATTGTACATTGTGTTGTAAAATAACTGTGATGTTCAGTATTAAATTAAATTTGACTAGAGGTAACACATGGCTCAATCGGGTTCCAGAGCCGGTGAGAGAGAACCTCTACACTCGGAGAACAGCGTGGAACTGATTGACAAGATACTTTTGAAGGATGAAGATAACAGAATGTCAATGCAACAAAAACTATAATAGTTGTACATAGTATTACTACAGCCAAAAGATTCAACAAGTTTTGATGATTTTAAAAAAATAACAACAATCTAGGTGTTGGGATTTAAAAACCTTTTTTATTTATTAATTTAGGGTATAAAAGATGTGAAATCAATGATGGTTTTATAGTCATGATTAATAGATTGACCTGTGTCTTAGGCAACTTATGTTGCTTTTCGTCGTATGGAATGTGGTCTAAAGTGTATTTAATATTGCTTATATATATGAAATTTATCCTTTTATGTTTATCACATCTAGGATCCCAAAGTCTACGTCTAAAATCACAAAGTGATTTTAGACGTAGAAGGTGACAAAATATGCGCAACGGAAGCCGCTTTGGAGTATTTTGAACTCATAAATAAGCTTCAAAATCGCTTAAATGAGTTATTTTTACCGCTTAAAGTAAGAGAGTCACTTTCAAAACTTGAAAATATGGAAGACCTTGACCTTAGTGTGAACTATCGGGATATCTTTATCACGCATGTCAAGCAGTTCTATTCAAATAGTGTAACATATTTGAAAAACAGGAGTGAAAATTTAAGTGAACTAAAGCCATTCGGATGGGTTAACTTGAAAAAACAAGTTTCTTGGGCTGAAATTGTATCGTCGTGTGAGGCTTTCAAAGACTACATAGGTCCGATATTGAATCAGGACGAACTGTTTGATGAAGTTAGTCTAATACGAACCTACGTTACAGAAGATAAAATCGCAGACTGGAATTTTGAAATGTCTACCGAAGATCGATGGCTCGAAATCTTCCAAAAGAGTTTGTTTTTTGTCTGCCTGGGACCAGTGCGTCGATTGAGCGGTTGTTCTCAAATATCAATAACTATTGGAGTTTCGTGCAATGAAATGTTTCAGTTCTTAAAGAGTAAACCACAACTTCTGAAGGAAATTCATAGTTCAAAAAGAAGAAGACTGGTACCAAAAAGATGATCAAGGTGTTCAGGAAGAAACGTCGAAAGAAAATTAACTATTAAAATTTATCATACATTTTTTTATGTACGTATCTTTAATTAAAAAAGAATCGTTCTTATCATTGTTTCATTAAATATTCGTAAAATTTTGACCAGAAAAATTTCCTAGGGTACTAGCAGTGTACATATTTTCTTAAAAATTATAAATGTACTTTTTTTTTTGTTGAAAAATTATGGTCACCCTAGGGAATATTTATATTTTTTGAAAGGTATTTGAAATATCTTTCATAAAATTAAAAAATATACTGGGTGTCACATTTAAAATAGAGCAGTTTTTAATGTTTAAAGGTGCCACTAATAAATATCTAATTCGCAAACATCCTGTAAAATATTTTTGAATAGTAAGTATTTGATTTTAGAGTACAATTAATTCTTAATCTTCCATAAAAAATTAATTTTAAATATTAGGAAAATTAGGAGTTATTGGCATGTTTTAAACATCCCTTATTTTTAAAAATACTTGGATATATCAAAAACGGTAGACTCTAAGTATAACAAACCTTTAACAAAGTGACACTTATTTTGTTCTTAGAATTCAAAAATGCAATAAAATACAGGGTGTCCCATTTAAAAAAAAACATAACTTTGATGTGTAGCACTTTCCTGGAGCACCCTGTATAATTGATTTTTTTTAAAGTAGCCTTTTTGGATCTATTCCTCGTAGCGTAAACCGATTTTTGAAAATAATACTTGTTTCGGCTGTACAGACCGAGACGTTACCGGCGGCCCACCCTATATATATATATATATATATATATATATATATATATATATATATATATATATATATATATATATATATATATATATATATATATATATATATATATATATATAAGGATCACTCAGACGAGTGGTGGGTTCTTATATCGGTCTCTAGGTGGAGAAATAAAAGACAAAGTTGATAGGCTACTTTATCTATTTTGAAGACGTTTCGCTTTCGAGTTTTGAAAGCATCATCAGTTCATCTAAAAAATTATTACAATATGAGAACCACACAATCATGGAAACGATGTTAATTGTTACCTTAAAAAGATATGTAGCAGTAGCAGATATGTATTTTTAAGGTAACAATTAACATCGTTTCCATGATTGTGTGGTTCTCATATTGTAATAATTTTTTAGATGAACTGATGATGCTTTCAAAACTCGAAAGCGAAACGTCTTCAAAATAGATAAAGTAGCCTATCAACTTTGTCTTTTATTTCTCCACCTAGAGACCGATATAAGAACCCACCACTCGTCTGAGTGATCCTTATATATATATATATATATATTGGATTGACGGTCGTACTCCTTTTTCCGATATATATATATATATATATATATATATATATATATATATATATATATATATATATATATATATATATATATATATACATATTGTGGCTTTAACGACGCAATTGCAAATGATGCTCGTTTTATAATTCTACATGATGAAGCTCTGGACACTCCCATAAAATCAGCTACATTTAATTGCATGCTTCCTGATGCATAAAATCTTAAAGCCAACAGAAGTTGTTGCATGGGAGTAATGTATCCACCTCTGAAATAAATAGCATTGTAATTATTTTAATATCAACAAATTTTTCGCATCTTACCTGTTTGTAGGCAAAGATATTTGGTTTTCTATTTTGTGTAGAAGGCATAAAACTGTTTTTTTTTCTTAACCCAAATCTTTGATAAAAATCCAGATCATCATAGTGTTCAAAATAGTTTATTCTTAATCTATAAATTTTTGGTCTCCTAACCGCAATAAATTCCTCATCAGATGAACTTGAACTAGATGTTTCAAAATTATGCATAACTGCACTTTAAAAGTATAATAGTTTAAAGAATTTTATTACAAAAGTAATATGTTATTGCAATGTAGGATGGTAGATAGGTTAACCTCACTCAAACAGTGTTGTTAAAATTTAAAATATTCAAAAAAATGGTTATGTACTATTTAAAGAAAGCTTTAACAACTTAAAGGTCCGAAATCGTCATTTTAAAGTTAAAGTGGCTTTTGTAAAAAAGGATCCTTTAACTTGATTATGAAATCGGCTGTAAATATAAGCAAAAATAAAGGTATAGAGGATGGAAATGAAAGTGATAATGCTAATATTGTTAATATACAGCAAGTTAGGGCTGCAGTTCATGAAGCAGAAACTGCCCAAAAAAACGTTTTTCTTTCAAAACCTTGTGTCTGAAGATGAAGACAAGAAACAGGATGGCAAAAGCAGATGAGTCGCAGAAATAAACCATTCGTTGTTAGAACAAACAACAATAACCCTAATATAACAAGTATTTCCAAGTCTGTATCCTTGCACGTAACAAGATTAACACCTGATACTAAATTAGATTTTGAATTGATGGTAAAACAGCACTTTCCAGAAGCCAAATGTGAAAACCATCAATCCAAATACCCAGATGCATCTTTTAAAGTAACTATTAACCAGTCAAATTCCAGGAGAGCTTGGTAGAGAGATGTTTGGCCAAGTGAGTCACTAATTTCTAATTTTTTTGTCAGCAAAAGCATGCTAGCACCGATGAATGTAACAATGGATCCTTCAATCTAAACAATCAAGTTTAGCACAAACAGTCCTGTAAGTAGCAAGTTGCAAACCTCTTTTAAATCCCTTAACCTAGATTTATATTATCAGAATGTTCGTGGTTTAACCCTTTAACGTCGGGAACCGCATATACGCGCATAAGTTTTCTTGCCCCAGATACGGGAGACGCATATATTCACTTACATCAAAATGTACTTTAGATCGGGAAACGTTCGTAATCGCTTTTATATTTGCGTATTGTATACTATTTCTAACATGTTATCGCTTATTGAATTTCACAGAACTGCGATGAACTGCGTGGGAGCTAGAGTAAAGTCAGCACATTTGGAAAAAATGTTTAGTCATTTGTTGACGACGGTGGTACGTGCTGAATTTGCTTTTCAATCACATTACCTTTATTAAGTATTTTGAATTATATAAATAATTTTTTTTTTTTAAATGGATTCGAAAAAAAGATATCTGACTAAAGAAGAGTTGGAGAAGCTTTTGGAAGAGTCGGATAATGATAATGAGTTTAGTTTTCAAGCAGAAAGTGACTCAGAGGGGGATTTCTCTGAAAACGAGAATGAAGTAGACGAACAAATATTAACTGATGTATCAGATACAGAACTAGACCTGGAAGTAGAATATATAGTACCGGGGTGTTCCACTGATACTGATGAACTTGGTAAGTTCTAATAAATATATAGTAAAAATTAGTTTTATTATAATTTTATATGTAGAACAAATTGACTTATTTTTATATCATTTTTTTTTAATTTTAGCTCAATCAAGACGGAAAAAAATGAGATTAGTCGATGATGATGATACGATCCAGTGGCGGAAAGACGGTGATGTGTATAAACCAAAAACACATCCCTTTGGTAATGAACGTTCAGGGTGCTCAATTCAAAATGATAGCCTGAGTATTTTGGAATGTTTTCAACTGTTTTTCTCTGTAAATATCGTAACACTAATTACAGAACAAACAAATCTTTTCTGCTCCCAAAACGAAAATATTCAGAGAAGCCATACAAAACAATGGAGTGAAATAACTGTAACTAAAATGTACTGTTTTATAGCTTTGTCAATTTTGATGGCGCAAGTAAAAAAACTACGGCTAATAGACTATTGGTCTAAAGACTCTTTGTTGTCGACACCAATATTTTCACAAATTTTTACGCGAGACCGTTATTTATTGATTCAACGAAATTTGCATTTTGTCGACAATAACGACGATACTAAAAAAAACGATAAACTATATAAAATAAGATTAGTTGTATCTCATCTTCTGAAAGCATACAAAGATGTGTTTTACCCGTTTGAAAATTTATGTATTGATGAAAGTTTGATGTTGTTCAAAGGAAGACTAAGCTTCAAACAATACATACCTTCGAAAATACATAGATTTGGGGTTAAATTTTTTTGTTTTATGTGACTGTGAGACTGGATACATATTAAATTTATATATATATATATATATATATATATATATATATATATATATATATATATATATATTGTGGAGCTGGAAGTAGTATACCAGAAGAGGCTAATAATGTCGGTAAATCCGGAAATGTTGTTCTTGCTCTCATGAAAGATTACCTAAATGCTGGCCATACTCTATATACCGATAACTGGTATACCAGTCCAAATTTGTATAGCTTACTGTGGTCAAAAAAGACAAATGCGTGTGACACTGTAAAGAGTAATAGAAAAAATATGCCTTCTATGACACAAAAACTAAATCGGGGCGAGATATAAGTCTTTACATCAAAAAATTTACTTGCGCTCAAATGGCAAGACAAACGCGAAGTTCGTATGTTGAGTACATTTCATAAACCAAATATTGTTGCTACGGAAAAAAAAGGCCATGCTGACAATATTATATCAAAACCTCAGGTAGTAGTTTACTATAATAGTAACATGGGTGCTGTAGATCGTACAGACATGTTACTAAGTTCGATCGAGTCTGCACGAAAAACCATCAAGTGGTACAAAAAAGTCTTTTTTCGATTTCTTGATATGTCTATTCTAAATGCGCACGCTGTCTACAAAATGAAAACGTCATCTAAAATATCAATGGCCGATTTTCACCTTACATTGACACGACAAATTCTAGAAAAAATTCATATACCCAAGCCAAGGCAATCTACTAAAACTAAGGACCATCAAGATTCTCCTTTGCGACTCATTGGGAGGCACTTCTTATCAGTTTGGTAACGAATAATCTAAATAAGCAAACCAGAAAAAGATGTCTCGTTTGCAGTAAAAAAAAAAGTACGCAAAGAAACAATCTATTGTTGCCAACAGTGTGAGGTTCCTCTTTGTGTGGTACCTTGTTTTGAAAACTACCATAATAAAAATATATACTGGGTCTAAACTTCTGTTATTCTAATATAAAATTATATTTTTAGTTTTTTGAATTGTTTTTTTGATTTGTATGCATTTTTATAAATAATTAATAAAACATTTATCTTCTGTACTTGTTTTTTCAATTTTAGACTTACAAATTTATTCACAACAAAAGTCGGGAAACGCATATATGCGCGCAAGTGTTAAACGGGAAGCGCATTGAAGCGCAAGGCACAAAAACTCCCGTATCTGAGGCACGGCACGTTAAAAAACTGCCGTCGTGAAAAAGAACTAAAGTACATGAATTTTATACTAGTATGTTGTCTTGTGACCATATTATTTTAATTACTGAAGCATAGTTAAATACTAGTGTCCTGGATGCTGAGCTGTTTGACAATATGTATGATGTAGCAAGAAGAGATAGAGATAACAATAAAACTCGTGGAGGTGAGTGATTATTGCAGTTAAGAAACATATAGTATTTGAACACTTTCAGTGAAATTGAATGTTTAGTAGTAAAAATAAAATACCACAAGTGTAATTTATTATTAATTGTGTGTATATTCCACCTTTTGTTTCTATGTTAATTTTTAATAACTTTTTACTAAATTTTGAAAATATTGTTTGTGATCAACATGTTGTACATTGTGAATGGAATGATGAATCAACATCAGTATATTAAAGTTCTGGAAAGAAAGCACATGCCACAAATTAAGAGTCGTTTGGCGAGTCGGAGAATTTTACCTTTATGCACGATTCAGCACCGTGCCATAAGGCAAAAACAGTAACATCGTACCTGGAAAAAAAATTAAAGTACTGAAGTGGCTAGGTAATTCCCCAGACCTCAATACCCAGACGATAGAAAATCTATGAGCTTATGAAGAGGAGGATTGTCCAGGAAACTGTCACAAATAAGCAGCAGTTAACTGAGAGACTCATTGCCACCTGGCACAGAAATGATAAAATAAAAGAAGACTGTGAAGGTGGTTGTACGGTAGCTATGAACAAACAAGATTATATCGACAAAACATTAACGTTGTTAAACGACAGATCGACATATATTGATTTGGACAACGACCCTACTAGAGTGATACAGAAAAAATAGAATGACTTAATAAAAACATTAAAAAACCAACATCAACTTACTGAACAAGTGGCAAAAAAGTTAACAATCTATGACTCATATTCTCCTAAACTTTATTGTTTGCCTAAAATCCACAAATTGGACGTTCCTCTCAGACCTATTGTAAGTTCTTTAAAGTCCACTACGTATAATATTTCTAAATTTCTTGCTGATATATTAAATGATGCCTTTGAATATCGCAACAATTATAATTCTAAGGTCACATTTACTTTATCAATGCTGTTAGGGGAATGCAGTTGCCAAAAGATTATGTTTTGATTTCTTTGGATGTGGTTTCTTTATTTACAAACATTCCACTAACTATGGTCACGAACATTATAGAATCAAATTGGAACCTTATAAAAGACTACACGACATTATCTAAAGGTAATTTTCTACTAATTCTCAGGTTCATTTTTAATAACACTTATTTCAGTTTCAATGGAAAATTTTACTCACAAATTTTTGGAACACCTATGGGTTCCCCGATTAGTCCCATCCTTGCTACTATTGTAACTGATCATCTCTTAGACAATGTGATCACGCAATTACCTTATCTAGCTTATGAAGAGGAGGATTGCCCAGGAAACTGTCACAAATAAGCAGCAGTTAACTGAGAGACTCATTGCCACCTGGCACAGAAATGATAAAATAAAAGAAGACTGCCTGAGAAACATTCAAAATATGCCAAGGAGAATAAAAACTGTCATCAAAACTAAAGGAGGTCACACAAAATATTTAAAAAAATTGTTATTTAAGGTCAAAGAAAAAAATATTTTAAAATTTGAAAAGAACGTATTTATGATCAATTTTTATATTAAATTCACATCATTAGCCGCTTATATGCAGTTTTATTTTCTATAAAGCTTTCAAAGAATCGCTATTGTAATAGAGCATTGCCTTGAAATCCTGAAGCAGAAATTCCGCCAACTCTTTCACATAAAATTAAGGAGTGTCCAATTAATTGCACATTTTGTAAGAGCAGCTTGTGTTTTGCATAATATTGCAATTGAAGATAGCTTCTTAAATGTAGAGTACATAGAACCTAATGAAGAGGTTCACGTAGAAAATGAAATAAATCCAGAAGTAGAAGATGCTGAAGATTTAGGAGCTGTTGCTATTAGGGAGATATTAGGTTGCTCAACTTATTAGTTAGATATTTTTTTTAGCAGATGTAGAAAATATCATCAATGAGGTGACAGTTGAATCCAAAGATCTACTTAGGGCACAAGTAACAAATGTAGTAACGAATTATCTACACAATTCAACATCTAAACCCCCCACAACATTAAACAAAACGTTTAAATATGTTCAAAAATATTTGAAGTTACATTCAGACATATATATTTTACAATCTGACAAAGGTGGTTGTACGGTAGCTATGAACAAACAAGATTATATCGACAAAACATTAAAGTTGTTAAACGACAGATCGACATATATTGATTTGGACAACGACCCTACTAGAGTGATACAGAAAAAATAGAATGACTTAATAAAAACATTAAAAAACCAACATCAACTTACTGAACAAGTGGCAAAAAAGTTAACAATCTATGACTCATATTCTCCTAAACTTTATTGTTTGCCTAAAATCCACAAATTGGACGTTCCTCTCAGACCTATTGTAAGTTCTTTAAAGTCCACTACGTATAATATTTCTAAATTTCTTGCTGATATATTAAATGATGCCTTTGAATATCGCAACAATTATAATTCTAAGGTCACATTTACTTTGTCAATGCTGTTAGGGGAATGCAGTTGCCAAAAGATTATGTTTTGATTTCTTTGGATGTGGTTTCTTTATTTACAAACATTCCACTAACTATGGTCACGAACATTATAGAATCAAATTGGAACCTTATAAAAGACTACACGACATTATCTAAAGGTAATTTTCTACTAATTCTCAGGTTCATTTTTAATAACACTTATTTCAGTTTCAATGGAAAATTTTACTCACAAATTTTTGGAACACCTATGGGTTCCCCGATTAGTCCCATCCTTGCTACTATTGTAACTGATCATCTCTTAGACAATTTGCGTGGGAAAGGTAATTGCGTGATCACAATGTGATCACGCAATTACCTTTCGAATTACCATTTATATATAAATATGTCGATGATATCATATGTGCAGTTCCATCTTATCACATCAATACCACATTAAACATCTTTAATTCATTTAACAAACATCTTTAGTTCACAATTGAAACAGAAACAGATCTTAGTATACCATTTTTAGACACAAAGGTAATAAGAACAAATGACAATATTTTGACATTGGATTGGTACCAAAAGCCAACTGCATCGGGCAGGTATATGAATTACTTTTCAAACCACACTTTATGACAAAGCGAACAATGAAACTTTGAAGCCATATTCTTATGTACAGGTGGTAATGCTAAGAGGAATATTTAAAAATTGGAAACAAACTGTTTTCTATGATTTCGAATTTCAGCTTTCGAAAGAAAAATTGTTTAAAATCATAGAGTTTGCTGATTCGTCAGGTAAATATTTTATGATAATTATTTTTATACCTATTCAATGATTATTATCAGTTGAACTATTTAAAATGTAATGCTATTTGTAATTATACATATTTTATTGTTACTGAATGTGATTATCTGCAAAAACTCTTAAAACACCTAATTTTTAGGTTTCTCAGTGGTAGCTATTGTAAGTGATTTAGGTTAGGTTAGGTTAGGTGGTAGAAACAAAGCTCTTTATAAAGAGTTAAATATTACTCATATTACCAGCTTCTATAAAAATCCTGCAAATAATCACAATATCTATGTGATGGCTGATGTACCCCATTTTGTAAAATTACTTCGAAATCACTTCGTAGATCAGGGATTTATTTTAAATGGAGATTCTGAGATAAATAAAACAATTATTAAAGAGGTTATTGATGTAACTGGTACTTCAGACCTAAAAATTACACATAAAATATCAAAGGAGTCTCTTAACATTTAATGCACTGGAAGACAAAAAGTAAAATTAGCAGCTAAGCTATTTTCCCACACCATTTCCAAGACAATTTTAAGATGTGGAACAGTGGGGTTATTGAAACAAGCAAACTGGCTTGAATGTGGAGAATTTTTTAAATTAATACAGTTGCGGTCACGGAATAGTTTACAGGTTCACGTATCTAGGAGCCCATTTTTTAAATTTTTACTTCGTTTAAACGCACCTTTTACGTCAAAGTGGCGTTGCCAGTGGTGTACTAGCTAGAATAGGTAGATTAAAATTAAAATATCAAAATATTTTACAAAATGAAAAATATAGAACACAGTTTTTTGAATAAAATGGATTATGATCTTAATAACGAAAATAAAGAAGTCTTTTTTTTTAATATGCATTTTATTTTAAATCTATTTTATATTAAATAACGATAAACAATGATAAATAATAATTAATATTTGGTGGAAGCCCCATTCTTGTCAATACAATTTTGCAGTCTTCTGTTCATAGATAGCACCAATCCCCTCATGTTATAGTTAACAAGCTCTTCCCATGCCTGCTCAATTGCTTCCCATAATTCAATTCTATTCCGTGGTCTAAGGTTTCTTTCATTTAGTTTCTTTGTTAACTCTGCCCACACATTTTCGACGGGGTTAAAGTCTGCAGTACGGGAAGGCCACGGAAGAACATTAACATCAGTTTTTTCTAGCCATTCTCGAACAATTCTACTCGTATACACCGGGCAATTGTCATGTTGGAAGATAAAGTCGTTGTTGGGGAATCTCTGGATCACCGATGGCAACATTGTGTGCTCAATAATATGTTTGTAATATAATCCTGTTAACTTCTCCTCTACATGATAACAAACGCCCGGGCCTTCGGCACTTATCCATCCCCATACGTTGACAGAGAATCCTCCACTATTTCTTAAATGATGCGTATACTGTTCATCATACCTATGATTTCTCGGCCTATAAACTCTTATTCGACCATTATTATACGACTGAAATACTTTTTCATCGGAAAATACAACCCTAGACCAAAAATTCTCATCGCGGTTTATAAATTCATTACAAAATTCAACTCGTCTCCTCTTGTGATCCTCAGTCAAAAAAGGTTTCCGTGCAGCTACACAATTTAGCAGTCCACTTGCTTTAATTCTTCGACGTGCAGTGCGAATACTGCCTGGAAACGCTGCCTCTTCTCTTGCCTTTTGAGCTGTGGCAAAAGGAGATTCTCTCAAATAATCTACTAACATGTCATCCTGTTGATCTGTGGAAATCTTCTGCCCTCCTGAACCGCCCAACCGTGCTATAGAGTGAAAATTATCCCATCTTTGTTTAATCTTCCATATGCACATATGACTCACGTTCAAATCAGCAGCAACTTGCCTTAGTGACCAACCTTCTTCGAGTTTGGCAATTGCTCTTGCTTTTTGCGCATAATTCAAATGTATTCTAACCATTTTGGAAGAGTTTAATATACTTTTATTTTATTGTTGAACACTCGCGAAAGCATTGACGTCTTGAAATTTTTTGACTTTGACATTTATCAAATCCGTACGACACTGCAATTTTACAGTATTACAATATAAAAAGTAAGGTGTAAACTATTCCGTGACCGCAACTGTACATATATTTTGTTTTTTTTTTGTTATCTGTAAATTAAATACTTTTATGTAATATAGCGATGGTATAAATAATAATTTTAGGTAAATGATTGGTTTGATAATATGAATGTCAGAGAGTATTCGAGTGACTCCAGGAAGCGAACAAAAGCTTATGGATTAGCTTCAAATATCCAATATGATATCATTACCAAAATGACAGACACAGTGGAAAATCTCCGGGTTAAAGGAAAGAAATGCTTGCTTCCATTCCAAAAAGGTGAAATTAAAATACATTAAGATTATTGATGATTAATTCTCATGACACCTATGTTTATTTCAGGCATTATTATGACTAACCATTCATTAAAACTTCTATTTGAAGATATGAAAACTAGATTTTCCACCAAATATATATTGATATATAGGTTAAATCAGGATGTATTGGAAAACTTCTTTGGAGCTATAGAGCCGAAGGATGGACTTTATGATCATCCAGATGCATTACAATTTAAATACCGTCTACGATCCTATATTCTTGGAAGAAATAAAGGCTCTCTTTCAAGCTCTCTTTTCAAGAAATAAAGGCTCTCAAGGTCTGATAGTGAACTCAGTGATATCGAATATGATGGCTAAGAAAATTTGGCAGGTTATATACGTCACAAGCTGAAGGATATAGATTCATCTGTAACTTTATCCAGTTCAAATGAGTTCACCTGGATTTCTCATTTAAGTGAAGGTGGTCTTTCAAAACCTACTTCTCATATGATGGAATATCTCGAAAAACTGGAGAAAAGTTTTAATTCGGTGAATAAAGATAAATTATATATTTCTAAACAATATTTAAAAAAAATATTAGATGAGTGTTTTTCAGTGTTGTGCTCTAATCAGACAAAAACTTTATTTTTTAGATCCAGGATGTTTTTTCGAATTAGACAATTAAATATGAATGAAGAATGTGAAAAAACAATTAAAGAATAGTGGTAAAGCCTACCAAACCGTAAAAGGACGTACAGTACCAGCTAAGAAACCAAAACCACCATGTACGAACTGTCGACTAAAATGCCCAGAGAAGATAAATGAAGAGAGTAGATTGAAACTATTTGAAGACTTTTGGAATATCGGTGACCTCACCAAACAGCGCTACTACATTGAAACTTGCATGGGAGTGGTTAAGCCGAAATATTCATTGCACAATGCGAATAGTACTCGATGATTGAATGTGTTATATCATTTTACAATACATGCAGAGAAAATTCGAGTATGTAAACGATTCTACACAGCAACGTTGGATATAGGACATTCGTTTTTATCTACAGTTAATAAGTTATCTAATTCGAGTGCGATAATACCGGAGGACCGTAGAGGACATCACGGCAATACTGGTAGGTGTTTATCAGACGATGTTAAAGATATTGTCCGAGAACACATAAATTCTTACCCTAGAAAAGAGTCACATTATTGTCGAGCATCTTCAAGTAAGGAATATCTAGTGGGTGATTTGAATTTGGCTTTGATGTACCGCCAATATAAGGAATGGTGTCATCAAAATAACAAATTTAAAGTCAAACAAGGAACTTACGAACACATTTTTCGAAATTAATTTAACATTGCATTTCATAAGCCAAAGAAAGACCAATGCACTTTGTGTTTGTCCTATCAAAATGTTACAGGTGATGATAAGTTACAGTTGATGTGTGCCTATGAACAGCATTTGAAGAAAAGAGATTTGTGCCGAGAAGAAAAAAGAGCTGACATAGCATCATGCAAAAATGATGAAAGTAAAATAATATGCTGTTATGACATGCAAGCTGTCCTGCAAACACCCTCCGGAAATGATTCTCTTTTTTTCTATAAAGAAGGTTAAATGTATACAACTGCACCGTCTATGATGTTGTGTCAAAAGCTGCTAACTGCTACTTATGGAATGAGTCGTTAGGGGGTAAAGGTTGTGATGAAGTCGGTACATGTATTTATTTATTTTTAAAAGATAATTGTATAGGAAACATGTTATATTTTATACGGATAAATGTTCAGCTCAGAACAAAAATAAATACTTACTAAGTCTTTATCACTATGCTATTCAAATTTTAAAAGTTAAATCAATTACGCACAAGTACTTAGTAGTTGGACATACCCAAAAGTAAATATTTCCTGTTATCTTGTATTGACGAAGCTTTTCAAGAATGTCTTGACGCGAGATAGTATCGAAAGCTCCTTCAATATCAAAGACAGTAGCGATCAAATCCTGTTTGTTTGAAATAGCGAAAGCTATTTGTGTTTGTAATAATACTAAATTGTCTAGGGTTGAACGGTGACGTCTGAAACCGGATTGCGATGAGTCAATTATTGCATATTTTTCGAGAAGCCATGTTAATCTTGAATTAATCATTTTCTCAAACAGTTTACATAATAAACAGGTTAGAGAGATAGGTCTGTAGGATTTTGTTAGGTTTGAGGGGAGATCAGATTTTTTTATTGGTATGATAATTGATTCACGCCACAGTTTGGGCAATTGCTGAGTATGCCATATCTTGTTATAAAGATTCAGCAGTGTTGCTGGGCTGGAATGAGATAAATTTTTGATGAATATAATTGGGATATTGTCTGGTCCAGCGGCGGAGTTCCTACAAGAGGATAGTGCAAGTGCTAATTCTTCTTGTGTAAAAGGAAGGTTAATAGCATCAATGTCGTGACTACTAATTTGTGGATTAAGAGAAATTTGTATATTCTGGTCATTTGCAGCCGTATTCACCAACAATTTTTAAAATTTAAGCGTTTCCTAAGAGAGGATAAGTATCACCTAATACTAATTTGGTATTCACCAACCCTTAAGAACCTCTTATATCGTTAAGAATTTCCTAACATTTAGGCAACCGATATTTCGCTTCCTAACAGTTTAGGCGTTTCTTTACCAACTAATTGACAGTTATTCATATAACCTAAAAGTGTGTTTTGTGGTGTATAAATTATTATAATTCAATTATACAGTATAATCATTGTTTTTTATTTTATTATGGAAGCAATTGAATTGTTAGAAATGTTGGACAATTTGGATGATAATTCTGAGGATGAAAGACGTCCGCGAATTCTAAAACGGCGAAAAAATTTATTCGAAGAATACGATAATCTGGATTTTAGAACGTTTTTAGACGTTTTAGAATTAAAAAAACTACAGCATTGTTGATTTTACAACAAATTGAAAATCAGCTTGAATTTCATGATGACAGGTAAATATATTTTACATATTTTTGCGTTTGAGTAATAATTATATATATATATATATATATATATATATATATATATATATATATATATATATATATATATTTTAGAAATGCTTCAGTATCACCCATGAACCAGTTGTTGTTGACCCTACGTTTCTTGGCTACAGGTAGTCATCAAATTGAAATGGGAGACTATCTTGGAGTAAGCCAAAGTACAGTTTCAAGAATATTGAAACGAGTAGTAAATGCCATAATAGATTTGTCTCCACATTATATCAAATTTCCAGAAAGAAATGAAGAAAGAGATATAATCAAACAACAATATTATGAAATAGGTGGATATCCCAATGTTGTGGGCACAATATTGATTGTACTCATGTAAAAATACAATCTCCAGGTAAATTTTTAACTTATATATTTGTTAAATAATTCATGTAGGATGTATGTACCAATTGCTTAAAAGTACCGTAGTTGTAGAAACACTCATAAAATTAATCTGTTGCATCCTGTATATACACAAAAATAATAAATGTAACATTCCAAAGAAAAATCAAACAATATATTATACCTTTATAGTTCTAATGGAACATTTTGTTTTATTTTTTAGGAGGAAACGATGCTGAATTATTCCGTAACAGAAAAGGATATTTTTCAATAAATGTGCAAACTGTAGCAGGCCCTGATCTAAAAATATTGAATATTGTTGCACGTTGGCCTGGATCCACACATGATTCTGCAATATTTCAGAATAGTCAGATATCGTTAAATTTTGAAATGGGAAGATATCCAAACTGTCTTTTGTTAGGAGATAGGGGATACCGTTTAATGGTAAGAAATTAAACAAAATATTTAATCTGACTTAAAGTTTATTTTTTCCAAAATTAAAACAAACTAAACAAAATATTTAATCGGAATTAAAGTTAATCTTTTTCAATATCTCCTTCCATTCTGCACTAACCTCATCACCACCTGTAAAAAGAATAAATATTTATAAGAAATTATTTTTTCAGGATTATTTGATGACACCATTTTTAAATCCGACAACAAATGGTCAAATACAATATAATACAGCACATATTAGAACCAGGAATACCCTTGAAAGACAATATGGTGTTCTAAAACGAAGATTTCCAGTTCTAGCATTAGGAATAAGGCTTAAATTGGAAACTGCCATTGAGGTAATATTAGCCTGTGCTGTGTTACATAATATTTGTATCACTGAGAAAGAAGAACAACCACCTCAGGATTTACCTAATGTTGATGAATACATAGATAATGGGCAGATACCTGAAGTAAACAATCGAAATGTATATGGAGTTGTGAGAGAAGTGTTAGTGAATACTTATTTTGATTGATTTGTTAAATGTATTATTACAAATAAAGTTAAATATAAAATTAGAGTGTAGTAGTTAAGCTATTTATAGTGTTTTTGGTAGTAATTTCTATAACAGTTAAATATGGTATAGTTAAATATAGTATATATAAATGTAGTAGTATAAGTCATTGTTTGTTTGTTTGAGAAGTTTAATTTAATAATTATATTAATCTATTTGTAGTATATTAACATTCAATTATTGTAATTTGTATAGCTACAATAAAATTAAAGTTTATTTTTTTGCTTTTAAATAAGTTATTATTTTATTTCATTATGAGGTGTCATATTAACATTCAATTATTGTAATTTATTGTATAACTACAATAAAATTAGAGTTTATTTTTTTCTTTTAAATAAGTTATTATTTTGTTTCATTATAAGGTGTGGTATAAGAAGTTTTAGTTGTTGTTTTAATCAATTTGTAGTATATTAGGAGAAACAAAACTATAAAACTATTGTTAATTAGTTAAATTTTTTGTTTACATGTTTTTGTCATTAAAATTTGTATAACTACAATAAACATAGCAGAGCTTACTTTTTAATTTTGAGATAAGTATTTGTTTTATTTGCAAGTTTTCCTCCATGTCCTTCTTTTTAAGAACATGAAGTTCCTCTGCCCTCCTATTATCTTCTTTGGTTTTACATATGGTTTCTTCAAGAAGTTCCCTTTTTTTTTTCTTCCGTTAAAATTTTCAATTCATTTAAGGATGCAGTTCCCACTTTAGGTCGCCTTCTCATTGTGAATGGTGTATCAATCATAGTGGTCACCTCTTGTGATGTTGATGGCACTTCTGCCAATACCACAACATCTGGGACACCTTCAATGATTGGATCATTTTCCTCCACCATCCACTCCATATCTACAGGTGCTTCATCCACATCTTCATTAATTCCTGTAATTATTAAAAATATTTATTGCTGTTTGGATTTAGTGAAGCAATGAACTATATATTAAGATAACAATTTTTTTGTATTTCAATGAATATTACTTGAATGGGTAATTAAATCATGGTGATAGAAATAACATAATGTGTGCTGTATGAATGTTTAATTAGTACTACTGGTTTTTGGTTATCTATCCAAGTGGCACTATTCAGGACCAGTTCACATAAAATGTGTTTAAAATTGAACAATTTCTATGTACAACAGTTTACTTACTAATGTTAGTATCCACTTGGTCACAATCCCTAACATTTAGAATGCCTGTGGCACCCCTACCCATCAAGTTTATCACCTCTTCCAGAATGGGATCTTCCTTTATATCTGGTGGACCTCCACCTGTAGCTGATACTGCTGATCTCTGCCTACTTTATCTTTACTATACTTTAGCCTCAGTTTTTAATTTCGCAAATACTTTTTTTAAGCTATCCACATTCCTAGAATTTTTTTTTGTTTAAATATTTAACATTATAAATACAAATAAAAGTACTTACCGGTTATTTGTGCCAGTAGCATTAAAGGTACAAGTTACCTTTTGCCACGCATTTTCTTTTATTTTATTGCTTGCACCATCAGTTTTTTTTGACATTATAATATTAAATTTTTTTACCAATTCAACCAATTTCATTTTTTCTTCTTTGGTAAAATTTGTACTTCTGTCCCTTTTTTTATCTTCCATGATATTTATGTATATATATATATATATATATATATATATATATATATATATATATATATATATATATTACACTAAACTAATTTATAACTACAACTACTGTGAATCTATAATAATCTACAACTACTGTGATAATGACTATCCTAAAATGATAATTAAATTTTAATAATATAAAACAACAATCTACTGCTACTAGGCTAAACTAATTTATAACTAGATTCAACTCCTACAACTACTGTGATAATCTATAATAAAAATAATTTAATATCATATAATACTCTAAACTACTGTGATAATGACTATCCTAAAATTTTAATAATTATATAAAACAACAATCTACATCAACCAGAGAATAATACTTTGATAATACCTAACGGACAATTTTTAAATTTTTTTATTTGCGGTTAGAAACTACAAATAATTTCTTCTTTTCCTGCCAGAACTAAGGTATCTGGCCACCTTTTACCATAATTTAGTTAGGTTTTTCGTTTTTCTCCGAAATTCTGTTGGCATTACGCACGAAATATATAATGTTGCCAGATTTACTACTTCCTAACAAAGTGTTTCCTAGTTAAGCAACGCTTTTGTTGGTGAATATCAAATAATGTACTAGGTATTGCCTAACGTTAAGCAATATCTAGTTAGGTGATGGTTTAGGAATGTTTGGTGAATACGGCTGTTGGACTTCCAATCTGTTCGACATCAGACCTAAATTTTCATGCAAAACTTTCAGCCATGATTTGAGCAATTGTCTGGTTATCTGTTATAACTTTTCCATTCAATGATATTGCTGGAATTTTTGGAGGTGTTTTATGACCTTTCATTTGTCTTATTTTTATCCAAACTTGAGATGGTGGAGTATCACTAGTAATTGTAGAGACAAAATTTTGCCAGGAATCTTTTTTGCTTTTTTTATGGACATACTTCGCTTTGGCTCTTAGCTTTTTGAAATATATTAGGTTTTCTTGAGTTCTTCTTTTTCGATATCTGTTGAGGGCAGTTTTGCATTGACGTACACTTAGTTCACATTCTGAATTCCACCATGGTACTGCTTTTTTAGAGGGGCGTATTGTTTTTTTTTGCATTATTATGCAGACATAATAATGCAGTTATTAAAGAGAGTTATTGCCTCGTCTATATCTTCAGATTGTTGAAGTTGTAACAAAAATGCTTTGTGCTGTGGCACGCCAATGTAACAAAACGTGTAGGATAATGGAAATGATAACATATAATTTAAGCTGGCTAGCAGAAGGTGCCGGAGAGTGACTACTTGACACTCAAAGGAGAATTCGGCCAATTTGCATGCCCTACAGAGACCGTAGAATTAGAAAATGAATGACAAGTTAGTAAAAAAACTATAGGTATATAAATAAGATAAATAAAAATGATTATAGAAGTTGCTCCAAAATGTGAGTGGGCGCCAGGAAAGTATTTACATAAACTTTCCAAGGTATCTTGTAAAGCTGTTTGCTAAAATAAAGAAAGGATATAGGTATGAATTGAAATATTTAGTTTTCACCAAAACTTTAATCCCTAGCCAAATATATACAATCTAAATTTAATATACCCACCACCAATTATGTACAGCTAATCTAGTTATATACAAAAAATAAATGCCCTGGTTATACAACTGATCCTGGATGATCTAAATTTACAAATAATAAAATATGGAAAAAAAAATGGTAATAACTGACCTAAAAAGGTAATTTATTTGCCTCAGAGATGCAACTCTGTATTCTGGCTTTATTGAATATAACAGTACCAAGTAATAAGGACACTATAAGTTAAATATACAAAAAAAATTATACAAAAAATATCATAGGTAAAAAAAATAAATCTAAGAAATAAACTTAATCCAGATTTACTATATTTTAAGGGAGATAATTCCCGCTGGCTTCCTAAGATTTTCGTAATCGGAAGGTCAGATCTGGACCTCTGGAGAGCAGCTACGGCAAGGAAAAAAAAACAGGCCTGGAACCAGGTATAACCGGACTAGGTTTCAACTTAATCGGTACTTCTTATTCAAATTATTCAAAAAAAAACAAAAGCAAATTCTTCCCCCGACTTCTGTTTGAATCCCAAAGGTAGGCTAAAAAAACATTTCTTTTAGAGTTTCTTCTTATACTTTACAGAGGAGGAAAAAAAACAAGGTTTATGAACCTTGAAAGGTTTTATAAATGTTACTTATGAATTGTGAGAGCAAAAAAAACTTAATGGATTTATAGATAATTTGACCGTCGTATGGTTTGACAATTTAAATGGATTAATTATATCGACAATTTTAATGAAAAGCATATGATACGAATATATTTTATAATATAAAGAGCGATATAAGACAGAATATTTTAACGATACTGTTAATAGCAATTTTACCGATAGATAATTATGTTTTACGGCCGGGAAATAAAATTAAAATACATATGATTTTAGATCAATTAACACTATCTATTTAGATGTTGAATATTTCTTAATGACGGATGGAAAAAAGTTCAGATAAGTATATCGAATTGAAACGTGACAATACAGGATCTCAAAATGGCTGATGACTTTTTTTTATTGTCGTTTTATTTATAACTTGGATACTTACGGCTTACAGTGGCTATAAACCAAATAGGACACTTCAAACAAAAAACCCCAAACTAAAACTTCTTATTACTTCTTCATAAAAAAACTCTTAAATTCCAAAAACCACGCCACGTGGCCCCTACCTTGGACTCAAGTTTCTGCTACCAAAGTTCAAACAGAAGTGCGATTCGGATACTCAATTTGAGCCAGCTAAACTATGATTTCAAACTTGGACGCTTGGTGTCGCTGTTTCATACCAACTTAAATTTTTAAGATTCAGAAAATCATTAAGAGGATTGAGATTTTAAATTTATTTAAAAAATGTTTCCGGAATGTTATAGTAACGTTCTCGTTACAAAGTAATAAAATATGATCTTCGGCGCTAGTTTGAAAATTATTCCAGTCGGCTTTAGCGATATTTCATTTAGTAATGGTGCAAACATTTTTATTGCTATTTGTTATGACTATCGGAAAGTGGTTACTATCATATAAGCTATCTAAAATATACCATGAATGAATCGGCAGACTTGGGATCACATATGCTGAGATCGATAGAAGAATAAGTTCCTGAGGCGATGTTAAAATATGTACTGGCTCCACTATTCATCAGACATGTATTATTGCAACTCAATACGGTCTCTACGGTTTTTCCTCTACCAAATGTTTTCTTTGAGTCCTACATGGTATTATGGGCGTTAAAGTCTCCAACTAGTATAAAAGGAGTGGGAAGTTGGCGAATTAAGTCATCTAATTCGGTTTCTGTTAAGTTATAATTAGGTGGAATATATGTACTGCATATGGTTATTTGGTCGGGACACCAGACAGTTATTGCTATGGCCTCCAAATTGGTGGTTAGGATATATTGCATAGAGAATAAATCATTAGACACGAAGATAGATGTTCCCCCACTTGCTCTTGTAAACGTAGGCCGAAGGAAATGGTAACCTTCAAAGTTTTTAAGTTCACGTCTATGTGTTTCCTTGAAATTGGTTTTTTGAAGGCAGATAATATCTGCTTTTGTATTATTGATTAATTGTTGTAAGCGTTCTAAGCGAGGGTAGAACCCATCGCAGTTCCACTGCACTAATGTGAAAGTAAAATATTTTTAACATTGAGAACGTTGAGAGAGGTCAGAGAAGAGTCGGTGAGATAATCTTCATCATTATTTGTAGATTGCGATGTTGTGCTTTCAATTTCTGAATTGTCGAAATTAGGTTGCTGTTTAATTTTCTTAGAAATCCTTGTGAATCTATTCTTAATTGTTCTACCTTCCAGTGAAGGGTATATTCTAAACATGTCGTCGACTAATGATCGAACATTTTGAGTGAACTGCTGTGCTTCTTGTAGAGGGTTATTACTGCCGAATGAGTTTTCCAGAAAGGCAAGAAAATTTTCAACCGGTAAGGAGAATAAGTTTGGATTTTCTTGATAAAGATTATTAATTGTGAGAACAGAAGAGGCGGTTAATTTAGACTGATTGGGTGCGACTTTCTTGGGTTTTTTAGTTTTATGCTTTATGGGCACGCTTGCATCGGGTGAAGGCATTTTTATGTCTTTGATGGGTAAGTTAGTAGATGTGTATGTTTCTTGAGAGGTAGAATCGCTGAAGTCAGAACGAGTTCGTTTCTGACCAGTGGTAGGAGGAAGAAATTCATTGTTTGCGGCAATAGAAGTGGTGGATATCTCGACAGTTTTTATCTGTTGATTGAGAACCGAATTTTGTGTTGTGTTTGGCGGTGCCATATTGTTTGATATTGAGGTAGCAGGGATGGGTTCAGCTGGGGACGTTTGTTCATTTGGGAGAGGATTGCCAGGGGAATTTTGACAGTTATTTGCTGTATGTCCATGTTTTTTGCATAGAAAACATGCCATTTTGTCAGTAGAGAGAAATATTGTGTATGAATTATTGTCCAATGGAATTATTAATGATGTTTCGATTTCAAGGCTATCTGTAGTTGGGGTAACGTATACCTGTCTTCTGAAGCTCATAATATGCGTGAATTCATCACCGGGGATTCCAGCTTTAAAAACTCTACACAACAATCACTAATCACTTTTTGATGGTAATATACTTTTAAAAACTGGTATTTACTGTGATAAACGGCAAATTTTTACACTGATTCACAGAGCGGTATGTACTCGTTCGAATCAATTTGACGTCTCCAATTGTTGTTGTTAAATAGGGTAAAATAAAGAAAGTGCAATAACAAATAAGATCTTAGATTAAGAATCTGAAAAGGAAGGTTGGTAATTAGCTCCTGGTCGCGGATCTGGAGGATAATTACGCAAATTAGTTCAATGCTAAGAATCTGTAAGGCAAAGATGTTGGAATAAACAATGCAAGTAATTTTATATGTAAGTATGAAATTAGTAAATATAGAGAAATCCCAGCTGTCAAAATTGAAGAGTAAGAAGGAGTCGAGGTAGGAACTTCAAACCAACTGGGAATCGTCTAGAATAGTGCCATTCGGCAATATCAACAATAAAATGTAAATAAAATACACCGTAAAAAGAGTTATAAAAGAAATTCGATATCTAAGTCGATACTGTATAAAAATAGTAAAAATAATACAAGTTCTACTCCTGAAATAAAATAAAATTAATTAAATATTTCTCGAAGTATCGACAAAGTTAAAGTTCGAAATATTTTATGAGGTTTTAACAGTGTACCTAAAATACATATAAAATACCAATATCAAAGATTGAAATATTTCGCAAGTTTTTAACAGTGTACCAGAAATACATATAAATTGCCAATATCAAAGATTGAAATAACTCAACCTTTAACCAAGACTGTGCAGCGTCAAACCACTATTGCTGCTTTTATTCCCAAACGGGTTACACCGAAATTAAAAAAAAATATAGATGATAAACTGATTCGACTTTTTACCGACAGTCTCCAGCCTTTTCGTATTGTTGAAGAACTTACATTTAGACAATTTTTTGAAGCTCTTAATCCATCGTATGAATTGCCAAATAGATACATGATATCTCGAACAGTAATTCCAGCAATGTATGAGCAATGTGTTATTGAAACACAACAATTAATAACAAATTCCAAAAAGATATGTGTTACTACAGATTGCTGGACATCTTCAAATATGGAGAGTTACATGGCGAATAACTGTTCATTATTTGGATGACGATTTTAAATTTATATCCCTACTACTAGATTGTTCTAATTTGCCTGTACAGCACACATCTATTAACCTGGCAAAAGAGAGTTTGTGTCGAATGGAAGGTAGAAAACAAAATTTTAATGGTTGTTTCGGATAATGCAGCAAATATAAAGTGTGCCATACAAAATGATATAAAAATGAAACATTTTGGATGTTTTGCACACGCGATAAACCTCATTGTGAACGATGGCTTAAAGGATGAGGAAATCATTAAAATTTTAAACAAAATAAAAAATACTGTAAGCCACTTTAAAAAGAGTTCTACAGCAACTGCTAAACTTTTAGATTATAAAAAAAATCAGGGAATTGGCAATCCTCTTAAATTACTGCAAGATGTTTCAACACGTTGGAATTCAACATTTTATATGTTGGAAAGATTTATTCACCTAGAAGAAACTGTAAAGGCTATTACAGCTATAACAAATATGGATGCAAACAATAGTTTGATAATGTATGAGTGGAATGTTATTAAACAACTATGTCAAATTTTAAGACCTTTTGAAAAAGTCACTAAAACTATTTCAGGAGAAGGCTATTTAACAGCTTCCCTTGTAATCCCATTGGTAAATGGATTAGTCTCTGTTTTTAATGTATTTAAAGAAAAGACGTTTGAAAGAGCAGTGCGTAATGTTCTAATCAAGTTAGACAATTCCATAGAGGAGAGACTAGGTCGGTTAGAAAATAGTAACACACTGTCGATTTCAACTTTTCTTGACCCAAGGTTTCGACAAATTCCATTTAAGGATCCAACAAATGCAGAAATAGGAAAGAAAAATATAATCGCTCTAATTGCTGAAAAACTTGGATTGGAAAAAAAAGATAAAGGTTCTATACCTCAAATTTTATTAGAAAATGAGGAAACATCTGGAGATCCGGACGATATATGGGCAGAATTTGATAAGACTGCCTCACAGTATCAACCACGAGGCACTACGACAAGCAGGGCAATAATCGAAATGCAAAGATTTATGGAATGCGATCAGTTACCAAGAAATGAAGATCCTTTAAAATGGTGGAGAGAAAATAAATATATTTTTCCACATCTTGCAGAAGTAGCGCAAGAACGTCTTAGTGTCATTGCACCATCAATGCCTTGCGAACGGTTATTTTCCAAGGCAGGTCTAATTATTTCGGATAAAAGAAGTCGACTTAATCATTAGAAAGCTAAAATGTTGCTATTCTTAAATTCAAATTTAAAAGTAACAAATAGTAGTAGTAGCTAAAGTGTTTGTAGCAAATAGTAGTATTTAAAGTTATGCCTCTGTATTTAAAGTTTTTATGTTAGATTTTCTTTATTAAAAATGGTTAGACTTACTGAACATCTATTTATTAATTTGGACTTAGCAAGTTATTTTTATATATTAAATCTTTTCTTTCTTTTACCAAATGATATTTTAAGTTGTCTTTTATAATGTAATTCTATTTCTAAATATTTTAAAGTTTTCTAGGAATAATTGTTTAATTATATTTTCCTTTAGTTATAATTTATATTATAAAAAATTGAATTTTCAAATGTATTAAAAAATATTTTGTTTTTTGTACACTATAATAATTAATAACGCTAGATTTGTAATTTTAAACAACAATAGTTGTAAGTTTTTTCAACAAATTTTAAATTCTTATTTACTTTATTTTTAAAACTTTGTATGTGGTATTATTGTTATTTTTATAAAATAAAAACAATGAAAAAACATCAAATTATTTATTAATAAAAAAAATTTTTCATTACAAAAACTACTTTTTGAATGAATTTTTTTTATGCTTATGTTAGGTCTAGCAAATCGTGACCTAGACGTGTAGAATTTTATGATGGTCCATAATGGTAACACTTATTCGGAGTTTACCATGCGACTTTTTCGTTGCACTGTTAAATCACAATCACAGGTAAAAATCACAGTGAATAAAAAATCACGATCACAGTTATACCTGTGATTGCAAAATCACAGTTTAGCCCACCTCTAATTCAGTATCTCGGACCTTCCTGTCGCTGGCGACTGAATGTGTATGCCAGATGCAGAAGAAACATTAGCTTAAATGAGCGCTTTCAGACACGGATACTGTTGCACCACATTCCATAAACGCACGATTTTCTGTCGAATTGTCGAATAGTTGTGAATGAACAACGAAAGAGAAAAGGTGTTTTTTTGAATATAGTTAAAAATGGAGCGTGCTGTATTTGATAACGATAAATTCATTTGTTTGGTACAACCAAATCCCTGTCTGTGGGATACTGCATCGCCAGATTACTGCAACAGAAATAAAAAGCCGCAATGCTGGGTCGAAATTTCTAAACAAATGTGCGACAATTTTGAGACCATGACTGCAGTTCAACAAAATGAATACGGTAAGAAATAAACATGTTTTTATTATAAATACATAGGTATTTTGTTACATACGTATACAGTTTAGTTTTAAAAGTTTGCTTGTTGGAATTTTGATTATTTAACGAATATAAAACTACATGTGTGTACTTATCGAATATATTAATTTTTCCTCAAAAAATAATGTGTTCAATATCATTTAACCACAAATATTTTTAGCAAGATATTACACAATTAGACCAGTCTGGTTAAAAAAATGGTCGAAAAATGTTTCGCAGATATCTGAAGCTTTTAAGACATGGGTGGGGGTACTATATGATGAATAAATGAAAAGGTACTCGTATTTTTACCTTGCGTTTTTTTTAAACAATATTTTATGGTCACAATTTGATTTTTTGTCTATAAGTTTTTTCCCTTATATTCTAAATAAGTAATATTTATATATTTTATTGGAATATCTTTATTTATTATTGTGTTAGGTTTTTTTGCACTTATGTATGAATTTTATTAATTTTTTATTAACAAAATAAAATGTTATTATTACATTTAAAGGTCGAAGAATTACCGTCTTTTAAATTTCTGGGAAATTTCCCCCCGATGTGTCAAATAGTTTAAAAGTTATTTAATTTATTTATCCCTGAGGCTAATTATTTAAACTATTGAACTTGCCATATGAATGATGCTATACACATTTAGCAAATTTCATAGGATTCTTTAGGTCTTAAACTATCCCAGAAGTTAAATGCATATTGCGTTTTCATCAAAATTATTTACAAAATAAACGTTTGAAAAATGGGTATGTTTTTTTACTGATAAACAATTGTAATAACTTCTATATTTTTCAAGCCACAGACTTGTACGTATAATCATTGGATAGCTGGTAAAAAAACTCACATTTAAAAAAAATTTTCTATGACAATAGGAACGAAGTTAGCGACTATTTTTAAAAACATCATATCTCCATTGTCCATAAACATTAAGAAGTAAAATTTGCACAAATTTTGAATGAAAATCTAAACATTATATTGAAACTTATAGAAATAAAATTCATCCAATTGTTCGACACTTATAGCTTTTTGAAACGAATATAGTTCTTCTTCAATATAGTTCTTTGTGTAAAATATTTTGTGTATTTTGAAAAAAAAAGTTTTAACTAAACGTATTGAATTACGATTGTTTGAAAATTGTAAGTAATATTTAAGACTATTAAATGAATAATTAATTACTTTAAAGTTGTATAATCATTGAAAAATATTATTTAGGTATTATAGATTATTTCAAAATAAACAGCAGACTGTGGCATTAACTTGTTCAAGCAGTAGTAGTTTCAAACTAAGTATTTTCCAGCTGCAATGGAAGCGAGAAAATGTAAATTTTTCCTACGTGTTTCAATTTGAAGTTCCGATGTCGAACAAAAAAACGGAGCTGCTGAAACAGTTATCCTCTCCACTTTCCTATGTCGATATTTCTAAAGTACCTTGTTTTCGAAGGGCTGTAAGTTTGGAAAAAGTGAATAAATTTTATAGCTATAAGTTTCAATATAAAGTTTAGATTTTCATTCAATATTTGTGCAAATTTTACTTCCTAATATTTATAAACAATAAAGATATGATTTTTTAAAAAATAGTCGCTAACTTCGTTCCTATTGGTCGTAGGTTTTTTATAAATGTGAGTTTTTTACCAGCTATCTAATAATTGTACGTACAGGTCTGTAGCTGCAAAATATAGAAGTTATTACAATTGTTTATAAGTAAAAAACATACCCCTTTTTCAAATGTTTATTTTGTAAATATTTTCGATGAAAACGCAAACATTTAACTTCTGAGATAGTTTTAGTCTTAAAGAATCAATAGTTCAATAGTTTAAATATTTAGCCTCAGTGATAAATAAACTAAATAACTTTTAAAATATTTGACCGATCGGGGGAAAATTTCGCACAAATTTAAAAGACGGTAATTCCTCGATGTTCAAATATATTAACATTTTATTTTGTTAATAAAAAAATAATAAAATTTATAAATTAATGCAAAAAGAATTGCTTTTTGCAAATATCTCCGTAAGTTATTTATCAAATTTAATTGAAAAAACGGGAAAATAAGGATATTCTTGGTATAAAAAAATAATATAAATATTGTTTATTTACAATATAAGGGAAAAAACTTATAGACAAAAAATCAAATTGTGACCATAATATTGTTTAAAAAAACGCAAGGTAAAAATACAAGTACCTTTTCAATATTCTCCATGTTAAGATTGTGATTCATTCACTAAAAAACTAAGCCGGTCCTGTGTGTGGCTGAACTCCACTGACGGCAGTGGCGCATTGAAAGAAGTGTGACAACAACCACATGCGCAAGAAAAAAGACATATGATTTTCAGAACATTTTTGGTAAAATTTAAGAAAAGACATACACATTTCGTTTATAATTATATTAGTTATATTAGTACATAGTACATTCAGTAGTGTTAATAAAATCTCAAATATAGTGCAATCACCAGTTTTTTATTACTACAGTCCATCTATATTGAAGTCAGAATTAACATTTGATCCTTCCAGCCCGATAAAATTGGATTGCAGCTTGAGATTTGCACGTGGTTTATGGAATGGCGCCGGTAATACAAGTAGGTCAAATCCATTGTACCTAAATTCCTGTCGTTGTAGAGTTAATGCTGTTTCAATTTGCAGTCATTTAACAATTGTCTATACATATAATACAATATCAATTATCAATACAAAATCAAATATATAAAACAATATCAATTCTACTTGTAAAGCTATTTTCAATGTTTTTTTCCATTTAAATGTGTATGTTTTATTTCCATTGTTATTATTCTTTGAGTTTAATATTTCTATATTAAATACACATAGCTATTATAAGGGTATCTTACTATTATGTTCATGTATGATATCGAGAATTAAACCATTAAACACAGTTAAACGCAATTATAGTAATCTCAAATTCCTAAGGCAAAACAACAATAAAAAGTGATTATAAACAATTACAATTTCAATATTAACATTAACAGCTACTTCTTATTTGCTGTAATAAATATATTGGTTATAATTATAAAAGTTATCAATTTATTCATTGAGCTCTAATAAAGTTGGATCTATTACTATTATATACTAAATAATTATTCTGCATAAAAGAATACAAGATGGCCGCTAGTTTAAATGCAAAGATACGGAAGCGTGGAGGTATTAAACATAAGCTAACTAAATTTCAAAACTATTTTGAACCATTATATAATCGATTTCTAACAAATCAAGAATTTGATAATAAAGAGATAATAGAATTAAAAATCAGATTAGGTAAAGTAGAATCATTAGAAACGGAATTTGAAGAGATTCAAGCCGTGATTGAGGACATTTGTCCAGACGATGAACTTGAGGCACAACGTGAAGAGGCAGACATATTTTTAAACATTCTAATAGATTGTGTAGCTAGGACACAAGAGGTTGTTAAAAAGATTGAAAGTAATTCAATTCCCCAAACCCTAGGGTCAGTCAATAATAATAGTCAATCTTTTAACGAAAATGCAATTAAATTACCACCCATTAAATGCCCTTCTTTTAATTGTGAATTTAGTAAATGGCTAGAATTCAAAGATACATTTGAAGCACTTTTTCATAACAAACTTACGCTTTCAGAAATTCAAAAATATCACTATTTAAGGTCATGCTTAGGTGAAGAAGCCTTGAAAATTATCCAAAGTTTAGAAGTTGCAGCACATAATTACCAGGATGCCTGGCAGTTATTGTGTGACCGATTTGACAATAAAAGATTGTTAGTTAATAATCATTTAAAACATTTATTTGAAATTGAGTCCTTACCCAAAGAATCAGCAGTAGGGTTAAGAGGGCTTATTGATTATGTAAACAAGCATATTAGAGCGTTAAAAACATTGCAACTTCCTACTGAGCATTGGGATGCTATGATTGTTCATATGATTTCTTTAAATCTAGATAAAAATACAAATCGCGAATGGGAACAATCACGTACAGATAAGATGTTGCCGAGTTTAGCTAGTTTTTTTGAGTTTTTGAAAAATAGAGCAGATTTTTTGGAAACAATAGAAACAAATAGCACTAGAGAAAATAAAGACACGCGACTAAGTGGTCATAAAAGTAAAACACGTCATCATTCATTTTTAGCTAGCAGTTCCGAAAATACTTGGGAACTAAAATGTAATTATTGCAAACAAAAACATTCTATTTATACTTGTGACCAATTTTTAAAACTGTCAGTAGCTGAAAGATGGCACAAAATAAAACAATTGAAAATGTGTACTAATTGTTTATGTCATGGCCATTTTAATACACACTGCCATAAAGGAAACTGTAAGTTTTGTAAGGGTAAGCACAATTCATTATTACATCATAAGAAATCTAACTCCTTTAATAACAATTCTGCTGATAATCAAAACAATTCTGAGAATTTTGTTAACTCAGAATCTAAACAAAGTGATCAGTTCAATGGGTCATCCATTATTTGTGGTAATACTGTATTTAATGACAATTATGTTATTTTACCTACTGCAATTGTTGATGTTCAAGATAAGACAGGTAAATTTCACAAAGTCCAAGCCATCTTGGATGTGGGTAGTCAGTGTTCATTTATATCTGACAATTTGTGTAAAAAATTAAATTTGAAAACCAATCGCATTGATGTATCAGTATCTGGTATCGCTGGTATTAATTCTAATTTACGGTACAAATGTGAGGTACTAATAAAATCCAATATTCATAACTTTCAAACTGTCCTAAACTGTATCATTGTTGAAAGAATCTCAAGTAATTTACCATCTTGTAACTTCGATATTTCTAATTGGCACATTCCTGAAGGCATTGCACTTGCTAATCCTATGTTTAATTGTCCTAGAAATGTTGATCTATTAATTGGAGCGGATTTGTTTTGGGAGATTGTACTAAATGAAAGAATAAACCTAGGTCGAAATCTACCTCATCTAGTTAATACTGTCTTTGGCTATGTAGTATCAGGTCCAATAAATATTCCTATGAAAAAAGAGATTAATTGCAATTTTTTAATAAATGACGAGCTTCAAAAGTTCTGGTTTGTCGAGGAGATTCATCATGAACAGAAACAGATGTCACAGGAAGATTTGTTTTGTGAGGACTATTTTAATAAAACAGTTTCTCGAGATCCTTCTGGAAAATTTATTGTTCGTTTTCCACTAAAATTAGAAGCCACTCAATTAGGGGAATCAAAAAACTTAGCTGTTAAAAGACTGCTTTTTCAAGAGAAAAAATTGGAAAAGAATGATGTTTTAAAAAGCAATTACTATAAATTTATGGATGAGTATTTAAACTTGCAACATATGAGGCAATTAACACAAAAGGAATCCAGTCAATTTCGATGTTTTTTACCCCATTTTGCTGTTTTCCGTGAAGACAGTCTTACTACTGATGTTAGGATTGTATTTGATGGTTCGGCTAAAACCAATTCTGGGATATCATTAAATGATATCCAATATACTGGGCCAGCCATTCAGAATGATATATTTAAAATTATGTTGAGGTTTAGACAGCACAAGTTTGTTGTAATTGCTGATGTGGAAAAAATGTACCGTCAAATTTTGATACACCCTGAAGAAAGATATTTACAAAACATTCTTTGGCGACAAAATCCTAATGAGGACCTCACACCATTTGAGTTGCAAACAGTTACTTATGGTACGACTAGTGCTCCCTATTTGTCCATAAAATGCATAAAACAATTAGCTTCTGACTATAAACATGATTACCCAATTGCTAGTGAATTGATTGACCGTGACATGTATGTAGATGATTTAATAACTGGCTTCACCAGTGAAGAACATGGAATAGAAATTTGTAATCAAATTTCGATGATATTAAAATCAGCTTCTTTAAATTAAGAAAATGGGCTTCTAATAGCCAAGATATTTTAAAGGGTTTCAATGGATTAGTAATACTGATGTATTAACATACAATGTTTCAACATACAGTAATAAACAACCGATTACTAAAAGAAGTTTACTTAGTAATATTGCTAAGATATATGACCCTTTAGGTTTAATAAGTCCATGTATTATTCTAGTTAAGATATTAATTCAACAATTATGGTTGCTTGATTTAGATTGGGATGATGAACTACCACGAGACCTGCTCAATAAATGGGTAACATTTAAATCAAAATTGTCTGTTCTTAATAAAATAAATATTCCCAGGTATATTATGTGTGATAAAATAGTTCACATGGAGCTGCATGCCTTCAGTGATGCTAGCAAAGATGCTTATAGTGCAGTTTTATATGTTCGAACGGTTGATGAAAATGGAACAGTGTATGTCAGATTGCTATGTTCCAAAACCAGATGTCACCTATAAAAGTATTAACGGTTCCTAGATTAGAGTTATGTGGTGCTTTAGCACTAGCTCGCTTAGTCAATCAAGTGTCAAACGCACTTACATGTCAATGTAATGTTTTTTATTGGTGTGATTCTCAGATAGTATTGTGGTGGTTGAATACAGAGGCCAATAAACTACAAGTTTTTGTAAGCAATAGAGTCTCAGAAATTCAAACGCTGAGCAATATATCAAATTGGAGCTATGTCAATACTAAAGAAAATCCTGCTGATGTAGCATCTCGTGGCATGTATCCAGATGAACTATCCAATTGCAAGGTATGGTGGAATGGACCCTCATTTTTATATGAAAAACCATTCTGGCCACGATTATTTCAAGCTGGAGATAACAAGGAGCTTCCAGAAATCCGTAAAATTTGTCACACGCTTGTTGTTACCGAACAATTATTATTGTTTCAACGGTTCTCCTCTCTTAATAGATTAAAACGGGTTTTTGCATATTGCTTACGCTTTATTACAAACCTAAAAGAACGTACAAGGACAAAAGGGCCTCTTAGCGTTCTAGAGATGGAAAACAGTATGTTATGTTTAACTAAATTAGCACAAAAGGAAAGTTTTAAAAATGAAATTTCTATTATTAGTCAACAAAAAAATTTGCCTCATAAACATAGGTTACTTTCTCTAAGTCCATTCTTAGATTCAAACAGTTTTCTGAGAGTAGGAGGTAGACTTAAAAATTCTTCTTTGTCATTTGATGAAAAGCATCCATATCTCCTAGATGGTAAACATCTATTCACTAAATTAATATTTCACGCCGAACATTTACGATTACAACATGCAGGTCCACAACTTTTATTGTTTTCAGTACGTGAGAAGTTCTGGGCGACTGCTGGCATGTGTCTTGCCAAGAAGGTGGTACGAAATTGCATACAATGTTTTAAAAATAAACCTAGACAAACCGCCTCAATCATGGCTGACCTCCCTAAACATAGGGTTCAAATTTCAAAACCTTTTGCAAATACTGGAATTGATTACGCTGGTCCAGTACTGTTGCGTGATAGAAAGGGCCGACCTTATAAAACTTATAAGGCATATATTTGTTTATTTATATGTTTTGCCACTAACGGTGTTCACATTGAGCTGGTCACTGAGTTAACGAGTGAAGCATTTCTTGCTACATTTAGAAGGTTTGCCGCTCGACGTGGTACTCCTAATCATTTATATTCCGATAATGGATCTAATTTTGTTGGAGCTTATAAAGAGCTGCAAAAGTTATATAAGTTTTTAGAAAATTCTCAATCTGAGTTTGTTACAATCTGTTCACAGCAAAAAATTTCGTGGCATTTTATTCCACCAAATACTCCACATTTTGGAGGTCTTTGGGAGTCAAATATCAAAAACATTAAACATCATCTCCACAGAGTAATAGGAGAATCTATTTTAACATTTGAGGAGTATTCAACACTATTAACGCAAATTGAGGCAACATTAAACTCTAGACCTTTGTATCCTATGTCCTCAGATCCCAACGATTTAAACCCAATTACCCCTTCTCACCTATTGATTGGACATGCTCTCACATCACCTCCTGACCCACTATATGAAAGTATTACAATTAACCGGCTGTCCAGATTTCAATTATTGCAGCAAATGAATCAAAGCTTCTGGAAAAGATGGTCCTGTTTTTATCTATCTGAACTGCAGAAATGACACAAATGGAAAACTGGGAAAATGGATGTCAATATTGGTGACCTGGTCGTCGTAAAGCATGATAACTTGCCTTCTATTAAATGGATTTTGGGAAGAATTGTTGATGTCCATCCAGGCGATGATGGTGTAGTGCGGGTAGTGACCATAAAAACGTCGCAAAATACTTTTAAACGGGGTGTTTCGAAAATTTGTCCACTCCCTTCTCCTAATGACGATGTGTTTTGATAAGAATTTTTGAACATGCTGTTCAAAGGGGGGAGTATGTTAAGATTGTGATTCATTCACTAAAAAACTAAGCCGGTCCTGTGTGTGGCTGAACTCCACTGACGGCAGTGGCGCATTGAAAGAAGTGTGACAACAACCACATGCGCAAGAAAAAAGACAGATGATTTTCAGAACATTTTTGGTAAAATTTAAGAAAAGACATACACATTTCGTTTATAATTATATTAGTTATATTAGTACATAGTACATTCAGTAGTGTTAATAAAATCTCAAATATAGTGCAATCACCAGTTTTTTATTACTACAGTCCATCTATATTGAAGTCAGAATTAACACTCCATTTGTTAGAAAGTATTCCAAAAGTACATTCAATAAATCTACGTGCTCGAGTTAACCTGTAATTATGTATTCTCTTCTTTATTGGTAGATTTTTTCCTCCATAGGGTCTCATTACAATAAAAGATAATCCAAATGCTTCGTCTCCAACTATAACATATGGCATTTTGCAGTCGCTTTTTTGTGGTAGAAAATCTGGATTAGGAAGATCGAGCTTATTTGAAATTAATTTTTCGTAAAACAATGAGTTTGTAAAAACGCTTGAATCGCTGTTTTTTCCGTAGTCTTCAATATCAACAAATGTAAAACAATAATTCGAGTCGCACATAGCCAGTAATTGTATTGAGAAGAAGTGTTTGTAGTTAAAATAAAGTGAACCACTATGTTGTGGTCTTATAACTCTGATATGTTTGCCGTCAGCGGCCCCCAAACAGTGAGGATAATTCGATTTTTTTAAAAAGCCATCTGCTATTTCTAACCATTTCTTACGTGTGGGCTTAGGTATACATTGCTCTTTCATAACTATCCAAATTTGTTGACATGTTTGGTGAATTATTTCACTTGCAGTTGATATCCCAACTCTATAACTATAATGCAATTCGGTCAGGGAGCAACCAGTTGCTAGATATCTGAAATAACAAAAAGTACTTAATAAATCGGTATTTTCAGGACAAGATCTACAAAAAAAGTGGAAGAACTTAAGAAACTCTTTTACTCGAGAGTTGGCGAAAAGAAAAAGGAAAAAAAGTGGCGATGGAGCTTCCTGGAAAACGGAGACGAAGTGTCTCAGGACCAATTTACTCATGTAGAGTCATACGCCGCCATGTTACCTATCCAACGATAACTTAAACATCACAAATTATAAATACTAATAATGTAAAACAACTACAAATTTAAAACATTTAAAGGGTTTTCACCCATATATTTTGGTGGCTACTAGCATGTACAACCGTTTGCACTGATGATGGATTGATTAATCCGAAAACGTTTTGCAATGTGTTTGTGATAGCCCGTTTGGGGCATTTTTATATACCTTTTATAAAGGATTTTAAACGATTTTTTGTGATATATGGTATACAGCCAGCTACAGGAACTTAGTTTCCTCGTGGAATTTTAATATAAGAATGTATTGGAATGATACTATCGGATTGTCATCAGGTGCCACCAATTACGCACCTCGATGTTTATCACCCTTCCTTCTGGAGTTTTATTCAAATTTTAATTGGTTAAAAATCGAAATGGTTTCATATAAAAGTTAATTTTACTTTAAATATGGGACATTTTCGGATTTACAGTCAGTCTGGTTTTACCCTTAGAGGGTAGCCCCAGGGCTCTTCATTTTGAAGGGCTCTGAAAAGTTCTAAAGACTCTGACGCTGAGTTTTTGTCTACTTAGAAATTGTGTCTTTTATTTCTAAAGTACCTACACCACCTGCAGCATTGTCTTTTTCAAGACAATGCCCAAATCAGAGCGTTCCGGCTAACTACGCAATATTGCACAATATTGCGCAATAGTTAGAGATATTAGTAAACATGGTTATGGCACCGAGATGCATTTCAATTTCCTACGTTTACTAATAATCGCCCGGAGACGACAGGATTAGCAATGGTCCAAAATGCTATGAGTCAAAAGTCATTTGAAAAAATACGCTCTAATTTACATTTTAATGACAATCAGATTGATTCAGCCGGTGAAAAATTACACAGATTACGACTTGTTACAAATTCCCTATCATCAAAATTTTTAACAATACCTATGGAAGAAATGCTGTCTATAGATGAGCAGATATGTGCAATAAAAGCTCGCCACCACATGAAGCAATACTTGCCGCTCAAACCACACAAATGGAGATATAAGCTCTTTGTGCTTTCTGGGGTTTCAGTTTTTTGTTATAAATTTGAAATATATACTGGCACGGAAAATGGTCCAACAAAACGGCTACAAAATGAACCTGATTTGGGTGCAAGTAGCAACATTGTCGTGAGATTGGCACGGGAAATTCCTAGAAATTGTAATCACAAGTTATATTTTGATAATTACTATACATCCGTAACTGTAATTAGGTTTTTGGCGAAACAAGGAATTCATAGTCTTGGAACAGTACGCAGAAATCGAATTCCATGCTGTAAAATGCCAACTGAAGCAGTATTGAATAAATTACCTAGAGGAACTTTTGAAGAATTTGTAGCAGATTATGAAGGTACAGATTTAAGTAATGTTTTCTGGAAAGATAATAAAACAGTTGAAGCGGCATGAAGGAAGGCAACGGGATACCACCTTCATTATATTTCCCAAGACAATCACATGAATACATTCAACTCAAAATTATCCGGAGGTATAAATAGTTCCCCAATCGGATCTCCGGGGGGAGCGGTCTTGAATGTTTCAAACGTACGAGCAAACTTAAGAAAGACATTAAAGATAGGCACCTGGAATACACGCAGCTTATTTGAAGCCGGGAAGCTGGCTAACCTAACTCAAGAAATGAGCAGATTAGATCTAGATATTCTTGGGATCTCAGAAACATGGTGGCCTGGATCCGGTAAATGCACTACAGAAAGCGGAACATTCTTTTACTCAGGCAATGATGACCGCGATCATAGAAAAGGTGTCGGGATTATGATAACTAAAAGATTGGTGAGAGCTGTCACAGAGTTTGTACCATATTCCGACCGCACAGCCTTAGTAAAACTTGAAGCGAAGCCAAATAATCTCAACATCATACAGGTTTATGCACCAACTACAGACACATCAGATGAAGTAGTGGAAAACTTTTATAGTGAAATCAAAGAACTACTTAAATTGACAAAGAAACATGATGTCAACATAATTATGGGAGATTTTAATTCCAAAATAGGGAAGGGCAGCTTTGAAGACATAGTTGGACCCTATGGTCTTGGAACAAGGAACGAAAGGGGCGACCGACTTATACAATTTTGTCAAGAAGAAAACATGAGAGTTACCAACACATGGTTCCAACTCCACCCCCGTCGCCTATATACTTGGAAATCTCCAGCCGATAGAGCTCATAATATAATAAGAAACCAGATAGACTTCATCCTTATAAACGGTAGATTCAGCACAACTGTCAAAAGAGCTTGCACATACCCTGGAGCAGATGTCCCTTCTGACCACGTACTATTAGAAAGATCGCTCTTTCATGCAAGAACAAGCCTGAAACTCAACAACAGATAGCACTGGATAAACTGAAAGACCCAGTGATACAAGCAAAAATAAGCAATGAAATAAACGCACAAATTCAAATATTAACGACAAACATTACCGAAGATATAACACCAACATGGAATACGATTACAAGTGCTGTAACAGACATCATGAAAAACAACTTAGGGTACAAACGAAATAACAAGAAGCAAAAATGGATGACAGAAGAAATACTATTACTAATGGAAGAACGACGAAGACACAAGAATAACCAAGATGGCAGCAATATGTATGAAAACATTAACAGGCAAATAAAAGCAAAAATAAGAATAGCAAAAAATGAATGGCTTAAGCAACAATGTATCGATCTAGAACATTTACAAAGACAACACGACGACCGTAATTTACATAAAAAGCTTAAGGAGACTGCTGGAATATACAGAAAACGAAGACCAACTACCATAGTTAATCAGGATAACCAGATAGTGCTGGGTGAAAAGGAGAAAATTGATATATGGGAAAATTATATCCAGGAGCTCTTCCATGACGAAAGACCCATGAGTGAAGTTTATACAGACGACCAGCTGACTGGCCCTTCAATCACCAAAGAGGAGATAGAAAAAGCAATATTAAATTCAAAAAACAATAAGGCACCTGGACCAGATGAGATCCCGTCAGAAATACTCAAATTACTAGATGAAAGGGGAATTTCAGCACTACACAAAATATTTAATTTAATTTATGAAACTGGCTGCTATCCTCAACAGTGGTTACGCTCTACCTTTATTCCCCTGCCCAAGAAAGTCAATGCAAAAAGATGTGAGGATCACAGACTCATTAGCCTGATGAGTCACACTTTAAAGATATTCTTAAAAATACTACATCAAAGATTATACAAAAAATGTGAATGGGACATCAGTGATTCCCAGTTCGGGTTTAGGCAAGGTTTAGGAACACGAGAAGCAATAGTAGCAACACAGGTACTGGTCCAAAATTGTTACGATCAGAGGAAGGATGTGTTCCTATGCTTTTTAGATTACAAAAAAGCGTTTGATTGTGTCCAACACCACAAGTTGATGCAGATTCTCAAGAAAGTTGATATAGACCAAAAAGACATAAGATGCATTGAAAACTTGTACTGGCATCAAACGACACAGCTAAAAATAGACAATTCTATATCTAAGCCCATACATATAAGAAGAGGCGTTCGACAGGGATGTGTGCTTTCCCCTCTTTTATTTAACATTTATTCAGAAGCCATATTTCAAGAGTCTTTGGAAGATGCAGAGATGGGAATCAAGGTGAATGGAGTATTGATGAACAACATACGATATGCTGATGATGGTGTCTTAATTTGTGACAACATAGTCGATCTTCAACAACTTGTCACTATAATCGGAGAATACAGTGAGCGAATGGGACTAGAGATTAATACCAAAAAGACCAAATTCATGATCATCTCCAGAAACTTGGATGCATTTGAAAACTCCACCATAACACTGAATAGTAAATCCATAGAAAGAGTGAGTAAATTTAAATACCTGGGATCGTGGCTTTTTGAAGACTGGGCATCGGACAGGGAAGTAAAATGTCGCATTGAGCAAGCTCGACAAGCTTTCGTAAAATTCAAGAAGGTACTGACTTGTTCTGAGTTCGATCTTCAACTGAGACTAAGGTTTACTAAGTGCTACGTATGGTCAGTGCTGCTATATGGCGTAGAGGGCTGGACACTCAAAACGAGGGATATAAACAGATTGGAAGCTTTCGAAATGTGGCTTTATCGCCGTATCCTAAAAATACCATGGACAGCGAAAATCACAAATATAGATGTCCTTAAAAGAATAAACCAAGAACGCCAACTTTTCGAAACCATCAAGAAAAGGAAAACAGCGTATCTAGGTCACATCATGCGAAATGAAAAATACCAGTTCCTCCAACTTATAATCGAGGGTAAAATTGAAGGCAAAAGAGGAATGGGACGCAAGAAAATGTCCTGGCTCCGAAACATAAGGCAATGGACAGGGATTAACGACATACAATCTCTGATACATATTGCAAGAAATAGAGAGTTAATGGAAAATGTGATCGCTAACATCCATTAGTGGATTTGCATCTGAAGAAGAAGAAGAATAAAACAGTTACATTATTGTCTTCATTCGTTGGTACCGATCCTATTCAAATGGTAGAGAGATACGACAGAAAACAGAAAAAGAAGATCCAGTTGCCATGCCCTGCCATTGTAAAGCAATATAACGGTCATATGGGTGGGGTTGATTTGCTCGATAGCATCATTGGTAGATACAAAATAAAGATGAGGTCAAGAAAATGGTACATGAGGTTATTTTATCACCTCATTGACATAACTGTAATAAACGCATGGCTTCTTTATCGACGGTGTAATGAAGGCAAGCCAAACCTTTTAAAACTTGCACAATTTAGAGTTGACTTAGCATGTGCACTATGTACTATTGGCACACAAAATGCGACGAAAAGAGGACGACCATCTGACTTGCAACAACAAATCGAATTTAAAAGAAAAAAAGCTAATGTTGCTCCCTTGCCACCTCAGGATGTCAGATTGGACAACCAAAATCATCTTCCCATTTGGAACAATATACGGCTACGTTGTAAGAATCCTGTGTGTGAGAATCAAACTTTTGTAGTGTGTGAAAAGTGCAATACGGCTTTGTGTTTTAACAAAAAAAAAACAACTGTTTCAAAAGCTTTCATAAATTTTAGTTACTTTCACCTTACTACTCTATGCTGTGCTCCTTTGTGCGCAATGATGCACATATGCATCGCCAATAAAATATCAAATTATAAACAAAATTTTGATGGTTAATTTTTTTTACTATTTTTTCCTTACTTATAATCAGTTAATCTATCCTCCTATATATATTTTTTTTGATAATAAAAAATTGCGCATTGTAGGGTTAAAATATGAACGTCTAAATTAACAACTATTATTTTAGGACCACTACAAATTTTCCAGAGGAAAATCGAGAGGTAGGAGAAACCTCAATGGTTGAAAACATCGAGAATATCCGCCATAAAAAACAAAAAGGTATTCCCAAAACAACTGATGATACGTCTCAAATCGTTCAACTACTCCAAAAGAGTATTGAACAACGGCAAAACAGCGATTTACTATTGGATAATGACGGGGATCGACATTTTCTTTTATCATTGTTGCCGGATTTAAGAAGACTACCGATTGAAAAACAAATGGATGTGAAATTGGCCATTATACAGGCTATCAAATCGTCCCTACTACCTAATCCATATGCTTATACCCATAACCCTGCACATTTATTGTATCATTCGTCTTCTCCTAATTTCCCTCTTTACCAATCACCTTTACCTATTCTTCCTAATCATATATCCATTCCATCAAACTCTGCTCATTCTTCAGCTTCCACTTCACAATTTTCATCCAGTCAAAAAAAAGACACAGTTCCTATCCTCTCACCCCACTCCATTGAATCTTGTGCCACCTCGACAGACGTTTCAATGATAGATCTTCTTACTGATTACCATAATTAATCATAAACCGTAGGGCTAATTTTTTTTGTAACTTAACTTAATAAATTTAAAAAAACAACATTTGTTTAATTTACTGTTTGTATTTTTGAGAATGATTTCCGAAGTGGAAATTGAAACGTCAATAAACGTATTTTTATCTCTAATTGTGGCTTATTCCCAGTTAAATAGTAATTAAACTTAATAAATTAAATAAAGTCTTTCAAATAGATGATGTACTTATTACTCACCTTAAAATCATAGAAAGCCGTTCTTTTGATGAAATACTTTTACGCATAATTGTGTCTTTTTTACTCAAATGAATTTCCAAAATTTTATGAAGTTCTTCAAACGACTTCACAGACATTCGAAAATAATTAAAAAACTTCGATGAATCTTGCAATAAATCTTGATACAGCAAATTATACGTTCCCTTGGTTTCCGTTAATTCTACAATAGGATGAACCTACAAACTACGTCGTCTTTTGAGTTTCTTTTTCTTTTTATTTAATATGTACCACAGCATAACACACTCTTCTACATCCATAATCAAAAAACTATAACCGCACTGCACTGCTTATGTTTTCATACTGACGAGCATGCATGTGAATACGATACAGCAGCCATCCCAAATTCTGTATCTCGCATACAGTATCCTTGTCTGAAAGCGCTCTAATATCGCTAATTTACGCATCATTTGCTAAATCTGAATTTGAAGCACACATTTGAAGCGTGCTAAAAAACAGATCAAAATTTAATTAATGCTTTAATAAAACACATAAATAGCTTTCCGAGAAAAGAGTCACATTATTGTAGGATTTCCACAAATGGATTCTGGAGGGTTCTCTTAATTTAAGCGTTATGTATAGATTGTACAAGGAGGAATGTTTAAATGATAATAGGCCGTTTGTTATGGGATGACGCCATTTACTCGAATATTTTTAATACTTAACTTAATGGCGCGTTTACACGTATCCAGTAACTGGCGCCAGTGGCACTGGAACGACAGTGCTGGCATGGTAGTGGCATCGTGTAAACACTTTTGTGTTCCAGTCCAGCGCTGTCTCGAATAGAAGGCTGGTCTATTTTTCATGCCAGTGGCCCTCGTCCGCGTCCCCTCTAGCCCCGTGCCACTGGATGTAGACACGTGTAAACACAGCGTTCCAGTCGCTGCCGTCTCTTTGTTCAGTGGCAGTGTTTGTATTTTTTAAATACTTAATATGACCCGAAAACTAAGCGAAGCAGATACGTTAAAGTTTATGCAACTTTATCGAGAACAACAATGTTTATGGGATATTCGATGTGAAATATATAAAAACAAACAAATACGCTCATCAGCAATACAAGAAATTCAAGAAGGAATGGATATCGAAGGATTGACTATGGACGAAGTGAAGGCTAAAATTAAGAGCATTAGAAGTACATACTACTTGGAGGTAAATAAGATTGAGAAATCAACAAGGTCTGGTGCTGGAGGAAACGTATATGTCCCCAAGGTGAAATGATTTGACGAATTAAATTCATTCATCAGGAATGTGGCAGTAAGGCGAATAGCTACGGTAAGTATTTATGATATTTACAACAATTAACCTTTTCTATATCTGGTGATTTACGAAATGGATTTTAATCTTTTTTAATTTGTATATAATTTTTGTGTAAACTACAAATATGCAATATGTGTAGACATTTATTAATTAATAAATAGTCTAATTTGTTTAAACAATTTATGAAAAAATCAATTTCTCCCAAAAATCCATGTTTTAATCATACTGTCCTTACTAATCGTAGAAAACGTTAAGAAATACTTTTGTCACAGCCATTTGATAATTATTTTGTTTGTATACCGCTTTAAATGCTGAAGTTAAAAATCTCTTATTAAAATTCAAAGAAAGCTTTAGCTATAAAACCTTTTTAAATCATAACAATCTTTCCACTTGTCGGCAATAATTTTTATATTTTATCGCCATCACTTCAATTTATTTTGTTTATTTTAACGCGTAAGTGGTGTAATAAAAATTGATGGGGTTCTCACAGTTGACTAAGACTCTGAGGGCTGAACGGTCGATGTTTCCGTGGCGTAAGATTTTTTAATTTTGTCTATGTATAGATTGATGCTTATAAGTGATAATTTTTGTTACATCATTTTTTAAAAGCACGCGATATGTTTTGTTGGGAACTGGCAAATATAGATTTTCAATAATTTTTGAAGTTTAATTTTGCAATATACGAACCGTGTATTTTATACGCAAATTCGGGTAGAATTGCGTTGGTACACACTTGACATATTTGGCGACCGTGACAGGACTGTTTCCATAAAATTAATCGTGGTTGTATACGAGGTGTAACAAAACTGAATTGACGATCACCGGACAAACTTTATCGCGTTTCGCCTGTAACTTTCGGTAAACGTGTGTGGTTTTGACCAAGTTTGCAGAGAAAAATGGATCAAAAGAAGAAACATCGCAAAGTGCTCCGTAGCACCTTCACGAGGACGGCGAATGAAATAGATAAGCTTTTGTCGGCGCCGGAGGGTGAGATACGATCAATTAAAGTTTCCTTGGATCTATTACGCCAAAAAATGAAGACCTAAGGAAAAGTGATGAAGAAATCTACGGTCTATTACTAAGTGAAGACGCTAGTGAAGAAGACCTTTTAGCAGAAATTGAGTGTAGTGACAACTATAGCAAGAAGTTTTTGGATCTCAGTATGCAGTTCGAAGACCGTATGCAGTCAATAGTGACAGGTGCAGTGGAAGGTGAGGTAGCTTCTGGATATCTGATGGTAGGAGTAGTTTAGACAGCAGACGCGGTAAGCGAAAATTTAAATTACCTACATTAGAGTTCAAAAAATTCGACGGGAATATTAAAAACTGGTTGCCTTTTTGGTCACAATTTCAAAAAGTTCATCATGATCCTGACATAGATCCGAACGACAAGGTCGAATATTTGATTCAAGCTACTATACCGGGTAGTAGAGCTAGGCAACTAGTGGATAGTTTTCCCGCCACTGGAAGTAATTATGATGCTATGATTGACTGTCTTATTTCGCGTTTCGGTCGGGATGACTTGCAGATCGAAGTTTATGTACGGGAATTACTTAAATTAGTAATAAATAATACTGCGTCTGGCAATAAATTAGATCTATCCTTGTTATACGACAAATTAGAGACTCAGTTGAGGGTTCTGGAAACACTCGGTATTAAGTCGGATAAATACGCGGCTATGTTATTTCCTTTAGTTGAATCCTGTCTACCTTCAGATTTATTAAGAGTTTGGCAACGATTGCCAGAAAGTATCGGATCACAAGCGTCACTTAATTCTGCCGGCATCGCGAGCATCGAAAATCGACTTCAGAGTTTAATGTTGTTCTTGAAAAAGGAAGTTGATAATGAGCAGCACCTTTCTTTAGCAGTCGAGAATTTCCATTTGCATGCTGCTAAAACCGAAGATTTTAAATCTACAGGCCCAAAAACAAGGAGACACGAGGAAAACAAGCACAAGTCTCCTTCCGCGATGGGTTTAGTTAATTCTCACACTATCTATAAATGTGTTTTTTTGTCAGAATTCGCATGAAAGCAGCCACTGTTTTAAAGCACAGAAATTGACTTATGACCAAAGGAAAAATATTTTGACAGAAAAAGGCGCGTGTTTTCGTTGTTTGAAAATTGGACATCAGTCTCGAAAATGTCGCAGTCAATTAAGTTGTTTAATTTGCTCTAAATCGCATGTACCTTTAATGTGCACTGAACTTTCAAGACACCGGGTAAAGCAGGATACAGAAGAGCAGAAAGAAAACGATGGCATTACCGTGCCAAGAATTGAACAGACGCTCGCTAATAGTGCTAGTACGAATGTTTTTTTGCAAACTCTGCGTATTGAAATAAACTATTTAGACAAGTCGCGAGTTGTACGTGCTCTTATAGATACCGGATCGCAAAAAACGTACATTTTGAAATCTACAGCTAAACTTTTGGGTTATCCTAGTAAACGACAGATTAATCTAGTACATGGATTGTTTGGAGGAAACCAATTAGAGCAAAAACATGATTGCTATGATGTTAGAGTGTTTCATAACAATTATAGTTATACATTTGAGGCACTAGATCAAAACATTATATGTAGCGACGTCTCTTCCATATTTAATGGTCCCTGGATAGAAGAACTTGGTATGTTTAATATAAAACTATCGGACTTGGGTGATGCGTCTCCTATAGAGATTTTAATAGGTGCTGATATTGCTGGAAAACTCTATACTGGGAGGAGGCACATATTGGAAAGTGGATTGGTAGCTGTAGAAACATTATTAGGTTGGACTTTAATGGGCAAGATACCTTTAGGTCAACGGGACAATAATACCACATCGGTTGTATCACTTTTTGTTAAAAATGCTTCAGTTAGTAATCTTTGGGAGCTAGACGTTTTGGGCATTGGTGATCCAACTGAAGGGAAGTCAAGTGAAGAAACTGCGCTAGCAGCTAGGAAACTTTTCTTTGAAACAGTGTCATCGGATTCTAGTGGACGATATGAAGTGAGACTCCCATGGCTGGAAGGACATCCGGCATTGCCGAGCAACTACCAAATTGCAAAAAGGAGACTCGAGAGCACATTTAAGAAAATAACGAAAGACGGATATCTTGAAGCCTACGACCAAATATTTAAGGATTGGTTGGATGAAGGTATAATTGAAGAAATATCCGAGGAGCAGCCTAGCCAAGAATGTCATTATTTACCCCATAGACCGATAATTAAGCCAAATAGCTTATCTACAAAAATCAGACCGGTCTTTGATGCTTCGGCCAAAGAAAAACACAGACCTTCTTTAAATCAGTGTCTTGAAAAGGGGGTTAACCTGATTGAATTGATTCCAGCTATTTTGTTGAGATTTAGACAAAAGGAAATTGGTGTAATCTCCGATATTCGGAAAGCATTTTTGCAAATTGGCCTGCATAAAGCTGACAGGGATTTTCTTCGCTTTCTATGGATAGATAAAACTGGAAAAGAAAGGATTTACCGTCACTGTCGAGTTGTATTTGGAATAAGTAGTAGTCCATTTTTATTGGCAGCTACGCTGGACTATCATTTATCGCAGATGTTAGAAAAATGCTCTTCGGCACGGCTTAATGTTTCAGAAGACACAATTACAAATTTATCCAATAGTTTTTACGTTGATAATTGTGTTACCAGTGTAAGAAATAAGCAGGAACTGAGAACTTTTATAGAAGAGTCAAACATAATAATGAGTGAAGGCAAGTTTGACCTCAGAGGGTGGGAGTATACTGGCCAAATACAGGATGAAAACCTTGCAGCTTCAACTCAGGTGTTGGGAATAAAGTGGAATAAGAGTGACGACACTCTATTTCTGAATAAAGACAACAGATTATCGGGAATGAACGCTTTTAAGGATGAGCATGGACTAATTCGCTTACAGTCGCGTATTAGTAATAGAAATGACCTAGAGTATTTTCGGTTTCCTATAGTTTTACCGGCAAAACATTTTTTAGTGAATAGGTTGTTATTCCGGGAACATGTTAAGTCGTGTCATATTGGAACTCAAGGACTCACGAGTATCGTGCGCGAACGATATTGGATTTTAGGTGGTCGACGGGCGATAAAATCAGCTATCATTAAGTGTGTCGTCTGCAAAAGGCATAATGCGAAGCCATTCGGGGCAAGTGCTCCGCCGTTACCAGTAGATCGCGTCCGGGACGCGGTAGCATTCGAAACGACGGGCGTAGATTTTGCGGGACCGCTTTACCTAGCCACCGGAGGAAAAGCATGGATATGTCTTTTTACGTGTGCCGTATATCGTACTGTACATGTCGAACTTTGCACCTCGTTGTCAGTCGCCTGCTTCATGCAGGTTCTAAGACGTTTTATTGCCAGACGTGGTCGTCCGAAGACTATATACAGTGATAATGGAACTAACTTTGTCGGAACGGAGAACGCGATTTCTCGAGTAGACTTTCAAAAAATAGCTGAGAACAGTATTAATGAGCATATCTACCCCATGGAGTGCCCAGCAGATTTTTCTCAGACGCTAGGCAATGACCGAACGGACAACACGGAAGAGACCGAAGACAGAGGATCTCGTTTAAGTTTATGTGAAGGCGCGGAAGTGAGTGCCTCCGAAAACGGGAGTGTCTGAAAGCAGAGTACCCGAAACGAAAAAAATTGTTACGCGAAGTGGGCGCAGCGTCAAAACTCCTGTGCGATACGCTAACGAGTAGATTTAGTTTTTGCTTAATTATATTTCGAATTTTGTCTGTTATGGTTTTATGTTATTTGCTGTAGTTTTGTTTACTTTTGTGCCAATATTAATATTGTGAGCCATGTTTACTTTTGTAAAATGCCTCAGGTGGGAGGATGTCACAGCCATTTGATAATTATTTTGTTTGTATACCGCTTTAAATGCTGAAGTTAAAAATCTCTTATTAAAATTCAAAGAAAGCTTTAGCTATAAAACCTTTTTAAATCATAACAATCTTTCCACTTGTCGGCAATAATTTTTATATTTTATCGCCATCACTTCAATTTATTTTGTTTATTTTAACGCGTAAGTGGTGTAATAAAAATTGATGGGGTTCTCACAGTTGACTAAGACTCTGAGGGCTGAACGGTCGATGTTTCCGTGGCGTAAGATTTTTTAATTTTGTCTATGTATAGATTGATGCTTATAAGTGATAATTTTTGTTACATCATTTTTTAAAAGCACGCGATATGTTTTGTTGGGAACTGGCAAATATAGATTTTCAATAATTTTTGAAGTTTAATTTTGCAATATACGAACCGTGTATTTTATACGCAAATTCGGGTAGAATTGCGTTGGTACACACTTGACAACTTTAATAAATAAATTATCTTCAATAAATAATTATCTAATAAAAATATAATTTAGTTATTAAAGTTTCCTTTAACTTTTTCTATGTCCATTAATGATACTATGGTTTAAAAAAATTATTTTTAGTGGCTAGTGGTTGTTGACAAGTGTTACTGTAAATAACAACTTTTAAAATCCGTTCCGTAAAAAATTATATAAGTTATAGTATCTAGTAAGTAGTTACTTTTATTATTTCTTTTTCATTTATTGCAAATAGTAAATCAAAATCAAAATAGTCCGCTCTAATATTTATTTTTTACCAAAAATTAACAATAACTATTCATATTATATAGGTGGCAGGTAGCACTCTTCTACAATCCCAGTAGAAAACAGGCTGCTACAGGGATTAGTGACCCTGCCTTATGCTAGCTTCTGGTTCTCCCTCCTTCCTTGCCTGAGGGAACCAGGTCTTCATACAATTTTCCTATCCCCCCCTTTTAAAACTCCTACCTTCATCCTACCCTCTACCAACTCGCACTGGCCAGCGCGGTAGAGTATGGCTAAAATCCAAGCATGTTTGCCACGACAAAAACACGGCCCTCAGTCCCCGGCAGTGAGCTGATCCTTGGTCAAGGTAGCGATCAAGAAAGACAGCAAACAGAGGGTGCGAAGAATCCCCGGGTCAGATTAGGCTACCACGAACGACGACAAATGTATATCGCCAAGTACAATGTAAGAACACTGTCATCTGAACAAAAATTACTGGAATTAGAAGAAGAGTTAAAACACATAACATGGGACATTATAGATCTCTGTGAAGTAAGACGTGAAGAAGAAAACTGTATAACTCTTAAATCAGGGCATCAACTTTTCTATATGGGAAACAAAGAAAAAATAGGAGGAGTTGGACTTCTTATACATAAGAGATACACTAAAAATATCCAACAACTTAAAGGTATCAACCCAAGAATAATACTCTGCATACTGAAGCTTAATAAAAAAACCAGCCTTAAAATAATTCAAGCCTATGCACCTACATCTACACACTCGGACGAGGAAGTGGAAACCTTTTATGAAGACCTAGAAAGTGCTGTAAAACTAGCGCCTACTACACACAACCTAGTAATGGGTGACTTTAATGCTAAGTTGGGATGTAAACTAGACGGGACCGAAGTAGCAATAGGTCCCTATGGATTCGGACAAAGAAATGAAAGAGGCGAAATGTTTTTGGGTTTCTTGGTACAAAATGGCCTCTTTGCAATGAATAGCTTTTTCAAAAAAAGCCCCCAAAGAAAATGGACCTGGGCAAGTCCAGATGGAGTCACCAAAAATGAAATTGATTTTGTCTTAACCAACAACAAAGACATGATCCATGATGTAACAGTTCTTAATAACTGTTCAGTGGGAAGTGATCATAGAATGGTAAGATCGAAGATCGTGCTAAATCTCCAAAAACAAAGATACAAAATGATAACAAAAACACACCCAATAGAATGGAATCCAATCGAAAACACCATGTCCTTCGAAGAGGAAATTCTGAAATGTCTAGAGAAAACAAATATAGACGTTATGGATATCGAAACTTTAAATGATAACTTAATAAAAGCTATTAAGAACGCAGAGAAAAAGTGCAATACAAATTCTAGGAGAGATAAGGAGGTAAAGCTCAGTCAAGAAACAAAAAGACATGGAGGCACGAAGAGAACTTAAGAACAAAAACGATACGAATGCACGCGTACTACAACAACTTAATAAAGATATAAATAAAGCAGTGAGAAAGGACGTACGACAATATAACACAAAAAAGATTACAACGGTTGTCGAGAAAATAAAAGTTTAAAGGTGCTGAAGAGATGTCAAGCTCTAGGTAAGAAGAACATTGTTAAGCTCGCAGATCGAAATGGAAAAGTGGTAACAGATAAAGATAAGATAATTAAGGTAGTTGAACAATTTTACACAGAATTATATAGAGAAAGGGGGAAGAAAGACGGCACCAAGTTGAGAAAAGTCCAGAATGTGGGTGCAGAGGATATCCCAGAAATAACAATCGAAGAAGTCTTAAAGTCATTAAATAGAATGAAAAACAATAAAGCAGCTGGTGATGATCAAATCGTTATTGAGGCAGTTAAAGCAGGAGGAAAGACAGTATTGAAAGCATTGACGCAATTATATAACTTATGCCTTTCAAACGAGGTTACACCATCTCAGTGGAATAAAGCTGTTATAGTAGTCATGCACAAAAAGAGAGATATAACAGAGCTAAAGAACTATAGACCTATTAGCTTGTTATCTCATGTTTATAAGTTGTTTATGAATATTTTCATAGACTTTAGACAGGCATATGATAGCGTAGAAAGAAGCCAAGTATGGAATGCCATGGCAATCCTTTTCTGAGTACTTCATTCCAATGGGCTACTCCGTAACTACGACTCGTTCGTAGTTAAGCCTCACCTCAAAACGGCTTTCCTTAATAATTTATCGTCACTAAAAACAGTCAACAAATAACTTAAATAAAATGTTAATTCAGCAGTTTTAAATTAAAGTTAGTGGTCTGTTGTTTTGAACAAGGGATGGGAGTACAACAGACCCATACACAATATTTTCATAGACTTTAGACAGGCATATGATAGCGTAGAAAGAAGCCAAGTATGGAATGCCATGGCAATCCTTTTCTGAGTGCTTCATTCCAATGGGCTACTCCGTAACTACGACTCGTTCGTAGTTAAGCCTCACCTCAAAACGGCTTTCCTTAATAATTTATCGGCACTAAACACAGTCAACAAATAACTTAAATAAAATGTTAATTCAGCAGTTTTAAATTAAAGTTAGTGGTCTGTTGTTTTGAACAATGGATGGGGGTACAACAGACGCATACACAATATTTTCATAGACTTTAGACAGGCATATGATAGCGTAGAAAGAAGCCAAGTATGGAATGTCATGGCAATCCTTTTCTGAGTGCTTCATTCCAATGGGCTACTCTGTAACTACGACTCGTTCGTAGTTAATCCTCACCTCAAAACGGCTTTCCTTAATCATTTATCGGCACTAAACGCAGTCAACAAATAACTTAAATAAAATGTTAATTCAGCAGTTTTAAATTAAAGTTAGTGGTCTGTTGTTTTGAACAATGGATGGGGGTACAACAGACACACAATATTTTCATAGACTTTAGACAGGCATATGATAGCGTAGAAAGAAGCCAGGTATGGAATGCCATGGCAATCCTTTTCTGAGTGCTTCATTCCAATGGGCTACTCCGTAACTACGACTCGTTCGTAGTTAAGCCTCACCTCAAAACGGCTTTCCTTAATAATTTATCGGCACTAAACACAGTCAACAAATAACTTAAATAAAATGTTAATTCAGCAGTTTTAAATTAAAGTTAGTGGTCTGTTGTTTTGAACAATGGATGGGGGTACAACAGACCCATACACAATATTTTCATAGACTTTAGACAGGCATATGATAGCGTAGAAAGAAGCCAAGTATGGAATGTCATGGCAATCCTTTTCTGAGTGCTTCATTCCAATGGGCTACTCCGTAACTACGACTCGTTCGTAGTTAAGCCTCACCTCAAAACGGCTTTCCTTAATAATTTATCGGCACTAAACGCAGTCAACAAATAACTTAAATAAAATGTTAATTCAGCAGTTTTAAATTAAAGTTAGTGGTCTGTTGTTTTGAACAATGGATGGGGGTACAACAGACACACAATATTTTCATAGACTTTAGACAGGCATATGATAGCGTAGAAAGAAGCCAGTATGGAATGCCATGGCAATCCTTTTCTGAGTGCTTCATTCCAATGGGCTACTCCGTAACTACGACTCGTTCGTAGTTAAGCCTCATCTCAAAACGGCTTTCCTTAATAATTTATCGGCACTAAACACAGTCAACAAATAACTTAAATAAAATGTTAATTCAGCAGTTTTAAATTAAAGTTAGTGGTCTGTTGTTTTGAACAATGGATGGGGTACAACAGACCCATACACAATATTTTCATAGACTTTAGACAGGCATATGATAGCGTAGAAAGAAGCCAAGTATGGAATGCCATGGCAATCCTTTTCTGAGTGCTTCATTCCAATGGGCTACTCCGTAACTACGACTCGTTCGTAGTTAAGCCTCACCTCAAAACGGCTTTCCTTAATAATTTATCGGCACTAAACACAGTCAACAAATAACTTAAATAAAATGTTAATTCAGCAGTTTTAAATTAAAGTTAGTGGTCTGTTGTTTTGAACAAGGGATGGGAGTACAACAGACCCATACACAATACTTTCATAGACTTTAGACAGGC